>JAJLRJ010000008.1:39168372-39188372 GCA_024195265.1 Dendrophyllia cribrosa | reverse complement strand
CTGTCCTGGCTGAAATATCACGTGTTTTCATGATTATGGCCAAGAGCTTGCGTTAAGCTTACTTTATTATCTTAAAAGGATACTGTCCTGGCTGAAATATCACGTGTTTTCATGATTATGGCCAAGAGCTTGCGTTAAGCTTGCTTTATTATCTTAAAGGGATACTGTCCTGGCTGAAATATCACGTGTTTTCATGATTATGGCCAAGAGCTTGCGTTAAGCTTACTTTATTATCTTAAAGGGATACTGTCCTGGCTGAAATATCACGTGTTTTCATGATTATGGCCAAGAGCTTGCGTTAAGCTTACTTTATTATCTTAAAGGGATACTGTCCTGGCTGAAATATCACGTGTTTTTATGATTATGGCCAAGAGCTTGCGTTAAGCTTACTTTATTATCTTAAAGGGATACTGTCCTGGCTGAAATATCACGTGTTTTTATGATTATGGCCAAGAGCTTGCGTTAAGCTTACTTTATTATCTTAAAGGGATACTGTCCTGGCTGAAATATCACGTGTTTTTATGATTATGGCCAAGAGCTTGCGTTAAGCTTACTTTATTATCTTAAAGGGATACTGTCCTGGCTGAAATATCACGTGTTTTTATGATTATGGCCAAGAGCTTGCGTTAAGCTTACTTTATTATCTTAAAGGGATACTGTCCTGGCTGAAATATCACGTGTTTTTATGATTATGGCCAAGAGCTTGCGTTAAGCTTACTTTATTATCTTAAAGGGATACTGTCCTGGCTGAAATATCACATGTTTTCATGATTATGGCCAAGAGCTTGCGTTAAGCTTACTTTATTATCTTAAAGGGATACTGTCCTGGCTGAAATATCACGTGTTTTCATGATTATGGCCAAGAGCTTGCGTTAAGCCTACTTTATTATCTTTAAATAGGAAGAAAAAATCAGTCGCCAAAAGTGACATATATATTGTATATTTGGTGTTATTTGGCAAAAAAGTAAACACAATTTCGATATCTCGGCGGGACAGTGTCCCTAATTTAAGGCAATATTACTTTCTAAAATTTGCACAAGCATAACTTCTTTAGTGTAATTGACTCAATCTCTTATAAAAGTTGTGAAAATTGTAGGTACTGTTCTTCGTTAGTCCCTCTTGGGGGTGGCATCCACAAAGCGAGAGTCTGGTAGCTTTTAGGGGTTTCTTTCAAAATTTCCGTGAAGCCCTTATGTCATTTTTATATGGGTGTCCCCTCGCTGGGCAGCTACATGTAGAATGTGAATTTGTGATTACTTGTGTCTATCTGACTTCTTTTAGCGTCTCATGCTCCTTCCTTTTAATGTACATGTACATGACTGTACAAAGTTGTACAGTGTATGCACCTACGCAACCCACAGTCAAAACATCAGCTTTTAACTCTCTTATTGGTGGCCAATTTACTAAATCAACTCAGTTATATTATCAGTATCCTCAGTTGATACCAAAGATGATTTTAGTGTTTTACTTCCCAGCCGATGCAGCACGTCCAGTGTTTCTTGATCAATCAAAGGGCTCTAAGAGCCATCTCATGAATACTAAACGTAAGGTTAAGTCCACAGATCAGTTTTAATTTTCCATACTGAGTTTGAAGTCAAAGAATTGAAGAGTAAAACAGATTTAAAACGACCAAAACATCTTAGCGTTAGTGATTTGCATAATTGTCCCCGTATACTATATCTCGTTCAACGCTTCGCGTATTCACGAGATAATAAAATATTGATCAACAGATGTTGCAACGGCTGTTCAACAGTGTATAATGCCATGTGGAATGTTGAAAGGGCCATTCAACGCAAATGAAAAGAGAGACGGGCTCTATTCCAACTTGTTGAGCGACGTCCTAGTCAATCATAAAATGTTGAATGTGTTTACTAATCATTCAACAAGTTGCAACATCATTTAACATTTCTTGAGCAACAAATGTTAAACGATGTTAAACCGTATATCATTCGCTTTAGAATCTAAACCCTTCATCCATTTGTATCAAAGCCTGAAAGTCTGACTTCACTCTTTTCTTAGGTCATTCCTTGATGGTGAACCTCGCTAGAATCTTGAAATCTTTAGCTATTGAGCATTCCGTTGCAGTTGTGGTATGTAATAAAATATTTCGTACTTCCATACTGTTCTTAGATTTTAAAGCAAGTTTATTTATTTTCTTGTGAGTGTCAGTGTGCTTTTATTAATCGAAAGAAAAAAATACTTATTTCATCATCTAATGAAATCATGATGTAATATTTTCCATTCGTTTGGAAATAAAAACGAGATTTAATTGTTTTCTATGTGTAACCTTAAATATACAAGGACCGATTTAGATATAAGGTGCAAATTCGAGGATGCACATGCAAGGGAAGAATGTGCTTATATGTCCCTAAAATGTATGTCCTCGAAATCATACCCTATATATAAACCCGGTGCCATGAACGCAGGCTAAAAGGTTTTTTTTTTTAATTTCCTCTTTTTCAACCTGAGGACAAAAAAAAACTATTTCCACAAAAAAAAAACGACAAAAAAAAAAACTAAAAGATTTCGTCCTCGACTCAAATGTTCGAACAACATTACATAACTGATGAGACCACTCTTAGAGGGAGAGGATTAAGGTTTTCAATGCTGGCAGGCCAGAGCACTAGAGATTAGGTAACTGCCAGAATTCTTTCTCCTGTCATATCCTTTAGGTTACTAATAATGTGGTGACCGACTCTTCCAAGTCTTTGTTCTCTACTAAGCCTGCTCTGGGACCGACCTGGGCTCATGTTCCAAACACCAGGCTGTTCATACAAAAAAATCCTGCTTCCCAGGTAGACAGCGCAGAAGCTGAAAGGATTGCCACGGTGATCAAGTCTACAAGACAGGTACAACCCATGTCCCTTTCACTCCCTAAAGCGATCGAGCTAAAAACAAACAAACAAATATACAAACAAACACATTTTATTTGCAAAATGTGGAGAACAAACTGCATCAAGTCAAAGTACTGCGTTAGAGCGACACGGGCTTTTATTCACACACTTAAAAGCCACAACCACCTTGTTCAGCATAATAACAGAACAGAGTACTGCTGATCAGCTTTCATTTAAAATTAATGATCACATTTTGGGGCTTCACCCACAGCAGAACTATATACTGCACGAGGGAAGGGTTGGCTCTAGAAGTGAAATGATCAAGTGCAAGGTTCGCAGTTTAGAAATGTATGCCAGTGTAACCTTTTCACTTTGGTTTGTTACAGAAATTACAAGTTTCCTGTGCTTTTTACATTGACCATGGTGGACTGCACAGCCAAAGGCTACTCAGTCATAACTAAACACCCACAAACATGGCATTGAACGTCCGCTGAAAAGGATTAAATGCCTTACGGAATATAAGATGGTAATGTCATGTGTTGTGATGGTAGTGGCATTGTTCTAAAATGCCAGGAAAATTGTGTTATATCCGTGAGCGCTGTTGGTTTGTCCACAATGGTGGTTCATTGTTCCAGCCAACTGGTCCAGCATTTTCTACCAATATTTGAGCCATTCGTTTTCAGGGACAACACTGTACTGTTATATCACATGCGTTTCATCCGAGATTCAGGCAGCTTCGTACGTAACTAAACCAGGTTTGGTTTGAAGAACATCGACCCTGATAAATGCAGCATTGCTGAAATATAAAGCCGTATTTTTCAATTGTGTTGTCCTTGAGCTGCATGCTTAATTCAGATCTGTTTACGAGGATCAAGGATTTTAACGAGCGGTCTACTGGATTACGATTTTGTTACAGTGAAATGATCAAAATGTTTATCACTGTGTAATCCTCTCTTTATAGCCTCTCAGTAGTTTGTGTGAGTGGTCTTTCAAAGGTATTCTCAAGAATTTTTTAAGAACCTTGCAGATTCTTACCAGATTCTCAAAGATTTTCTACAAGGTTTTTCAAAATCTTTGGGGGAAAAACCCGTCCAATTTCCTAAAGGATTCAATAGGAACCACACAAGAACATTGAGCATTTACCATTTGATCCGAATGAGTAGGGTTTTGATCGAAATTGTGATCTGGCAAGAGTTGCCCACCCCCAGCCATACATTTTTGGTCAAATTTTGATACTTCAAAGGTTTATTTCTGAAAGATAGCCCCCCCACCCCACTCCCAGCCATACATTTTTGGTCAAATTTTGATACTTCAAGGGTTTATTTCTGAAAGATTATATACCATTCACGCTCAAATTTCAGAGAGTAATAAGGGAAATAGTCAATACTACCGTACTCAGACAATACCCACCATGCCGCAAAAAGACAGGTTGACTCTCAATGTACCCCCTCCCCCACCTTAAAAAATGGTGTCTTGTTTGTATATGCCACACTCTATACACCTTATTCATAAATGGCGACCGATTCATGATTCTTTTATATCTATGTTAATTTGCCTCACTAGCCTCATTTTAGCGTGTAAATTCTTTTGAATTTTTCACATGCTAACGAGGCTTGTGAGGCTAATTAAAATAAATACAAAAGAATAATAAATCCGCAGCGATTTATGAATAAGGTGTATTAGGTGTTGAAACTGAGGAAAAGCTTCAAACTGAACCTCCCTATGCCCTTTTTTGCTAGCAATGCAAGCTTCATGCACACAGAATATTAGTCTCAACTCAAATTTTCACGCCAATTGATTAGGTGGCGTCTTGCATAGCCCCCTACCCCTACACAAGGTGGGTCCTCGTCCAGTATACTTGTTTTATTCACTCCCCTAAATTTCCCAAGCTCGTTCGATTCATTTGAAGCTACAGTTGTGTTATTTATGCTAATGTGTGCTAATGAGGCTAAAAAAGTAAACAAACATTCTCCTATAAATCATTGAATGAAATGAAATCAAAAGTAAACCAAACTTTGTATAGAATGCTAACTGGTTTGAGGCTGACACACGAGGTTAACAGGCACGGGCGCGTCGGACAGTTTTGATAATGGGACAAGATTATTCCGGGGCAAGTAAGGGTACCGAAAAAAAGTTTAGAAGAAGCTACTGAGAATCAAGAAAAATAAGAAACGGAAGCAAAAAGTAGTTTTGTACCGAAATTAGAAATAAAAAAGTAATGCACAGTCTTGATCACAGTCGAGTGCTGGAAGGCTAATTTTCCTTCCCTGTTATTGTATAAAACATATAGATTCCATTTTACCGTGCGTCTGTTCAGTTATAGATCACAGAAGACGTCAAAATGTGGTAAGAGACCCGGGGTACTCCCATATATGCGCTATATAGGTATGTGCCGCTGTGAAGGGTATGGTTTTCAGGCAGTTTAGTCTGGGATAGGGTATAGTAATCAGAGAATTTTGGTCTAGAATAGGGTATCATTTTCCGCGAAACTGATCAGTTGCGTGAAGAATTTAGTCTAGACAAGGTTTACTGGCAAATGGCATTAAAAAATGGGTACGGCGGGCAGTACGGCATTTTTAGTGCCCCCTGGTAACTAATAACAAAGAAAGCGTCCAAAAATTTGGTCTAGGATAGGGTAGGGTTTTTCGGTGTTTAGTCTAGAATAGGGTTGCAAAATGCAGCTAAAATGGTCTAGTTTAGGTTAAGGATCTCGGAGTCCCAGCGGCACACCCTGGGCCCGGGGGTAAGAGACATGAAGAAACAGGTCCCCTCCATACAGTCTAAGCAGAATTTGGATAGTTAAGGCAGGTTACACTATGCCATAGAGCCAGGCATAAGTGTTGCCTAAAACAAGTGGGTTCAAAATTTTTTAATTCTCTGTTGAAAATAATATTTGAGGGGCGAGTTGGAATGCATAATTTGCTAATGGCATAAAAAAGTGAGTGATCACTAATGCCGATATGCGAGACGCCAGAGTGTGAAAATTTACCTGGATTATTGGTAATGAACAGATTAATTGTAGTAGCAGTGCTTGCATTTATTCACGAAGGACTTTGAATTAACTGATCAAATTGATATAGATTACATTTGCCAAGAAACGTTTTAGTTTGATGATCCAAGCTAATAGCTTCGATATCGCAGTTAAAATCCCCAATGATGTTTGTTTCCAGGTCATCTGCTCTAGTTTTTCAAGAGCAGCCTCGAAAGCATGCATTATTTCGTAGGTTGACCCTGGAGGTCTATACCACGTCCCCACGATGATGGGTTTGGCCTTACACCTGTAGGTTTAATCACTTAAACACAAAGTAATTCTAATTTTTCGTCCAGGGTTAGCATGCATTCATAGTTAATAGAATTCCTAATATAAAGCCCTATTCCTCCACCATTTCTATTTCGGTCTTTTCTTTCAAGAGAAAAACAGGGTATACTTATTGCAGTATTTGGAAACGAGCAATCTAAACGCGTTTCATTTACGGCCAAGATATCGACTGGTTTAGATATCATATAGTTCGTTAGCAATTCAGACAAGTCGTCGAAAGACTCAAGAAATGGTTGAGTTTCTGGCAGTCAATGATTGTCAGCACCGCTGGGCTGCAAGCATACAGTGAAGTCGACATTGGTGTAAGAAAACAGGAACTATGATTTGTAACGGGAAGTAAACGTACCTAATTTAATGCGAGGCTATCGTTTGGATGTACTCCTTGCTTTTAAAACTAGGCACAAGTGAGGTTGAAATTAGGCAACTCATAAATAATGGACTCTCGATCACTAAGTTCAATAATTGCTGTTAAAAATACAGTGGTAGCTTCTCCTATTCAAACCGGAGCTAGGAGATGGGGGGAAGGGGGTGTTATGATCACTGGATTTGTTTATGTGGCGATTAGAAAAACTATTAATTAACCTTGCACCCTAAAGGGACACCCTCGGGAGCAGAAGAAGTGTCCCCTTAATAGGGGTTTTGCTGGTCGATTTGTTAATAATTAACCACCCGAAAACATTTACTTGGGATGCCGCCATGTTTAATCTTTTGATTTATGATTTTAGCTATGATGGAACACTTTGATACAATGTATTGGACAGCTAAGACTTCCATAAAGCACTTAATTTTTGACATTACTCTCGTTTGCAATGTTCTATATGGTACTAATTGCTAATATTGCTATTATTATCTGATACCGAAGGTTAGCATAATATTTGTTTTCCAATACGGCCTCAAACTAAGAATTATTGGCCGGGCTGTCAGTGATGGACAACATAGAAAACACAATATGACTCTTAAACTATTTCGAGTTCCGTTTTCCTTCACAATACTGCAAGAAAATATGTTCCGTTGTTAATACAAAACAAATTTTATTAACACTCACCAAACAGGCTTTTCGGTGTTAATAACTAAATTACAGTAAAAATATGATAAAAATTACAACTGGATTGCGATAAAAATACAATAAAAATGCAATAAAATTACAATACAATTAAGTACAATAAAATTACAAAAAGTTCGCTAATTTTCCTATGAGATAAAAATTCACGTAAGAGTTAAGTTCTTAATTTTCTTTTAAAAATATGGAGAGATTCGCATAACTTAATACAGTACTCCTTACTCCTACAGTACATTCAACCTTTACGTCGTCTATAAGGGGTTCCAACATTTTGAATCATGCTGTCTATTGTACTGAATGTGGATACTTACGGGCCGTAATCTAAAGGGTGTCAGTAAACATTCAGATGAATGCTATTGAGCAGTACATTCTTCTTTATGCTGTACAGCATGTTTATGCAGTTAGTTCTTTTAAAAGTGGTTCTAACTTTTGAGTCTGACTGAAATCCTAAAGTGTTACCATTCAAATGAAAGTTGCAGAGAAGTACTTTCCTCTGGTACAACTGTTTTATATGCCGTAGAAGGTGGTTCTAACTTTTGAATCTGTGAATGAAATCCTAAAGTGTGACCATTCAAATGAAAGTTGCAGAGAAGTACTTTCCTGTTGTGCTGTTTATTATGCTGTACAAGTTACGGAGTTGGATAAAATCTTAACGTGTGTCAATCAAACGCTGCCGAGCAGTACTATTTTTGCTACTGTTTATTATGCCGTACAAGGTAGTTCTACAGAACGTTTGAATCATCGGATAAAATCCCATGAAGTGTCACGAGATAATTCCAGAAAACCGATCTAGAATCGTGCAAAAATGGCATTTAAAGATGAATTACAGTCCGTAATGCGCAATCTCAGCTCGGCAATGTTTGTGAGACTCGCAAACAAAGAACGTTTACTAGCGAAAATGCAAATTACAGGAAAAACTTACCTTTCCCTTCATTATTAACGTCAGATGTCCTTGCCAAACAATAATAACAAATAAAACAACCCCAAAATTTTCCCAAACCGACGTTTCAGCTTATCGAGCATTCGTAAACACAACGGCTGTAATGGTGGACTGACGGTTTACTCCCATTTACTCCATGTATGCGATTACCGAAGTGTAACATATCAACAAATTCAAAACAAAAAATGAAAACAAACCCCGAGATAGCGCAGTGCGGACTGTAATTCAGCTTTAACCACTTAGTTGAGCAGCAGCCATGTTGTAGAAAATCCCTCCCTCCCGACCTAGAAGTGAATCAATGGTGTCTAGCTCGGCCACCTGGCCTTCTCTTAACACTAAGATTACATCACAGTCTTTGATAGTGTTCAATCGATGAGCTATAGTGATGACAGTGGAATTCTTCAGTTTCTCGTGCACGGTGGTCCAGATGGTTCTCTCTGTATTGGGATCCACGTGCGCCGTTGGTTCATCCAAGATGATGATCTTACTTTGTTGTAGTAAAGTGCGAGCCAAGCAAATCAACTGCCGTTCACCGACACTTAGGTTCTCACCTCTCTCTAAAAGCACAAAGTCAAGTTGTCCCTCGATGTTTTCAACCAAACTACTAAGTTTCACTTCTTCAAGAACACTCCACAGCTCATCATCCCTGTGTTTCTCCAAAGGGTCGAGGTTCTTTCTGAGTGATCCACTAAAGAGGACGGGCGATTGACTGAGAACAGAAATACATTTCCGTGACTCCTGCAGTTGAATGCTTTTTACAGCAACGTCATCGATGTATATCTCTCCCTCGGCTTCAGGCATGCGTAGAAGAGCTGCTACAATAGACGATTTTCCATCTCCGGTTCGCCCGACGATTCCTAGTTTCGTTTTCCCTTGAATCTCAAAGCTTAAATTTTTCAGCACTTGTGGTCCGCTGGGGTAATACCTCAAAGCAACCTTTCTAAAGCTTACGTGACCATTACGAGGCCAGTTTATTGGTGGAAGTGTTTTGAACTTGTATCCAGGCTCTGAGTCGAGGTTGGTATAGGCCATGACACGCTCGACTGATGTCATAAGATTCTCAACTTCTGAAAAATTTCTCACAGTATATTGGGAGACTTTGGTAGTTTCCATCACGTAGGCAAGAGCCAAGCCAGCCATGGCTAAAAACAAAATAAGGCACCTAGTTATTAACGACTTTTTTTCTGACATTCAATATGCCCTGTTCATAAAATCAAGGAAAATCTTTTATTTTATAAGGTGTATCACATCGTCCAGTTTGCACCTGTAGTAGCAACCAAAAAATTAATAAGGGCTAGGGTTATCACTAATATAATTCTGACCACCATTCTAGTAGTACCACCCTTCGCAAAGCCGGACTAGGATGCGAAATTAATGTTTAAAACTATGAATAAACAAACCCCGGAGTACTTGCAACACTTGCTTAAACCATTGAACACAGATTATGGACATTACCGAATAGACCAGATTGCGATGGAAACTATTCCAATAAAATCAAAACCTAAAGACTACCTGGGATCGAGCATCCGTTATCCGTTTTCAACTTCTCAGTTAATTTTGCGAAATTGTCAGAAAATTCTTTAATCACCTACCTGGATTCTGAGAGAGAGCAACAGAAATAAAAGCCACTGCACCGATAAACATTGCACACAGGGCATTCGCTCTTACTGCAAGCCACCGGCTGCTCGCTAACGCCATGGAAAACACTTGATTGTGGACATCTTGATGTCTGCGGAGAAATGGTAGAAGGATACACAAAGGTAAAGACCTGTCGAGTTTGATCACATTTACTGACCTCTGGCCAATCACACGGAATCACTTCGTCTCCCACGCCATTTCGTCCCCTGTTATTTCGTCGCCAATTTTGGCCGACTCGTCCCCAGATTTGGTCGACTCGTTCCAAATTCAGTATACTAAAAGCACGAACCCGAAGCGTTCTTATTACGATTTTTAGTCCACAAACGTTTTCATACGTCAATGGTTTAATGCATAGTACAACGACATAATCGACGTAAACAACGAACGAATGAAAGAAACCACGTTTGTTTGTATGAATGAAACCGCGTTTATTTGTTATAAACGAAGTATTATTCGTTTCAACGGCTTTCCTTATTGATACGAATGAACAATATTCGCAAACACGTTGTAGAAGTGCAGATGTGTTTTTAAGGATATCATGCATTGTTTCTAAGCATACAGGCCTATGTACAGCAGTACAACTACAATGCTTGTATAGTTGAATGTTTCATTTTTCAACGTTTGCTTAAATGTTTTAGTTTTTCCAGTCTTATTGAACGTTGAGATTCATAATACAAGTTATCTATAAGATGATAACAGGATGTTTAGCTAAAAGGGGGAGTTTCACGGTTCGGCGCATGTGCACAGATTAAAATGCTTTATTCGGTTTCTTACCAACAGTTTATCGGTTAAAAAAACACTCACATTAACTTCAATAATTACATACTATAATTAGTCCAAACAAAGCGAAGGATGACCAAAATTCACAGAAAATTTCAACGGATTACACCGACAAAGTCAGCACTGAATAAAACCTCTGACCCAAGGGATTTATTCTACGCTCTGGTGGCTTTCATGGCGCACATTGACTGACCGCTACATTTTCACGGGCAAATTTCCCGCCAGTCTTATCCACTCGCTTCCGATTGGACTAAACAATGAAATTAAATGGGTTACGTCATAGCTTGCACATGCGCCGAACCGTGAAACCCTCCCTTTAAATAATGATACTCGACGTCGTTTAAACGAGTCAATTAAACCTGGGGACGAGTCGGAGTCGACCAAACTTGTGGATGAAGTAACCATTATTCCCAATCAAAATGCACTCACACCAGGCAATGAAAAAAGGTTGAATAAGAAACGTTTGTTTGCAACGCTTTTATAAAGCTTACCGATAAAATTGTTCGATGAAATCTTTTTCCTTTTTTCGAGTGCGGATGGTGTCCAAACCATCCATGGTCTCTGAGAAGTGCGAAAAAACAGGGCTGCGACATATTGACTGCCATCTTTTCATCTCCCGCGAAGTCTTCAAGTAATACCATGCCAGGTACAATAAAATGATTATAATGGGAAAGGAAACAAAACAGAGCCAGAAATTTGTAAATGCGGGCATCAGCATAGCTACAATCACCAGCAAGAACAACTGGATAACCGAAAGAAACATTCGGGGTAGGAGCTCATCAAGTGATCCAATGTCTTTGGAAAATCTGTTCAAAATTCGTCCTGCCGGGTTCGTGTCGAAAAATAATACTGGAGCTTTAAGAACGCAGGTTACCATTTTGTTGTGGAGATTTTCCGCTGATCTTAGAGAAACATGTAAGAAAACACAGCCACGAATGACAGCGGAAATAAAGGCAGCGGAGGCAAAACTGGCGTAAATGCGCCAAGTTGTCTTATCTCGTTGTTGTTTCCATGTCATCTTGGTCAAATACGAAAGCCATACATCAGGCGAAACTATCAAAACTATAAAAGGGAAAACAGCAAACATTACACTTTTTGTCCGTTTTATTGACTTATTTAACTTTACTTACCCGTTGAGATACAAACACTAACGTGATCGCTCCTACTATTCCGATTAAGAAAGCATGGTTTTTCAACCAATTAGAGCGGGCCGGCAGCTTCCAAACTATATTATAATTATCCACTACAGAAGGCCAAACCATGTTTTTTAATATTGTCTGATAAAATGTTGAAATAAATGCGCGCGCTTCAATTGTTAGCTATTGTTCAGATCGATGAAAAATTGAAAATTGTTAAAATTAAAAGCCAAAATTTATGTAAAAAGACCAGACGTTTCGGGCCTTGCCCTTCTTCAGTGATGGTCTGTTCGTTAAGAAATACGTCACCAGGCAGACCACGCTGAAGAAAGGCAAAGCCCAGAAACGTTTGGTTTTTACATAAATTTCGGCACTTTAATTTTAACAATTTTCAATTTTTCATGTATTTAGCCAAGTGCCACGCAGCCACCGAACTTTTTAGTTCCAATTTCAATTGTTCAGATCGAGTTCATTATATCTTCGCATTATAAAATGCTCAGGGAAATGCGCGCGCTATGATTGGTTAAACCGAGTTTATTATTTCTTTTACAAAGCACGCGCCTTACGTCAAGCGTGATCATACGTCACCAGTATGATCGCGCGCAAATCGTAGGACATCTTGTAAAGAAAAAAGTGAACTTGTTCCTCGTGCATTGTTGAGTTATATAAGCACTTGGAAATTAAAAAAAAAATCTCTCGAGAAGAGCAAAAAGCACTCGCCCATGGCTTGTGCTTCTCTAATCACTTCTCTCGTGCTTTTTAATATTCCCCGTGTTTATAAAACACAACAATGCACTCGGTCGCGTTAACTTTTTCTTTAATAAAACACGAGGGCACATCCCATTATTTCAAGCAAAATTAGGCTTTCCAACGGGCTAAAGAACCTAAACGACACTAACCTTGGGTTGCTAGGAAGAGAGTAACTACGGCAATCATCACAACGGGGTGCATTCCAGCTCTAAAATAATCCCAGTACAATGCAGATGAAATTTTCCCAGTGGCCTTTTCTTCTTCTGAGATCTCTAAATGCTCAGCAAAGCTGCCAATTACTGGAGTTGAATCCAATTGCGTTGTTTCAGTTTCATCGCCCGCTACGGGCGTTAACTTCTCTTTGTTGGTGGCGGCAGATGCAGCTAGGATAGTATCAAGTAATTTCGTGTCACTTTGCAATTTATAATAGTTTCCTTTTCCTAGTACGCTACCTCTGTAAAGGACCACAACATGATCAGCTACTATCATGTGCTTCTCTGTGTACGTCACTAGGATTGTAATTTTATGTCGTAGTAGCTTGCAAACACACTCGTTAAATATATGTTCTCCGACTTTGGCATCCACTGCGCTTAGAGGATCATCAAGTAGATAGACATCTGCATCAGCGTATACCGCGCGTGCCAGGTGGACTCGAGCCCTCTGACCTCCACTCAGCAGAATACCATGTTCTCCAATAAATGAAAGATCGCCATTAGGAAATCGGTTGATGTCTTCTCGCAGCGCGCATGCCTCGATGACTTTAGCATATCTGTTTTCGTCACAAAGCTCACCAAATAACACGTTTTCTCTAAGAGTTCCAGAAAAAACCCAAGCCGTCTGAGGGACATAAGCTATGCTTCCAGTACAGACCATGTCACCACTTGATTTGTTCACCTCGCCTGCGATCGCCGCCAACAGTGTTGACTTTCCACTGCCAACTTGACCAGTGATGACCGTCAGGCTTTTATCCGATGCGTCAAAACTGATATCTCGAATGAGATACTTTTCACCGTTCAATTCACTTAATTTACATGTGAGATTCAAAACTGATAAATGCATATTGGTTTGCTCAGGCAGATTATATTGTTCCACCTGCTCATTTTTAGAAACAAGATGATCTGTATCTTGTTTTCCAAGGATGACTTTCTGAATAGCCAGTTCGTCTTGCAGTAATGGCTCCCTAACCAACACTTGTGAATAGTGATTAATTGCATCAGGTTTAACGATCTTCTCTTGGCCACAAGAACTTTGCTTGTACTCCAAAGGATCCAGATGCATGTTACTCAAAAGTAGAAATCTTTCAATTCTTTTGAAGGAGACAAAGACTTCAAAAGCCAAAGGGATACCAACCCCCAGCCTAAGGGATACGTTTAGTCGAAGAAAATTCATATAAGAGAGTACGATGAAAGCTGTTGAAGACGATAGAAAGTGTCCAGTAAGCACGAGGGTTAACATCGATATGAACGTTGCCACAGAACCTGAATACATCAAACTCTCTATAATCGACAACAGGGGACTCTTTTTGAGAAGAATCCAAATCTCACTCCTATAAATTAGACAAACAGCCATAATACAAATAAGTGATAATAATATAACATGTTCCGCCCTATGTGAGGTTTCAGTGCTGGACACATGCAAGTTCAGTGAATAAAACTACCTGGAATGAAACATGAAAATGAAAAGAAAATCACCGAATAGACTTGGTTCTAAAAACCTAAACGCTTCAAGGAATAAAGAAAAGGAACATATAAGAATATCTAGATGAAGCAGCAAATACCAGGCATATGCTGCTCGTTTAAAGCGAACTGTCCCACCGGAATATCGAAATTTCGCTTGCGTAATGTCCAATCATGTTCCAATTTACCTAAATTAAATCAGTAGGAGCGCGCGCAAATCATGGGACATTTTATTAAGAAAATAGCAAACTTGTTTCTCGTCCATTGTCAAGCCCCGGCTACGCGTTCTAACGGCGTTGTACAACATTTTGTTGGTTCAAGAATGTTAAAACGTTTAGCAAGTCATGTTAGATGATGTTTGACGAACATTTTTTGTTGGATAAATGTTTTGATTTCGATCAAACATCCTCGCTAACAATGTTAAAGTGGCGCCACAGAGTAATCATAGATGATGTTGCGCGCTAGTGTTACTTTTTGGAAGCTGTTTTTCACATTCCTTTTTACTCCCAGTTCACTAAAACCTATCAAAATGTAAAACGCAATGATGAAACAGTGTTCTACACCCATCTCTGTTAAAATAATTGCTTCAGTCTTGAATTAAAACTGCCCAAACAAATGCGTTTTTCATTGTTTACATGGATTTAATTGCGATTTTCTTCAATTTCCTTTCGGTGAAATATTCCAAAATTTTCACAGTTCATAGAATCTGGCCAGATAAGATAAAACAGACGCGAAAAAAGTAGGGGAAGTAAAGAAAGATAATTAGTTATTTGCATATTTTTGACTTTTTCCTCTGAGTAAAAACTGGTCTTACAGATGTTCCTGAAAAACGAGCGCCAAGAACAGCAAACGAATTAAAGCCTCTCCGCCAAATTTCACGGAAATTCACCGAAGGAAACGCGAGAAAATAAACTGTTTATTCGGAATTTTTTGGCCTCACTTTCGGGGGATCGAGGATATGAACAGGCTGTACTGTGTAGGCCTAGTTCTTTAAAGAAAACCTTTTTTATCAGTATAGATAAAAAGATTGGCCGCGTTTCGTAGGAACCTCGCGATATTAGTATTTAGTATATACTGAAACAGTGGATAGCATTGTTGGCGCGCTCTGATTGGCTACTGAAAGTCGGAATAGCAAGTACTATTCACCTCCGAGCAATTTGCGCGCGAAAATTGTAATCGTTGACAAGAATAAATGAGTTAAAAAGCATCATTTTCGTTATATTGTCTCACTGTTTCAGTATATACTAAAACAACTATTCACCTCAGTGTAGGTGGGAAGTGGTGGATATTTACCGAGCCGCGAAGCTTGCGTAATATCGCCTAATTTTAGCCGACTCGCGGCTAATAATTAGGCGATATCTCGCGCGCCTTCGCGCTATAATAGTTTTATAATTCAACACATCGATAACAAAGCACAATTTGAAGAAAAAATACAAGGCCGGTCGGTCATTTTTGCATTCTCTTGTCAAAATGCGAAGTTTACCTCTATCGTTGGATATACGTCATGTAGACAGCGTATATCGATAACTTTTTGACCATATTTGGGCAGTGTATCAATGTTTTGAATTATAAAAGTGTATATAAGTAGTGAGTTCAAGCATAAACTGTTATCACGAGTCATGTGACGTTGATGGTAATACATACAATATCTAATCGCATTAATTATCCACTCACCTTCTTATTTGTTGCACTTTTTCTCGATAGAGGTCTTCCCACGCATGCGTCTTAAGAGCACGTATTCCACACACAAGCTCATTCATCAGCGAAATACGTCGGTCCGTCACTTCAGCGGTCTTCTCCCGTAGTCGAGCACAAACGGATGAGATTATCATGACGCCAGGGATTAAGGCATTTAGAAACAGAACACCCATTAGTGGCTGCCAACCGGTGAAGTATAACACAAAGAAAATTCCAACTACCAGTTCGAAAACACCCAAGAACATAGATTGTGTTTTTAGAGGTGCCTGTTCGATCCTCTGAACATCATTTGATATTAAGTCAATAATGTTCCCAGTTGATGTTTTCCGAAGTCTCTGCTGACTGATCAGAGGAATCTGCACACACATGAAAACAGATAATGATAAAACTCGTTAATTAATGAGCCCAGGGTACTACAATGAAAAATGTCCATCGGCACAGAATATCAATGAAAAATATATAATATATATGTAGAATAAAACCGTTTCACTTTTGTACGCTTCTAATTAGCTAAATAGGAGGCGATTTGGCCATAACTATGGCATAATTTGAGAAAAAGATTAAAAAGACTATGCTCCTGCCCTTGTTTAACAGGCTACCAGTCGTTCAGTTAGTCAGTTATTAAGCGGATCATTTGCTCAGATGGTCCGTTGATCGACTACTGTCGCTACTGATGGCTTATCCCTGAGTTGGTCTGTGTGTCGGAAGATCGATCAATCAATTACTCAATCAATCATCAATCAATCAATCAATTAATCAGTCAATCTGACAATCAACCGATCTGTTAGTTGATCTGTCGCTCAGCCAGTAAGTCTAATGGATAACCAGTTGGTCCATTTAGTTGAACAATCAGTTAATTAGCTTATTAATAAAGTTATGATTTGATTTGATTTGATATTAGTCAATCGAACAGTCAGTCCATGTTGGTCAATTGGTCAGCTAGTTAGTTAATCGTTCAGTAAATAAGTTAGTTAGTTGGTCTGTTAGTTACCCCATTGGCCAACGGCTCAGTCAATCAGTCAGCAAGTTGTTGGTCCACCCGTCCTTTGGTCAGTCAAACGGTGCGTCAATCTCATGTACATGGTCACTCCATCAGTCCATCAAAAAATCAGTCAACCAATCAGTTCAAAATCAAAAATCAAAATCAGTTCATCGGTCAGTAAATCGTTAAATCAGACTGTCACTTGCATAGTAAATCATCCTGTCAGTCATTCGGTCAGTCTGTAAGGATTAGTCAGTCAATTGGTTAATCTGACATTCAGTCAGTCAACTCATCAATCAATCAATCAATCAATCAATTAATCAATCAATCAATTAATCAATCATTCAATCAATCAATCATTCAATCCACCAGCCACTTTATTCATAAGATTATGTACATCAGTTGGTCGGTTAGCCAACAAGCTAAGTCGGTTGATCAGCAGTCAGCGCAATTCAGTCCTTTCTCGTTGTTTTCAGCCATTTAAATTTATTTAAAATTACGAATGCCCAATGGTTTTCGTTTCGAATTGCCTCGAAAATCCATTCGGTTTAAGGAACATTACTGGTGTTCCTAGTGAGTGTGTCGGCGGGCACCTTTAGATCATACCTGTGTATAACGGATCAAGAAAAATTGTCACTTTTACCTTGAGATAAACAATTCCCTTAATCGCACTACTCAGCCTCATACCAAACAACTCCAATCTGTAAGCGACGATGTGTGTGCAGCTGGTATATAATGGCAATAATGTTAATGCCAAACAGCACGCATACGCTCGGGTGCGGTCCATCTCGATAGAACTTAACAAACGAAGTAGTAACCCAAGCACAAGTGGATGAACAAGACGGCAGATGGAATCGATGGTCCAAATGCTCGTAATAAATACAATCTCCTTCCAGGGGAGCGTCCTTAAAACACATTTCCACAGTTTGGGATGTTTTCCACGGGTGTTGTTACATTCTTGTACATGATCATTCCATTCTTTTTGAAGTCTCTCTGTTAGGTCACGTGTTCTGTCTTTCTCGTGAAGCGGTAGGAAATCGGATTGGTTCAATGGCCGCTTGCTCCCTGTTCTAAATATGCTGTTCATCCACCAAAAGGTCAGAAGAGAGAAACAACTTGCTGATTTCGTAGGATGAGAAGACTGATCCGCGTCGTTATCTTCATCGGTTGCTACGGTTTCGTAACCTTTATTTGGCATCTTCCTGTTGACAAGGCAAAGCAACAAGTACATTGCATTTGTTAATTCATTCTCTACTAAATAGTAGGGTCATGATGAGGTATTTTTTTATTCAATGATCCTTTTTGTACCCATTCGTCTCATCCATGATCCCAAAATGTTTGTGATCTTTAATCCCAACAAAATTTAATGATCCCTTTACAAAACAATGATGTAATTAAAAAGAATTGATGCAGTGAAGCTCATATCCGGCTCCATTTCTGTATCACACTGCAAAAATAGCTGTAAATATAAAATGTCAAACCACATGCTCCGTGTAAAATAAATTTAGGTTATTAAGTTAAAAAATATTGCCCTATTTTTATCTGCTTGGAGGCATTCAACTGATATTCTTGACTAAATGGCTAAGAGTAGTCTGGCTTCCCGCTATTGATACGAGCTATTTGCTTGGTATAGTAAACGGGGGAATTAAACCATTTAAATTATATGTGTCATAAAATCAAAGCCAAAGTAATCGCAACTGACTAATTACAAAAGATCAGTTACAGCCCAGAAAGACCGAAAAAAAAAGCATAAACATCCACGATTCTGTTTTGTTTTGTTTTTGTCGTGTTCGGTCAAGCCCGCGACATCAAAAACAGCGGCTGCTGTTGCGAATTGGCGCGAAAAAAGGCATGCTTTTCACTTCAACTATTTATTTATTAAGGGACGGACCATTAGAAAAATTATGGGGAGGGGGGTTGGTATTTTTCAGCTTGCATGAATTTTTTTTATCAACATTTTGGCTGAGCAGGATTTTTTTTTTTTGCGGTTGTCTTCTTCTTCTTCTTCTTCTTCTTCGTCTTCGTCTTTTTTTTTCTTCATCTTCTTCTTCTTCTAGCTTCTTTTGTGTTGGTCAGTTGCTGTGCATGAATTTTTTTTTTGAAATTTTCCCTTGCATGAATATTTTTTGTATTTGGCCTGCCCCCCCCCCCCCCCCCCCCCCCCCCCCCCCCCCATAACTTTTCTAATGATCCGTCCCTAATAATCCCGCAAAATAAAATATATTCTACATAATTGTGCCATTCTGCAAGTCATGCCTGCCCACCTGCGATTCCACAAACTCATTCCACATTTTATCATCCTCACCGAGTTTAGAAGACGATATGCTTCAATGAGATTTAATCAGCGGCGTTTTTACAAGTTTTACAATTTTAATTAATTTCCAACGTCATGAAGGCCGCTCGCTTTTACGCTTGGTCAGTGAAGCTCGACTCGGTTCAATCCCGCATTAATTTACTTAAGAACGCCAGAACGGAAAATAGCCCATAATCTACTAGTCCGACTTTACGTTTTACAGATTCTAGAACCTTTTTGTGCATTTCGGAGGCAGGTCTTTTTATCTTGTATACGGTGATTAATACGCAAATGCTCACTCGATCACTTGGATGTCAACTTTTGTTAATTCCCCGTCTTGAGAGTCTCGTTTCACACCGAGTGCATATTTAGTGACGTTTAGATGGTTTGGTCGTTTTAAATCTGTTTTACTCTTCATATTCTTTGACATCAAACTCAGTATGGAAAATTAAAACCGATCTGTGGACTTAAGTTGTTTTGTATTCACGAGATGGCTCTTTGATTTTAGTTGAAAGATTATTCATCATTTAGTGCAGTGAACTGGATTAATCATCAACCACAAATCGCATCTCAATCGAGGAAAATATATTAACGGTGCATGTAAGAAAACAGGAATGATTTGTAACATGAAGTAAACGTACCTTGTTCAATCTGACACTATCGTTTGGGAGACTGCTAGCAGTTCCTCTCTGGATAGTCGAGCGGACGAGCAAATCACTCGATCGGCGATGGACCGAGCGAGCGAAAGTAGTTCCCCTTGGCTCGTTCGCTCGCTCCAGTCACGCCGAGCTCGGCTTGTTTTCGTGATTTGCTCGTCCGCTTGACTGACTAAGAAAGGACAGCTAGCAGTCTCATCGTTTGGATGTACACCTTACTTCTTAAACTAGATACAAG
>JAJLRJ010000008.1:38840872-39163372 GCA_024195265.1 Dendrophyllia cribrosa | reverse complement strand
ATCTCAGCCGTAAATTTTATGCTTGTATGATGTTTGTTAGCATGTTCAATGAACCGTAGTATTTCTCCTTTGGTTGTGTCCCAAAGGGAAAAAATGTCATCAATAAAACGTTTCCAAACGAGCAGTTTTAAAGCACTTTGATTTATGATATCTGTTTCTACTTTTGCCATGACACAAGACACAAGAAATAATTGAGTTTCTCGCAGTAAATGATTGTCTGCACCGCTCGTCTGCAATATTGCTAAAGCGAGCATACGTACAGTAAAGTCGACACAGGTGTTAGAAAACTGGAATGATTTGTAACATGAAGTAAACGTACCTAGTTCAATCTGAGGCTATCGTTTGGATGTTCACCTTGCTTTTTTAACTAGATACAAGTGAGATTGAAATTAGGCAACTCACAAATAACGGACCCTCACTAAGTTAATAATTTCTGTAAAAAATACAGTGGTAGCTTCTCCTATTCAGACCGGAGCTAGGAGATGGGGGAAGACGGCGTTCTGATTACTGGATTTGTTTATGTGGTGATTAGAAAAACTATTTATTTACCTTACACCCTTTTCAAGTTACATTACGGCTCGGTGCAAGAGAACGTTTACAGTTCAAATGGAGTATCGAAGATGATACGTTTCAATGCGTTTAAATCATGCAGGGCACCCGCTTTTATGACTAATTAGGGTGATCGGTCAGTAGACCGTTAAACTGTTTGTCCGCAAATGTTTATAGAAACGTGGTCGACAACATAAACGAATTGAGACATACAGATGAACCTCCATTAAGGGGAAACACTCTTAATAGAGGTGTCCTCTTAATAGAGGTGTCCCCTTAATAGAGGTGTCCTCTTAATAGAGGTGTCCCCTTAATAGAGCTGTCCTCTTAATAGAGGTGTCCCCTTAATAGAGGTGTCCTCCTAATAGAGGTGACCTCTTAATATAGGTTTTACTGGTTAATTTGTTAATACTGAATTAACCACCCGAAAAAATTTACTTGGGATGATCCGCCATGTTTAATCTTTTGATTCATGAATTCAGCTATGATGGAAAACTATGATACAATGTATTGGGCAGCTAAGACTTCCAAAAATTACTTAATTTTAATTTATTGACATTACTTTCGTTTACAATGTTTTGAGTAGTACTTGCTGATATTGCTATTATTATATCATACCAAAGGTTAGCATATTATTTATTTATTTTCCAATACGCCCATCTCTTAAACTGAGGATTATTGGCCGGGCAGTCAGAGTGATGGACAACATAGAAACACAATATGACTTTTAAAGCTATTCCGAGTTCAGTTTTCTGTTAAAAAAGTACTAAAATATCGGAACATTTATTTAGCGGAACCATTCTTCACAATACTGCAAGAAAATATGTTGCGTTGCACATTTAATACAATACAAATTTTATTAACACTCACCAAAGAGGCTTTTCGGTGTTAATTACTAAATTACAGTAAAAACATGATAAAAATTACAACTGGATCATGATAAAAATACAATAAAAATGCTATAAAATTACAATAAAGTACAATAAAATTACCACAAGTTAGCTAATTTTCCTATGAAGATAAAAATTCACGTAAGAGTTTAGTTCTTAATTTTCTTTTAAAAATGTGGAGAGATTCGCATAACTTAATACAGTACTCCTTACTCCTACAGTACATTCAACCTTTACGTCGTCTATTAGGGGTTCCAACATTTTGAATCATGCTGTCTATTGTACTGTATATGGATACTTACGAGCCGTAATCTACAGGGTGTAAACATTCAGATGAATGCTATTGAGCAGTATATTCTTCTTTATGCTGTACAGCATGTTTATGCAGTTAGTTCTTTTAAAAGTGGTTCTAACTTCTGAGTCTGACTGAAATCCTAAAGTGTTACCATTCAAATGAAAGTTGCAGAGAAGTACTTTCCTGTGGTACAACTGTTTTATATGCCGTAGAAGGTGGTTCTAACTTTTGAATCTGTGAATAAAATCCTAAAGTGTGACCATTCAAATGAAAGTTGCAGAGAAGTACTTTCCTGTTGTGCTGTTTATTAATATGCTGTACAAGTTAAGAGAGTCTCTGGATAAAATCTAAAGGTGTGTCAATCAAAAGCTGCCAAGCAGTACTATTTTTGCTACTGTTTATTATGCCGTCTGACAAGGTAATTCTACAGAACGTTTGAATCATCGGATAAAATCCCATAAAGTATCACGAGATAATTCCAGAAAACCGATCTAGGATCGTGCAAAAATGGCATTTAAAGATGAATTACAGTCCGTACTGCGCAATGTCAGCTCGGCAATGTTTGTGAGACTCACAAACAAAGAACGTTTACTAGCGAAAATGAAAATTACGGGACAAACTTACCTTTTCCTTCATTATTAACATCAGATGTCCTAGCCAAACTATAATAACAAGTAAAACAACCCCACACTTTTCCCAAACCGACGTTTCAGCTTATATCGAGCATTCGTAAACACAACGGCTGTAATGGCGGACTGACGGTTTACTCCCATTTACTCCATGTATGGTATTACCGAAGTGTAACATATCAACAAATTCAAAGGAAAAAATGAAAACAAACCCCGAGATTGCGCAGTACGGACTGTAATTCAGCTTTAACCACTTAGTTGAGCAGCAGCCATGTTGTAGAAAATCCCTCCCTCCCGACCTAGAAGTGAATCAATGGTGTCTAGCTCGGCCACCTGGCCTTCTCTTAACACTAAGATTACATCACAGTCTTTGATAGTGTTCAATCGATGAGCTATAGTGATGACAGTGGAATTCTTCAGTTTCTCGTGCACGGTGGTCCAGATGGTTCTCTCTGTATTGGGATCCACGTGCGCCGTTGGTTCATCCAAGATGATGATCTTACTTTGTTGTAGTAAAGTGCGAGCCAAGCAAATCAACTGCCGTTCACCGACACTTAGGTTCTCACCTCTCTCTAAAAGCACAAAGTCAAGTTGTCCCTCGATGTTTTCAACCAAACTACTAAGTTTCACTTCTTCAAGAACACTCCACAGCTCATCATCCCTGTGCTTCTCCAAAGGGTCGAGGTTCTTTCTTAGTGATCCACTAAAGAGGACGGGCGATTGACTGAGAACAGAAATACATTTCCGTGACTCCTGCAGTTGAATGCTTTTCGCAGCAACGTCGTCGATGTATATCTCTCCCTCAACTTCAGGCATGCGTAGAAGAGCTGCTACAATAGACGATTTTCCATCTCCGGTTCGCCCGACGATTCCTAGTTTCGTTTTCCCTTGAATCTCAAAGCTTAAATTTTTCAGCACTTGTGGTCCGCTGGGGTAATACCTCAAAGCAACCTTTCTAAAGCTCACGTGACCATTACGAGGCCAGTTTATTGGTGGAAGTGTTTTGAACTTGTATCCTGGCTCTGAGTCGAGGTTGGTGTAGGCCATGACACGCTCGACTGATGTCATAAGATTCTCAACTTCTGAAAAATTTGTCACAGTATATTGGGAGTTTTTGGCAGTTTCCATCGCGTAGGCAAGAGCCAAGCCAGCCATGGCTGAAAACGAAATAGGGCACCTAGTTATTAACGACTTTTTTTCTGACTTTCAATATGCCCTGTTCATAATATCAAGGAAAATGTTTTATTTCTTAGGCGTAACTACAGGGATTATCTTTTCTTCATGGCAAAAAATACGGTTAGCCTTCGGAGCAGGACGCCTTTTTCGGAACAAGAGTGGAATACAATGGACGGCATTTTCATTTGTCGGTGTTGTAGTGCATCACATCGTTCAGTTTGCACCTGTAGTAGCATCCAAATAATTAATATGGGCTAGGGTTATCATTAATATAAGTCTGACCACCATTCTAGTGGTACCACCCTTCGCAAAGCCAGACTAGGATGGGATAACCGTAATATCAGAAGGATGAAATATAAAGCGAAATTCATGTTTAAAACTATGAATAAACAAACCCCGGAGTACTTGCAACACTTATTTAAACCATTCAATACAGATTATGGACATTATCGAATAAAGCAGAATGTAATGGAAACTATTCCAATAAAATCAAAACCTAAAGACAACCTGGGATCGAGCATTAATTATCCGTTTTCAACTTCTCAGTTAATTTTGAGAAATTGTCAAAAAAGTCTTTACTTACCTGGATTCTGAGAGAGAGCAACAGAAATAAAAGCCACTGCGCCGATAAACATTGCACACAGGGCATCCGCTCTTACTGCAAGCCACCGGCTGCTTGCTAACGCCATGGAAAACACTTGATTGTGTAGATCTTGATGTCTGCGGAGAAATGGTGGAAGGATACACGAAGGTAAAGACCTGTCGAGTTTGATCACATTTAACCTCTGGCCAATTACGCGGAATCACTTCCGATCGTCTCCCACGCCATTTCGTCCCCTGTTATTTCGTCGACAATTTTGGCCGACTCGTCCTCAGATTTGGTCGACTCGTTCCAAATTCAGTATACTAAAAGCACGAACCCGAAGCGTTCTTATTATGATTTTTAGTCCACAAACGTTTTCATACGTCAATAGTTTAATGCATAGCACAACGACATAATCGACGTAAACAACGAACGAATGAAAGAAACCACGTTTGTTTGTATGAATGAAACCGCGTTTATTTGTTATAAACGAAGTATTATTCGTTTCAACGGCTTTCCTTATTGATACGAATGAACAAACGTTGTAGAAGTGCAGATGTGTTTTTAAGGATATCATGCATTGTTTCTAAGCATACAGGCCTATGTACAGCAGTACAACTACAATGCTTGTATAGTTGAATGTTTCATTTTTCAACGTTTGCTTAAATGTTTTAGTTTTTCCAGTCTTATTGAACGTTGAGATTCATAATACAAGTTATCTAGAAGATGATAACAGGATGTTTAGCTTAAATAATGATACTCGATGTCATTTAAACGAGTCAATTAAACCTGGGACGAGTCGGAGTCGACCAAACTTGTGGATGAAGCAACCATCACTCATTCCCAATCAAATTGCACTCACATTAGGCAATGAAAAAAAAATTAAATAAGAACGTTTGTTTGCAACGCTTTTATAAAGCTTACCGATAAAATTTTTCGATGAAATCTTTTTCCTTTTTTCGAGTGCGGATGGTGTCCAAACCATCCATGGTCTCTGAGAAGTGTGAAAAAACAGGGCTGCGGCATATTGACTGCCATCTTTTCATCTCCCGCGAAGTCTTCAAGTAATACCATACCAGGCACAATAAAATGATTATAATGGGAAAGGAAACAAAATAGAGCCAGAAATTTGTAAATGCGGGCATCAGTACAGCTACGATCACCAGCAAGAGCAACTGGATAACCGAAAGAAACATTCGGGTAGGAGCTCATCAAGTGATCCAATGTCTTTGGAAAATCTGTTCAAAATTCGTCCTGCCGGGTTCGTGTCGAAAAATAATACTGGAGCTTTAAGAACGCAGGTTACCATTTTGTTGTGGAGATTTTCAGCGGATCTTAGAGAAACATGTAAGAAAACACAGCCACGAATGACAGCGGAAATAAAGGCAGCGGAGGCAAAACTGGCGTAAATGCGCCAAGTTGTCTTATCTCGTTGTTCTTTCCAGGTCATCTTGGTCAAATACGAAAGCCATACATCAGGCGAAACTATCAAAACTATAAAGGGAAAACAACAAACATTACACTTTTTGTCTGTTTTATTGACATATTTTACTTTACGTTCCCGTTCGTAATTACTCTGTGAACATACAAACGAGATACAAACGCTAACTTGGTCGCTCCTACTACTTTTTTTTCTTTTGATTCTATAGGTTAATAAATTAATAAAATTAATAAAGCATGGTTTTCAACCAATTAGAGCGGGCCGGCAGCTTCCAAACTATATTATAATTAACCACTACAGAAGGCCAAACCACGTTTTTTTATATTGTCTTATAAAATGTTCAAATAAATGCGCGCGCTTCAATTGTTAGCTATTGTTCAGATCGATGAAAAATTGAAAATTGTTAAAATTAAAAGGGCAAAATTTATGTAAAAAAACCCCAAAAGATTTGGGCCTTGCCCTTCTTTAGTGATGATCTGTTCGGTAAGAAATACGTCACCAGGGAGACTACACTGAAGAAAAGCAAAGCCCAGAAACGTTTGGTTTTTTACATAAATTTCGGCATTTTAATTTTAACAATATTCAATTTTTCATATATTTAACCAAGTGCCACGCAGCCACCGAACTTTTTAGTTCCAATTTCAATTGTTCAGATCGAGTTCATTTTATCTCCGCATTATAATAGACTCTAGGACATTTTGTAAAGGAAAAGGTGAACTTGTTCCTCGTGCATTGTTGAGTTATATAAGCACTTGGAAATTAAAAAAAACACTCCAGAAGAGTAAAAAGCAGTCGCCCACGGCTTGTGCTTCTCTAATCATTTCTCTCTTGCTTTTTAATATTCCCCCTGTTTATTAAACACAACAATGCAATCGGTCGCGTTAACCTTTTTGATAATAAAACACGAGGGCACATCCCATTATTTCAAGCAAAATAAGGCTTCCAATGCAACGGGCTAAAGAACCTAAACGACACTAACCTTGGGTTGCTAGGAAGAGAGTAACTACGGCAATCATCACAACGGGGTGCATTCCAGCTCTAAAATAATCCCAGTACAATGCAAATAAAATTTTCCCAGTGGCCTTTTCTTCTTCTGAGATCTCTAAATGCTCAGCAAAGCTGCCAATGACTGGAGTTAAATCCAATTGCGTCGTTTCAGTTTTATCGCTCGCTGCGGGCGTTAACTTCTCTTTGTTGGTGGCGGCAGGTGCAGCTAGGATAGTATCAAGTAATTTCCTGTCACTTTGCAATTCATAATAGTTTCCTTTTCCTAGTACGCTACCTCTGTGAAGCACCACAACATGATCAGCTACTATCATGTGCTTCTCTGTGTACGTCACTAGGATTGTAATTTTATCTCGTAGCAGCTTGCAAACACACTCGTTAAATATATGTTCCCCGACTTTGGCATCCACTGCGCTTAGAGGATCATCCAGTAGATAGACATCTGCATCAGCGTATACGGCGCGTGCCAGGTTGACTCGAGCCCTCTGACCTCCACTCAGCAGAATACCATGTTCTCCAATAAATGAAAGATCGCCATTAGGAAATCTGTTGATGTCTTCTCGCAGCGCGCATGCCTCGATCACTTTAGCATATCTGTTTTCGTCCCAAATCTCACCAAATAACACGTTTTCTCTAAGAGTTCCAGAAAAAACCCAAGCCGTCTGAGGGACATAAGCTATGCTTCCAGTACAGACCATGTCACCACTTGATTTGTTCACCTCGCCTGCGATCGCCGCCAACAGTGTTGACTTTCCACTGCCAACTTGACCAGTGATGACCGTTAGGCTTTTATCCGATGCGTCAAAACTGATATCTCGAATGAGATACGTTTCACCATTCAATTCACTTAATTTACATGTAAGATTTAAAACTGATAAATGCATATTGGTTTGCTCAGGCAGTTTATATTGTCCCACTTGTTCATTTTTAGAAACAAGAGGATCTGTATCTTGTTTTCCAAGGATGACTTTCTGAATAGCCAGTTCGTCTTGCAGTAATGGCTCCCTAACCAACACTTGTGAATACTGATTAATTGCATCAGCAGGTTTAACGATCTTCTCTTGGCCACAAGAACTTTGCTTGTACTCCAAAGAATCTAGATGCATGTTTCTCAAAAGTAGAAATCTTTCAATTCTTTTGAAGGAGACAAAGACTTCAAAAGCCAAAGGAATAGCAATCCCCAGCCTAAGGGATACGCTTAGTCGAAGAACATTCAAATAAGAGAGTACGACGAAAGCTGTTGAAGACGATAGAAAGTGGCCAGTAATCACGAGGGTTAACATCGATATGAACATTGCCACAGAAACTGAATACATCAAACTGTCTATAATCGACAACAGGGGACTCTTTTTGAGAAGAATCCAAATCTCACTCCTAAAAATTAAACAAAGAGCCGTAATATAAATAAGTGATAATAACATAAAATGTTCCCTATGTGAGGTTTCATTGCTGGACACATGCAAGTTCAGTGAATAAAATTACCTGGAATGGAACATGAAAATGAGAAGAAAGTCACCGAATAGACTTGGTGCTAAAAACCAAGACGCTTCAAGGAGGAAAGAAAAAGGAACATATAAGAATATCTAGAAAAATAATTGCTTCAGTCTTGAATTAAAACTGCCCAAACAAATGCGTTTTTCATTGTTTACATGGATTTAATTGCGATTTTCTTCAATTTCCTTCGGTGAAATCTTCCAAAATTTTCACAGTTCATACGGAATCTGGCCAGATAAGATAAAACAGACGCGAAAAAAGTATGGGTTGTAAAGGAAGATAATTCGTTATTTGCATATTTGTGACTTTTGCCTCTGCGTAAAAACTGGTCTTTTAGATGTTCCTGAAAAACGAGCGTCGAGAACAGCAAACGAATTAAAGCCTCTCCGCCAAATTTTACGAAAATTCACCGAAGGAAACGCGAGAAAACAAACTGTTTATTTGGAATTTTTTGGCCTTACTTTCGAGGGATCGAGAATATGAACAGGCTGTACTGTGTAGGCCTAGTTCTTTAAAGAAAACCTTTTTTTATCAGTATAGATAAAAAGATTGGCCGCGTTTCGTAGGAACCTTTTAAAGAAAACCTTTTTTTATCAGTATAGATAAAAAGATTGGTCGCGTTTCGTAGGAACCTTGCGATATAAGTATATATTTAACTCAAGCTTGCGCATTATCGCCTAATTTTAGCCGACTCGCGGCTAGGAATAAGGCGATATCACGCGCGCTTTCGCGCTATAATAGTTTTATAATTCAACACATCGATAACAAAGCACAGTTTGAAGAAAAAATATCGAGGCCGGTCCGTCATTTTTGCATTCTCTTGTCAAAATGCGAAATTTACCTCCATCGTTGGATATACGTCATGTAGACATAGCGTATATCGATAACTTTTTGACCATATTTGGGCAGTGTATCAATGTGTTGAATTATAAAAGTGTATATAAGTAGTGAGTTCAAGCATAAACTGTTATCACGAGTCATGTGACGTTGATGGTAATACATACAATGTCTAATCGCATTAATTATCGACTCACCTTCTTACTTGTTGCACTTTTACTCGATAGAGGTCTTCCCACGCATGCGTCTTAAGAGCACGTATTCCACACACAAGCTCATTCATCAGCGAAATACGTCGGTTCGTCACTTCAGCGGTCTCCTCCCGTAGTCGAGCACAAACAGATGAGATTATCATGACGCCAGGGATTAAGGCAGTTAGAAAGAGAACGCCCATTAGTGGCTGCCAACCGGTGAAGTATAACAGAAAGAAAATTCCAACTACCAGTTCGAAAACACCCAAGAACACAGATTGTGTTTTTAGAGGTGCCTGTTCGATCCTCTGAACGTCATTTGATATTAAGTCAATAATGTTCCCAGTTGATGTTTTCCGAAGGCTCTGCTGACTGATAAGAGGAATCTGCAGACACATGAAAACAGATAATGATAAAACTCGTTAATTAATGAGCCCAGAGTACTAAAATGAAAAATGTCCATCGGCACAGAATATCAATGAAAAATATATAATATATATGTAGAATAAAACCGTTTCACTTTTGTACGCTTCTAATTAGCTAAATAGGAGGCAATGTTTTGAGAAAATGATTAAAAAGACTATGCTCCTGCCCTTGTTTAACAGGCTACCAGTCGTTCAGTTAGTCAGTCATTAAGCGGATCATTTGCTCAGATGGTACGTTGATCGACTACTGTCACCACTGATGGCTTATCCCTGAGTTGGTCTTTGTGTCGGAAGATCGATCAATCAATTACTCAATCAATCATCAATTAATCAATCAATCTGACAATCAATCGATCTGTTGGTTGATCTGTCGCTCAGCCAGTTAGTCTAAAGCGAATGATACACGGTACAACAACGTACAACATTGGTTGCTCAACAAATGTTGTACTTTGTTGCAACTTGTTGAATGAGTAACAAACACATTCAACATTTTAAAACGATTGACTGACGCCGTTAAACAAGTTGCAACTTGTTGAACGGAATAGAGCCAAGTTCTATTTTCGTTCAACAACGTTCAACAACTTTCAACTAGCCTGTGAACAGGCTTCTTTTTGGGGAATTGGGTTAGGTTAAAAGGCGAGCGAAGCGAGCCGAGCGCGGACTGGGGAAGAGGGAAGGGGCGGCGAAGCCTGTGGACTCGCCTTTGATGCCGCCGTTCCGCCCCCAAGTAATTATCCTGTTATTATAATTGCGAACAAGTTAATTAATATGTCAACAAGTTGTCATGTTTTTATTCGGTTGAATGCATCGGTAGTAGTATAAAAATACAAACTAATACAGGCTAAACACGACTCCCACTCTTCGCTAAAAAGTATTTAAAAAGCCTAAAGTATAAAGCTTTCCCAGTGAGAATTCAGAGAGAATCGCGCCTTTAGATCGCAGTTATGAATTTGTTCTCTTCGATGATATTGACCTTTTGATCTCGGCGGATTATACAGTGTAGTGTTTCCGGCCACACGGTATAATAGGCATCTTAGATCCGAGTCTCAAAAAGCCGCAGTCTATAATTCCACTGCAATGAAATCATGAATTATTAATTTAGCTCCTTAGTAAGTTCTGTAGTTGAGTAGTGTGTCTCAGTGGAGCTAGGATAAACCTCTGTTGTTTTGTAATGGCGTTTGATTTGGCATCCAACAGATAATCTGCACATCATATCAAACTCTTTCCCCAGCGCGACGGACATTTGTTTTTCTCGGTTCTAGGCGGACGCAGCCGCTAACCGCACGTAATGCGCATGCTCAACGTTGCGAATTTTCAAAATGGCGGACAAGCCAAAGAGGGAAAGAAAAGAACCAAAGCGGTTTTGCAACGAATACTCAGCATACACCCCCGTTAAAAAGGCTAATCCAACGAAAAAAGATACAAAGCTGTATGATATTGAAGTCACGGAGGTTGATAACGCCAACAAAAAATTGAAAATTCACTTGCTTTAGCTTAAACATCTACACATGGAGAGAAGAATATACTAGCATCCGTGAGATTTACAAAACAGCATCCATGCTGTAGATTATCTGTTGGATGCCAAATCAAACGCTATTACAAAACAACGGAGGTTTATCCTAGCTCCACTAAGACACACTACTCAACTACAGAACCAACTAAGGAGCTAACAATTATTGCAAGAATTCGTTATTCCATTGAAGTGGAATTGTAGACTACGGCTTTTTGAGACTTGGATCTAAGATGCCTATATCCGTGATGAGAAACACTTTCTCACAAGTCTTGCACACCGCAGACTTTAGACACTACTGAAATCACGGCCTGAGAAATTTAACGATCCTTGCACTTTCAAAGCTATAACAAACTTTAGCCGATTAGTATTTATCTTGCTACAAAAGTGAGCCAAAGAAACCGCAATGTATGCCAATAGAGCTAGCACCAAACAGGCATAAAGAAATATAATAATTCTAACGGCTCTGAACAGCATGAAATCCTCCTATCAATTTGAGAGATAATCCGCCGAGATCAAAAGATCAATATCAACGAAGAGAACAAATTCATAACTGATCTAAAGGCGCATTTCTCTCTTAAGTTTTACTGGGAAAGCTTTATGCTTTTTAAGTACTTTTTAGCAACGAGCGGTAATAGTGTTTAGCCTGTCTATTAAAAGACATGCTTGAAGGCTTAAAACAATACAATGGTCACACAACAGGAGTCGTGTAGGTCTGTCAACCCCATTTATAACCATACCTGATCGCTCAAACACTTTGTTTACGATAGCCGAAAGGACCGACTGATAATTTTCTCCGTCTTCTTTTTTACTTTCCTTTGAGACTGTATAGATGAGCAAGCTGCAACGAAATTTTAATGGACGAAGGTTACAAAAAAAAAACGCAAAATAGCCTGAAAAATGTATTTATTCTGACAAGAACTTCACAAATCTTACTTGTTTATCTCGTATGTAAACGACGGCAGATTAATCCCCGAAGCGCTTTCTGAGTTTCCCGATTCCTCTCCTATTGCTTTCACGCTTACAAAACTGGAAAAAATCACAAAGAGGAAGATACAGCTGTTTTGAAAAGCCATTTGACGAGCTTAAATCTGCTTTTTGTTTGACAATTTACGTATCAAAACAAAGGAAATTTATTCCTCTTTTCGATTTTGGCGGTACATTTTCGATTTGCGCTTGCGTAGAAGAGATATCGCCCAAGATCCCTTGCTCGGTCGTGTTTTGATCACAAACGCCTTGTTAATTTTGACCGACCCGCTCGGGGAAAAGGTAAAAATGACGAGGGAAAAACTTTACTTTAAAGTTAGAAAATTAGCAAAACAGAAAGCCATAGTATTATAGTTTAATATTTCAGTGGTACATTGAGCACTGTTTGTGTAAAGAATCAGCACGATGATAAAACATCCGAAAATCGCACTCGATTTTAGTAGGGCGCTGAAGGGGGCGTGGTCACAAAATTCAATTTAAGACTATTTGTACCCCATGAGTTTCATATGGTGACTGTTTTGTAAATCCAGTCGGCAAAATTCCAAAAACATCTTGCTTTTTTGCCACAGACTTTAGACACAGCTTTTGCTCTTCTTTAAGTCTCGGTATATGCGAAAAATTTCGCAACGAATCGTTCAAAGCTTTCTCCAAATCGAGATCTGAAAATTGCATGCAACGAGTCGCCGTGTTTGTTTATCATTTGAGCCAGCAAATAGAATAATTATGCAAATGTAGGGCGCCAGGCATCTGAGATGTCAACAAGTGTCGTCGATCACCACATGCCTGTCAACACCAAGTGATCTGACCAATCAGCTGATGATACCAGACTCTGGTATCATGGAACGGCGGCATCAAAGGCGAGTCCACAGGCTTCGCCGCTCCTTCCCTCTTCCCCAGTCCGCGCTCGGCTCGCTTCGCTCGCCGATTTTAACCTAGAACCCCATTCCCCAAAAAGAAGCCTGTTCACAGGCTACTTTCAACATGTTGAACGGCATATTTCAACATTCAACATCAAATGATACACTGTCAACATTTGTTGAACAGCGGCTGCAACATTTGTTGCTCAACAAATGTTGAACCGTGTATCATTGGCTTAATGGATAACCAGTTGGTCCATGTAGTTGAACAATCAGTTAATTAGCTTAATATATATAGATAGGCAGAGCCTAACAGCGTAGCACTATGAACAAGCTTAACTAAGGTGAAACTTAACTAAGGTGAAAGGTCAGAAGCACAATAATTAAGATTGACGACCGGGCTATTTTTCAATTTTAGCAATTCTCAAAAAAACAGTATTACCCGACCGCCTCCTGCACAGTACATTTAGACCGTACAAAAGTTCACAAAAACAACTTTTCTCTGTGTAGCTAGAAAAACTAGTACGACTACTTTCCGAATATAATACAGTTTTTGTTTGTCAAAAATTGCCCGAGAAACTGATTTGGAAATCAAAATTGCAAAAATACACAAACATATTTGCATATAAGGCGACGCGAGTGAAGACAGAAAATCTAAGTCTTGTTTTGTTTAATAAAATCGGTTTTCAATCTATGTAATGAATGAACAAACACATAAAAATGGACAACACAATCTTCTTTCGAAAAATTTTATTCAAATCTCCATTAGTTTATGTTTAAGTGATGCTCTACATAAGAACTACCGTAAACTTCATTGTTCTGCCGCATTGGCTCTTTTCCACATAGAATATCTTTGATTTTAAGAATAGAGGAGGGGCTGATGGTTCATAATTATATTTCAGTATAAAAATAAAGAAAATCCATTTGCGTCAAATTAATTTTGGGAAATGTTTGTGCTTAACCAATCAAAATAGCAGAAGACAATAGCTAATATTTTTGCTTATTTGATGAAGTTCCCTAAATACAATATCTTTTAAAAATTGCATGTTGTGCGATTGGGTCTCAAATTACTTGAAACCTTAAAATAATTAGACAAAATGCACTTTGAACCTTAACTTTTTAGCGGTTTTTGAGTCTAGGCCAATCAGATCACTAGTTGTAACAATGAAAAAAGTTGACATTCCATCGTGCATTGCGTTTCAGCACTTTCCTTCTTATGCGGATCATTACTTAAAAGCAAAACACGTACCATTTATAACGATGATGAAATTCAAGATAACACGACTTAATTTGAGCACGTTTCATAAACATGTCTCCAAAACTTAAGAGAACACAAAGGAAAAGTCAATCAAAAATTGATATCAACATAAATTCCCATCGAAACATGTGTTTTATTTCACCTTTAAGTCACTGGACTGCTTCTTCGGTTCTGAAATCCGTAATAAAAACAAGGCGTCTCCCCGCATTGCTCCTGCATTGATAATATGAAGTTCCTCGAAGCAAGATTTTATCCCTGAAAGCTCTTCTTTTTCCACTAAAGCGGCTTCTGAGTATCCCTTAATTAGTATCCCTGTCTTGAGTAGCAAACCGCGAAAAAATGCAGGGAAATAACGACTTTACTGCTCCGCCTAACACTGCGAAAGATCCAACTTTTTTAAAACTTTAAAAAGTGTTTACCGAGCTGACGGCTGTGTAGCCGCGTGTGTGGCGTTATACGCGCATGTTTTGCGACGTCATACGCGCCCGCGAGCTAGCTAGTCCTGCGCGACGGACGGCGGAGGTCGGGCACACGCGCGCCCGCGAAACATTCCGCTAGCCATGACCATGAAAAATGAGGGCATAGGTTCTATGAGTATGAGGCTGCGCAGCCGGGCCTTCGGCCCGGCCAGTGCTCCGCTATTAATAAAGTTATGATTTGATTTGATTTGATATTAGTCAATCGAACAGTCAGTCCATCAAATGTTTAGTCAGTTGGTCAATTGGTCAGCTAGTTAGTTAATCGTTCAGTAAATGGCCGTTTTTATGCTAGAGACGTAAAAGTCGTCTAGACGTATTTAACGTCTCAGACGTTAAATGCGTCTGGAATAAAAACGGGACGCATTAAAGTAGACGGCCAAACAGAGAAAACACAAGATTTTCTTAAAAAAGCTATTCTCGGAAGTGACTGGACACGACTAAACTCGTCGCCAAATAAATTTTAAGAGCACGAATATACAAAAAGGGCTAAATTCGTCCCAGTTAAGGCCGTCTCGTTTTTATACTAGACGTATTTAACGTCTGAGACGTTAAAGTCGTCTGTTAAGTGCGTCTGAACGACGCACTTAAAATAAGACGTTAAAGTCGTAAGACGTTAAATTCGTCTGGCTTATTTTCCGTTTTTATACTGAGACGTTAAAGTCGTCTCGAGACGACTTTAACGTCTCAGACGATATTAACGTCTCTAGCCAGAGGAGGGATGAATAGTATCCCATATTGCACCGCAAGAAATAATCACAGCAAGACATCGAAAATGGCGGCTCTCGGCGAAGAAAAGGTCCTCCTTCCTTTCGTTTAATTCTTCGTTTTTTTCGCTCGAAAAGGTAAGAACATTGTATTTTTTAATTCCTGGTTGTTTTTTTATTTATTTTTATCCGTTGAATAGCCCAGATCGTGATTAGAACATGCTTAAATTTACTGTGGTAAATATCATTCGCATGACACTGTGGCCATTGACCCGCGACGAGGTCATGAATATGCATATTTATGCAGATAACGAATCGATGCTTTTCCATATATTGATTTGATTATTATAAAATAGACCTAGATATATGCTTTGACGAAGAAGAACCGAGAAGAACCCGCGTTTAGTTCATGTTTTGGGGGTCAAAAGTTGACTAATTTTCACACGTTTCATAATATTCTGCTTCAGACACGTACATGCATGTTGTTGTGTTCACGAGTCTAGTTCAAGGTTTCGATTTCATAAACCGTTTCAAAAGCGCGGGTCATTGATATTATTTCAAATTATTTTATTCTACGCGGTTATTTTGTTAAAAATCAAAAATTCAATTTTTTTATGGACAAAATGGAACAAATTACAAGAAAATGTTCCGATTTATACCCTGATGATATCTACTCTCGTGATTTTCAGTTTCATGGATCCGTCGTGTTCTTCTTCTTCTTTGTGGGAAAGAAGACACATTTCCACTGGCTCAACCCCAAACAAGCCAGCAGAAAAAAAGGCAACGGAATAGACAAGAAAGCCGGATCAGAAAGCCTCTGGATTTCTCGACAGAAAATGTCGAGAATTCAAATCAAAATATTCAGTCTTCTGATTTGCAATCCTGTTCTGTTTATAGCCCAAGACACAGAGTGAGTTTTCTATGTGTTTGGAAATTTGTACTACATGCTCAAGCTTATTTTTTTTGTTTACATTAATCGTATGGTTTTCCTGTAATAATACATGCAAATACATGCACACTTGAACATTAACCTCTCCTATTTTATTACACAGATACCTTTCTATTACAGTATGAACAGTTTGCGTGCATTTTGGTATTCTCTCCTGTATTTTTATGCATTATTTTTAAGTTTCATTGTTTTTTGTTCTTATTCTTGTTGTTTGCCTTATACCAGGTGATCAGTTCTAGTGTACGCAAGTCACCCATTTCTTGAATGAAATCACCTGTGCGCTTGCACAAATGGTCTTTCGAGGAAGAGAGAGCCTTAGTTGAGTTCGTGGGGCTAGCAAAATTGTTTTCTGAGACAACACAACGGCCAGCCTTCAGAGCAAGTCACAATTTCTGGAAAGATTGTGCTCTGCAAGCACATTCTCATGTGTACTTTTGACAAGTGAGTACTGTTAGGTTCAGTAGACTTAATGTTTTGGGTCTGTAGTATTTGTGTGGTTTTGAGATAAGGAAAGTGACTGCATAAGCTTATAAATTCATTTAACAATGTGGAGTTTGGTTGTCATGACCCTTAATTAACAAGACAGCTTAAAACTAATATTGTTTTTCAACTTTTAAAAATGTCATAAGATTCTCTTCACTTCTTAAGTACCAAGGACACAAAAGGTTGCTAGCAGGTGTCCAATTGTTATAATGAATCTGTGTTTAACATATTTATATGTCTGTACTTTGTAATACCATATCATGAAATGTTGTGACCTGCTCTGGTGTTTAAAGTACTAATTACTTGTAAAATTAATTAAATCATTAGTTCGTGTTGACTATGTTAAAAAGTGAAATATACAATTTTATTTTTAGTGAGAATTATCATGTCTTGACTGGTTTGATAAATAAAGAAAAAAAATTACAGTTAACTTACAGCAGTGCCAGAACATGAAGTAAACTTATTTATTTTTCATTTGGCCAAATTTTAGGGAGTTTTCAAAGTGGATGTCAACAGACCTTCCATTCTATTACTGGACTTGGAATGAATGGTTCAGAGTAGATGAAGAATATTAATCGTTTGACCAGCCACCAGCTGGAATAGAAGATGATCAAGACCCAACATGCCATCCTCTCTGATTACATCGCTTGCAGATTAATCGCAGAGAATATGCATCCATAACTTGTGCTGGTTGTGCTTTTCTCCCTGCATGAAATCAGACCAGTATCTGGCAACGAATTCACCGGCCACTGGCACAACTTCCAGACCCTTGTATGCCTTAAGGTGGCTGAACACAGTCTCATAGATTTCTGGGGGGTATTATTTTGCCATGGCAGCCATTTATTGTCACAAATTCTAGTCATTTGTCTCCAACAAAGTCAGAACAATTCTCGTGTCAATGTCTGTAAGAATTTTTAAACCAAGATCATTCTTCATTTGTTATCCAGATTGCTGTGCTTGCAGAGCATCCAGCTTGATTGGTGACATTACCCTACTGAACAGACTGTGTTCAACTACCTTAAATGTTAAAAAGTGCTCAAATGTTACCATTTTAGAAATAAATATTTTATTGTATGTTGGCAACCTCCAGGGTTTCCTTTGTGGTACTGGATTAACGCAGGTTTCACAGGTCAGCCAGTTAGTTTGACAAAGTATTTACTGCACGTACTTGGATGGAAATATCTTAGTTCAAAAATATATGTGGGATCACCTGTTCTTCCCCAGTTCTGTTTATAAGATTATATCTGTGACTTCATCCACTTGGCCACTGCAATGTTGATATTTACACGAGTAAATATAATATAAATCTCAAGGCTTCACTAGTCATCTTAAGTAGATGAACAAAATGGAAACAGTAGAACCAGTGCCATGTTTGGCTATCAAAGAAGCCATAACTTTGAAATTAAGCCTGCCAAATTGAATAAATTTCTTATCCAGCAAGGAAATAGTAAAAACAATATTGCATTTTGTACATTTATTAGCAACGCTACTTATATATACTACATGTTGTAAAAAATTAGTAAAGTTTAATAAGTTGTTCACACTAGCATACAGGTGTATGTTCTACTTTTAGTACAAATTATCACCAAGAAATATTTTGTATTCATGTTATTTTCTCTCAACTACAGCAAAAAAATAATGAATACATATTTTATTCAAGAGAACTACATGTATAAGAATAAATGCACAATTGAAAAACTTTGAACTTAAGGGTCTGCTTAGTTCTAAACTCTTTTAGTTCATGTTGGTGAGAAGAAAAAATAGACAAATTGCACAACATGTGACCTCAAATATAATAATTTAAATGACAAAAGAATGAAAGAACTGTGCAGAATCTCAAGGAAAAAAAAACAAGAGGTCAGTTCAGTCTATATGCCTTATTCCAAAATGGCGGCAAATTTATGATTCTTTTATAGGCATGTTAATTAGCCCTCTTGGCCTCACTTTCGCTCAAAAAATATTTTGTATTTTGCACATGTTGATGAGGCCAAGAGGGCTAATTTGCATGGATTTAAAAGAATAATAAAATGGCTGCCATTTTAGAATAAGGTGTATATGTTGTGGTGCAATTTTGTCCTTGGTGTAAATTTTATTTTCCTTTGTTTTTGGGTTCTATGGAAATGTATGATAATGAGTTTTAAACAAAGGAAAATAAAATTTGATCACAAAATTGCACCACAACATATACATGTATTTTCCCTTTACTTGTTTGCCCCTGCTATGTAACAATATCATTATTGCATGACACTGAGCAAGAGTTATCAATGCAGAGAGCATACTTGCACGAAGTCACTTATGCATGTAAATCTGACTGTCTAGAGATGTGCTGATACATCTGCATGAACAAATCTAACTTCTGAAGATTCGATGCCACTATTTAAGGCCATTGAGAACTAGCTGTGTGCCCTAGCCAATGATAATTGAGGTAGTGAGCAAAATGTAGAATGTAGCCTGGTTCACACTAGCAACATAATGGTTACCCTGCGAGCAGAGCCTCTTTCGACCCTCTTTTTCTAGGAGGATCGAAAGAGGCTCTGCTCGCAGGGTACATAATGGTGAAGTCGTGCAAATGGAAAAATACATGTTAAAAACACAATGTGATGACATAGGAACACAATCACTGACAATATTTTGGAACACTGCCTGTTTCTAAGCCTGTCCCTCCCTCTCCCACCCATGCAATGTTGATTGAAAACTGAATAAAATCCCCCGATACTTGCATAAACTATGTGATCCGACACTGGAAGCAATGTTCCAATTTGCCAGTGATTGTTGTCTAGCACCACTGACCCTCTGGTCAGAGAAAGTTCAAAAATAAAAATCCTATTCAACAACACTAGATATTATTCACATAATAACCATGATTATCCAGACTAACTTTGAATCGTGAAAATGTTAATAGAATCCATGCTTATAAAGCAGTAATCAGCATGTTCTAAATAGCTACATATGACTGAATTGTAGGTATTGTGGTAATCATCTCTTTCCCAGCTTCCCTTTTTCAGGAACAAGGTCAAAATCCCACAGTAGAACAGCAGAAAAAGGGGCATCTATCGATCACTGTCATCGTCAAACTAGTGAAATTCGTAAACAAAGTAACAACGTGAGAAAAATGCATGGGTAACATGGCGCCGTACGTAACAACTCGACAGAACATGTTTTACATCGTTTCTGAAATAACACTATCGTTCTTACCTTCAAATCACAGCTTGTTTTTAGCGACACAAGCGCCGGAGTATTTCGCAAAGCAAACAATTAAGCATCCACGTTGTGACAACCATTTGCAAGAGGAACGAGAGCAACTCGTCTTTCTGCCATCTTGTCCACGAAACTGACGTGAACTTCCTGATAAATAAGTTCTACACAAGACGAACCACGAATTCTAGCGTAAAAGTTTTCGTTTGAAACGCAATGAACGTATAACAAGCGACAATTTCGCAAGGCAGCGGCACTTTCGCCATTGAACCTCTCGAGGCAAGCAGGTCAACTGAATGATGACGTCACGAAATATTTGATATATTAGTTTCAAATGCAATGCATCATGGGATACTATTCATCCCTCCTCTGGTCTCTAGCATATTAAAAACGGCCAATAAGTTGGTTAGTTGGTCTGTTAGTTACTCCATTGGCCAACCGCTCAGTCAATCAGTCAGCAAGTTAGTCCACCCGTCCTTTGGTCGGTCAAACGGTCAGTCAATCTCATGTATATGGTCACTCCATCAGTCCATCAAAAAATCAGTCAACCAATCAGTTCAAAATCAAAAATCAAAATCAGTTCATCGGTCAGTAAATCGTTAAATCAGACTGTCACTTGCACAGTAAATCATCCAGTCAGTCATTCGGTCGGCCTGTAAGGATTAGTCAGTCAATTGGTTAATCTGACATTCAGTCAGTCAACTCATCAATCAATCAATCAATCATTCAATCCACCAGCTAATTAATTCATAGGAGGAACATTCATCATGTACATCAGTTGGTCGGTTAGCCAACAAGCTAAGTCGGTTGATCAGCAGTCAGCGCAATTCAGTCCTTTCTCGTTGTTTTCAGCCATTTAAAATTTATTTAAAATTACGAATGCCCTATGGTTTTCGTTTTGAATTGCCTCGAAAATCCATTCGGTTTAAAGAACATTACTGGTGTTCCTAGTGAGTGTGTCGGCGGGCACCTTTAGATCATGCCTATGTATAACGGATCAAGAAAAATTGTCACTTTTACCTTGAGATAAACAATTCCCTTAATCGCACTACTCAGCCTCATACCAAACAACTCCAATCTGTAAGCGAGATTGTGTGTGCAGCTGGTATATAATGGCAATAATGTTAATGCCAAACAGCACGCATACGCTCGGGTGCGGTCCATCTCGATAGAACTTAACAAACGAAGTAGTAACCCAAGCACAAGTGGATGAACAAGACGGCAGATGGAATCGATGGTCCAAATGCTCGTAATAAATACAATCTCCTTCCAGGGGAGCGTCCTTAAAACACATTTCCACAGTTTGGGATGTTTTCCACGGGTGTTGTTACATTCTTGTACATGATCATTCCATTCTTTTTGAAGTCTCTCTGTTAGGTCACGTGCTCTGTCTTTCTCGTGAAGCGGTAAGAAATCGGATTGGTTCAATGGCCGCTTGCTCCCTGTTCTAAATATGCTGTTCATCCACCAAAAAGTCAGAAGAGAGAAACAATTTGCTGATTCCGTAGGATGAGAAGACTGATCCGCGTCGTTATCTTCATCGGTTGCTACGGTCTCGTACCCTTTATTTGACATTTTCCTGTTGACAAGGCAAAGCAACCAGTACATTGCATTTGTTAATTCATTCTCTACTAAATAGTAGGGTCATGATGAGGTATTTTTTTATTCAATGATCCTTTTTGTACCCATTCTTCTCATCCATGATCCTAAAATGTTTGTGATCTTTAATCCCAACCGAAATTTAATGATCCCTTTACAAAACAATGATGTAATTAAAAAGGATGATGCAGTGAAGCTCATATCCGGCTCCATTCCTGTATCACACTGCAAAAATGGCTGTAAATATAAAATGTCAAACCACATACTCCGTGTAAAATAAATTTAGGTTATTAAGTTAAAAAATATTGCCCTATTTTTATCTGCTTGGAGGCATTCAACTGATATTCTTGACTAAATGGCTAAGTGTAGTCTGGCTTCCCGCTATTGATACAAGCTATTTGCTTGGTATAATGAACGGGGGAATTTAATCAATTAAAACTATATCTGTCATAAAATCAAAGCCAAAGTAATCGCAACTGACCAATTACAAAAGATCAGTTACAGCCCAGGAAGACCGAAGAAAAACAAATAAAGCAAAAACATGCACGATTCTATTTTGTTTTTTTTTTGTCGTGTTCGGTCAAGCCCGCGACATCAAACGCAGCGGCTGCTGTTGCGAATTGGCGCGAAAAAAGGCATGCTTTTCACTTTATTTATATACAGTTAAGGGACGGACCATTAGAAAAATGTTCAGCTTGAATGAATTTTTTAATAACTTTCTAATGATCCGTCCCCAATATTAATCCCGCAAAATTTAATATATTCCACATAATTGTGCCATTCTGCAAGTCATGCCTGTCCACATGCCATTCCACAAACTCATTCCTCCATATGATGCCCGATTTAGGGTGTTAGCTCTACTGTACATTGTACACATTCATTGTATTAGGTAAAATTATGTATTCTAATATATTCTATGGTATTGTATTCTATTGTATTGTCGTTCTTTTGTGCTCTAATATTCTATTGTTTTAACAAAAGAATAAGTGTTACCCCTAAATCGCGCATGGTATACATTCCTCCTTTTATCATCCTCACCGAGTTTAGAAGACGATATGCTTCAATGAGATTTAATCAGCGGCGTTTTTACAAGTTTTACAATTTTAATTAATTTCCAACGTCATGAAGGCCGCTCGCTTTACGCTTGGTCAGTGAAGCTCGACTCGGTTCAATCGGCATTAATTTACTTAAGAACGCCAGAACGGAAAATAGCCCATAATCTACTATTCCGACTTAACGTTTTATAGATTCTAGAACCGTTTTGCGCATTTCGGAGGCAGGTCTTTTTATCTTGTATACGGTGATTAATACGCAAATGCTCACTCGATCACTTGGATGTTAACTTTTTTTAATTCCCCAGTCTTGGGAGTCTCGTTTCACACAGTGCATATTTATGTGACGCTTAGATGGTTTGGTCGTTTTAAATCTGTTTTACTCTTCATATTTTTTTACCTTAAACTCAGTATGGAAAATTAAAACCGATCTGTGGACTTAAGTTGTTTTGTATTCACGAGATGGCTCTTTGATTTTAGTTAAAAGATTATTCATCATTTAGTGCAGTGAACTGGATTAATCATCAACCACAAATCGCATCTCAATCGAGGAAAACATATTAACGGTGCATGTAAGAAAACAGGAATGATTTGTAACATTAAGTAAACGTACCTTGTTCAATCTGAGGCTATCGTTTGGGAGACTGCTAGCAGTTCCTCTCTGGATAGTATCCTATTTACACCGGTCTTACCCATACTCCTTTGAGTTATGGAAGAATGGCGGCCACTTTCGAATACGGAGGCAAAAAGTTAGTATACAAAGGGAGGGAAGGGCGGGATAGAAAGTGACCAAAAGGAGCGGAGTACAGGCAAGATGACACAAGGCTGAACGCGACGCATGAGCAAGTACGAACCAAACAACTTCTTTCTCGAAGTGATAATTTATTCCTTGAGGTGACTCCTTTTATATCGCTTTGGGTAAGACCGCTGTAAATAGTATCCTATTTACACCGGTCTTACCCATACTCCTTTGAGTTATGGAAGAATGGCGGCCACAGAAAAGATGCAAACGGGTTCCCCGTAACACAAACAACCGAGACTTGACTAAGGACCGCAATCTTAAACACCCAGACTAAACTAAGGACCCCAACATAAAATACCCACACTAAACTAAGGACCCCAATTTAAAATACCCATACTAAACTATAAGAGACCCCAGACTAAAAGAAGCAGTAGTGGGGCCAACACAGAGTCCTGTCCCATTCTAAAACACGCCTATAACTGGGGTAGGGGACGTTTTGGGGGAGAGGACGCTAGGGGAGCCGTGAAGAAATATGCTTGTTGCAGGGCTCTGTCATTCCCTGAGTCACGTCTAAAGGCATACCCCTATAATCAACCCAACGCAGGTGGGGAGCAGAATGGCTAATAGGGTTGAAATCATCCGACATCTCCCAGTATGGAATGGAAAAAATGACCGACTAGAAGGCGCTTAATGGGAGGCTACAAGGGAAAGACAAAAGAAAAGGCGTGTGAGAGGGTAAAAGGGGCAAGCGCGACGGGACTCAGGGAATGACAGCTTGGAGCCCCGGTAATCCGAGCGGGAATAAGATTCCCGTTCCAAACAGTCATTCCAAGAGTAAGGGAATAAAGGAAGGCGAAACATAAACACGCGTAAAGGAAAATAGGCTTGAAGCAAAGGGAACAAGGATATATGCAAATACAGAATAAAGGAGGTGCAAAAGGATGTGCGCATACATAAAACAAATTCTAACGAGCAGCGGTGAAAAAGGGGGCTAAAAACAAGGGGCAAAGAACAATAGAGGCTGAATAGAATAAGCCAAAACGTGATAATTAAAACCTTAAACAAGGCCAGGAAACAAAAACGGCCATACAACAAATAAATCCATAGACGCAGCATGACACAATAAAACAAAACGAGAAGCAAAACGGAGAAGAAATAAAATCGAGACAAAACAAAATACGCATAGGCAAAAATATAGTGAAAATTATAACCTATAATAAAAAACAACTGCTTAATGATTAACACAAAAATATACTTGCACAACCAGGATACTGCCTGACAACGAAATAACACCCAGACATAGGATTGAGATAGAAAATTCCCGCAAAACAAACTTAAGCCATGGGGCTAGAGGCGCCAAACATTGAACAAAACAGAAAGCAATTAAATAAATAGCCGAAAACAAGTAGGCAGCAGGAAACGAACAAATATAGCGGAAAACAGATAAATAATTTACCAGTAAGCAAGATAAAACAGATACGAGTATATGTAACCAACAAACCGTAATGAACACTTCTGCTCTGGAGCCACAAACAAAACAATATCAGGGATTGCGTCCCTGTAACTAACATGCAAAACGCTCAACAGAGTCAGGAAACAAAAGACTTTTTAAAAACTTCTGCTCTGGAGCCACAAACAATACATGCAATACCAGGGAACAAGTAATTAGGCAAATTGCGTCGCTGTAACTAAGAAAAAACGCTCGACAGAGTCAGGAAAATACCAAAAATGCCGTAAACAACTTCTGCTCTGGAGCCACAAACAATACAATACCAGGGAACGAGTAATAGCAAATTTGCGTCCGTGGAACTAACGAAACGCTCGACAGAGTCAGGAAAATACCAAAATGCCGTAATTAACTTCTGCTCTGGAGCCACAAACAATACAATACCAGGGAACGAGTAATTTAGCAATTTGCGTCCCTGCAACTTAAGAAAACGCTCGACAGAGTCAGGAAAATACCAAAATGCCGTAATTAACTTCTGCTCTGGAGCCACAAACAATACAATACCAGGGAACGAGTAATTTAGCAATTTGCGTCCCTGTAACTAAGAAAACGCTCGACAGAGTCAGGAAAATGCCAAAATGCCGTAAACAACTTCTGCTCTGGAGCCACAAACAATACAATACCAGGGGAACGAGCAATTTAGCAATTTTCGTCCCTGGAACTAACAAAACGCTCGACAGAGTCGGGAAAATACCAAAATGCCGTAAACAACTTCTGCTCTGGAGCCATAAACAATACAATAAGCCAGAGACGGATGACGATGAAATAAATGACACGCGGGCGAAGGAAGAAACCACCGGAACGGGAATAAAGAAAAGGCAAGAAAATTACCTATTGGGGGGCGCCAGGAGCAGCAGGCGGGTTAACGTTCTCTTAAGCAACTGGAGCAGGCTGCTGCGCTTGAGGAACTTGAAGTTGTGGAACTTGGGGAACTTGATTTTGCTGTGCTTGTTCAGCAATGGCTAGTTGCACCGGACAACTTCTTTCTCGAAGTGATAATTTATTCCTTGAGGTGACTCCTTTTATATCGCTTTGGGTAAGACCGCTGTAAATAGTAGAGCGGACGAGCAAATCACGCGATCGGCGATCGACCGAGCGAGCGAAAGTAGTTCCCCTTGGCTCGTTCGCTCGCTCCAGTCTCGCCGAGCTCGGCTTGTTTTCGTGATTTGCTCGTCCGCTTGACTGACTAAGAAAGGACAGCTAGCAGTCTTATCGTTTGGATGTACACCTTACTTGCTAAACTAGATACAAGTGAGTGAAATTAGGCAAATCATTAATTATGGAATCTCGCTCAGTTCTGTAAAAAATCCACTGGTAGCTACTTTGCAAGTAGTTTTTATTTCTGGGCTTTGTTCATGATAACTCATTAAAAAAATGTATTTACTTACCTTACACCCTTTTTTTTAATTTCGGCTGTGTGGAAGAGAGGGTGGTAAAAAGTTCATTTTTGCAAGTTTTACATCTTTAATTAATTTCCAACGTCATGTTCTGGGCCGCTCTCTTTTATGATCAGTTAGTGAAACTTTACATTAATTTTAAAAGAACACGAGAACGGGAAAATAACTCGTAACACAAAATGTGGGACGCTAAGCTGAACTGTTCCACTATTCTTTACGTTTTATAGATTCTGGAACCATTTTGCAAATTGCGGAGGCAGATTTTTTTTTAGTTGAAATTTGCAATCTACATTCACGATAACGCGCTACACAGATTTATGCGCATTTTTGCATCTTTTGATTACTTTCATGAATATAGACCCTATTCATAAATGGCGGCCGATTTATTTATTCTTTTATATTCATGCTAATCAGCCCAACTAGCCTCATTTTAAAGCAAAAATCCTTTTGAATTTTGCACATGTTAACGAGGCTAGTTGGGCTGATTAGCATGAATATAAAAGAATAATAAACCGGCCGCCATTTCTGAATAGGGTCTATTAAGTTTTACATTTAATTTTACATCATGCAGCTAGGGCGCCCGCTTTTACCATCAGTGCCTGACGGTCATCAGTTAGTACAGCGTTAACTGTTTGTCTGCGAATATTTTTGTTTCCGCTAAAAAAGGTACTCAACGATAGAATTATTTTAGCAATTCAGACAAGTCATCAAAAGACTCAAGAAATAGTTGAGTTTCTCGCAGTAAATGATTGTCCTCACTGCTCGGCATACGTACAGTAAAGTCGACACGGGTGTAAGAAAACAGGAATGATTTGTAACATGAAGTACAGTAAACGTACCTAATTCAATCTGAGAGGCTATCGTTTGGATGTACACCTTGCTTTTTAAACTAGATACAAGTGAGATTGAAGTTAGGCAACTCACACATAATGGACCCTCACTAAGTTAACAATTACTGTAAAAAATACAGTGGTAGCTTCTCCTATTCAGACCGGAGCTAGGAGATGGGGGAAGACGGCGTTCTGATTACTGGATTTTTTTATGTGGTGATTAGAAAAACTATTTATTTATTTATCTATTTATTTATTTATTTATTTATTTATTTACCTTACACCCTTTTCAAGTTACATTACGGCTCGGTGCAAGAGAACGTTTACAGTTCAAATGGAGTATCGAAGATGATACGTTTCAATGCGTTTAATGGCATTTTAACATCATGCAGTGCACCGGCTTTTATGACTAATGAGGGTGATCGGTCAGTGGACCGTTAAACTGTTTGTCGGCAAATGTTTATAGAAACGTGGTCGACAACATAAACGAATTGAGACATACAGATGAACCTCCATTAAGAGGAAACACTCTGGAGCAGATGAAGTGTCCCCTGAATAGAGGTGTCTTCTTAGTAGAGGTGTCCCCTTAATAGAGGTGTCCCCTTAATAGAGCTGTCCCCTTAATAGAGCTGTCCTCTTAATAGAGGTGTCCCCTTAATAGAGGTGTCCCCTTAATAGAGGTGTCCCCTTAATAGAGGTGTCCTCTTAATAGAGGTGTCCTCTTAATAGAGGTGTCCTCTTAATAGAGGTGTCCCTTTAATAGAGGTGTCCCCTTAATAGAGGTGTCCCCTTAATAGAGGTGTCCCCTTAATAGAGCTGTCCTCTTAATAGAGGTGTCCCCTTAATAGAGGTGTCCTCTTAATAGAGGTGTCCCCTTAATAGAGGTGTCCTCTTAATAGAGGTGTCCCCTTAATAGAGCTGTCCTCTTAATAGGTGTCCCCTTAATAGAGCTGTCCTCGTAATAGAGGTGTCCCCTTAATAGAGGTGTCCTCCTAATAGAGGTGTCCCCTTAATAGAGGTGTCCCCTTAATAGAGGTGTCCTCTTAATAGAGCTGTCCTCTTAATAGAGGTGTCCCCTTAATAGAGGTGTCCCCTTAATAGAGGTGTCCCTTAATGGAGCTGTCCTCTTAATAGAGGTGCCCTCTTAATAGAGGTGCCCTCTTAATATAGGTGTCCCCTTAATAGAGCTGTCCTCTTAATAGAGGTGTCCCCTTAATAGAGGTGTCCCCTTAATAGAGGTGTCCTCTTAATAGAGGTGTCCTCTTAATAGAGGTGTCCTCTTAATAGAGGTGTCCCCTTAATAGAGGTGTCCCCTGAATAGAGGTGTCTTCTTAGTAGAGGTGTCCCCTTAATAGAGGTGTCCCCTTAATAGAGCTGTCCCCTTAATAGAGCTGTCCTCTTAATAGAGGTGTCCCCTTAATAGAGGTGTCCCCTTAATAGAGGTGTCCCCTTAATAGAGGTGTCCCCTTAATAGAGGTGTCCTCTTAATAGAGGTGTCCTCTTAATAGAGGTGTCCTCTTAATAGAGGTGTCCCCTTAATAGAGCTGTCCTCTTAATAGAGGTGTCCCCTTAATAGAGGTGTCCCCTTAATAGGTGTCCCCTTAATAGAGGTGTCCTCTTAATAGAGGTGTCCTCTTAATAGAGGTGTCCCCTTAATAGAGGTGTCCCCTTAATAGAGGTGTCCCCTTAATAGAGGTGTCCCCTTAATAGAGCTGTCCTCTTAATAGAGGTGTCCCCTTAATAGAGGTGTCCTCTTAATAGAGGTGTCCCCTTAATAGAGGTGTCCTCTTAATAGAGGTGTCCCCTTAATAGAGCTGTCCTCTTAATAGGTGTCCCCTTAATAGAGCTGTCCTCGTAATAGAGGTGTCCCCTTAATAGAGGTGTCCTCCTAATAGAGGTGTCCCCTTAATAGAGGTGTCCCCTTAATAGAGGTGTCCTCTTAATAGAGCTGTCCTCTTAATAGAGGTGTCCCCTTAATAGAGGTGTCCCCTTAATAGAGGTGTCCCTTAATAGAGCTGTCCTCTTAATAGAGGTGCCCTCTTAATAGAGGTGCCCTCTTAATATAGGTGTCCCCTTAATAGAGCTGTCCTCTTAATAGAGGTGTCCCCTTAAAAGAGGTGTCCTCTTAATAGAGCTGTCCCCTTAATAGAGCTGTCCTCTTAATAGAGGTATCCTCTTAATAGAGGTGTCTCCTTAATAGAGGTGTACTCTTAATAAAGGTGTCCCCTTAATAGAGGTGTCCTCCTAATAGCGGTGTCCCCTTAATAGAGGTGTCCCCTTAATAGAGATGTCCCCTTAATAGAGGTGTCCCCTTAATAGAGGTGTCCTCCTAATAGAGCTGTCCTCTTAATAGAAGTGTCCCCTTAATAGAGGTGTCCTCCTAATAGAGGTGACCTCTTAATAGAGGTGTCCTCTTAATAGAGGTTTTACTGGTTAATTTGTTAATACTGAATTAACCACCCGAAAAAATTTACTTGGGATGATGATAGAGGTGTCCTCCTAATATAGGTGTCCCCTTAATAGAGGTGTCCTCTTAATAGAGGTGTCCTCTTAATAGAGCTGTCCTCTTAATAGAGGTGTCCCCTTAATAGAGGTGTCCCCTTAATAGAGGTGTCCCCTTAATAGAGGTGTCCCCTTAATAGATGTGTCCCCTTAATAGAGGTGTCCCCTTAATAGAGGTGTCCTCTTAATAGAGGTGTCCCCTTAATAGAGCTGTCCTCTTAATAGAGGTGCCCTCTTAATAGAGGTGTCCCCTTAATAGAGCTGTCCTCTTAATAGAGGTGTCCCCTTAATAGAGGTGTCCTCTTAATAGAGCTGTCCCCTTAATAGAGCTGTCCTCTTAATAGAGGTATCCTCTTAATAGAGGTGTCCCCTTAATAGAGGTGTCCCCTTAATAGAGGTGTCCCTTAATAGAGCTGTCCTCTTAATAGAGGTGCCCTCTTAATAGAGGTGCCCTCTTAATATAGGTGTCCCCTTAATAAAGCTGTCCTCTTAATAGAGGTGTCCCCTTAAAAGAGGTGTCCTCTTAATAGAGCTGTCCTCTTAATAGAGGTGTCCCCTTAATAGAGGTGTCCCCTTAATAGAGGTGTCCCCTTAATAGAGGTGTCCCCTTAATAGATGTGTCCCCTTAATAGAGGTGTCCCCTTAATAGAGGTGTCCTCTTAATAGAGGTGTCCCCTTAATAGAGCTGTCCTCTTAATAGAGGTGCCCTCTTAATAGAGGTGTCCCCTTAATAGAGGTGTCCCCTTAATAGAGGTGTCCTCCTAATAGAGGTGTCCCCTTAATAGAGGTGTCCCCTTAATAGAGGTGTCCTCTTAATAGAGCTTTCCTCTTAATAGAGGTGTCCCCTTAATAGAGGTGTCCCCTTAATAGAGGTGTCCCTTAATAGAGCTGTCCTCTTAATAGAGGTGCCCTCTTAATAGAGGTGCCCTCTTAATATAGGTGTCCCCTTAATAGAGCTGTCCTCTTAATAGAGGTGTCCCCTTAAAAGAGGTGTCCTCTTAATAGAGCTGTCCCCTTAATAGAGCTGTCCTCTTAATAGAGGTATCCTCTTAATAGAGGTGTCCCCTTAATAGAGGTGTACTCTTAATAAAGGTGTCCCCTTAATAGAGGTGTCCTCCTAATAGCGGTGTCCCCTTAATAGAGGTGTCCCCTTAATAGAGGTGTCCTCCTAATAGAGCTGTCCTCTTAATAGAAGTGTCCCCTTAATAGAGGTGTCCTCCTAATAGAGGTGACCTCTTAATAGAGGTGTCCTCTTAATAGAGGTTTTACTGGTTAATTTGTTAATACTGAATTAACCACCCGAAAAAATTTACTTGGGATGATGATAGAGGTGTCCTCCTAATATAGGTGTCCCCTTAATAGAGGTGTCCCCTTAATAGAGGTGTCCTCTTAATAGAGCTGTCCTCTTAATAGAGGTGTCCCCTTAATAGAGGTGTCCCCTTAATAGAGGTGTCCCCTTAATAGAGGTGTCCCCTTAATAGATGTGTCCCCTTAATAGAGGTGTCCCCTTAATAGAGGTGTCCTCTTAATAGAGGTGTCCCCTTAATAGAGCTGTCCTCTTAATAGAGGTGCCCTCTTAATAGAGGTGTCCCCTTAATAGAGCTGTCCTCTTAATAGAGGTGTCCCCTTAATAGAGGTGTCCTCTTAATAGAGCTGTCCCCTTAATAGAGCTGTCCTCTTAATAGAGGTATCCTCTTAATAGAGGTGTCCCCTTAATAGAGGTGTACTCTTAATAAAGGTGTCCCCTTAATAGAGGTGTCCTCCTAATAGCGGTGTCCCCTTAATAGAGGTGTCCCCTTAATAGAGGTGTACTCTTAATAGAGGTGTCCCCTTAATAGAGGTGTCCTCCTAATAGAGCTGTCCTCTTAATAGAGGTGTCCCCTTAATAGAGGTGTCCTCCTAATAGAGGTGACCTCTTAATAGAGGTGTCCTCTTAATAGAGGTTTTACTGGTTAATTTGTTAATACTGAATTAACCACCCAAAAAAATTTACTTTGATGATCCGCCATGTTTAATCTTTTGATTCATCATTCCAGCTATGATGGACAACTATGATACAATGTATTGGGTAGCTAAGACTTTCAAAAAGCACTCAATTTTAATTTATTGACATTACTTTCGTTTACAATGTTTTGAGTAGTACTTGCTGATATTGCTATTATTATATCATACCAAAGGTTAGCATATTATTTATTTATTTTCCAATACGGCCATCTATTAAACTGAGGATTATTGGCCGGGCAGTCAGAGTGATGGACAACATAGAAACACAATATGACTTTTAAAACTATTCCGAGTTCAGTTTTCTGTTAAAAAAGTACTAAAATATCGGAACATTTATTTAACGGAACCATTCTTCACAATACTGCAAGAAAATATGTTGCGTTGCACATTTAATACAATACAAATTTTATTAACACTCACCAAAGAGGCTTTTCGGTGTTAATTACTAAATTACAGTAAAAACATGATAAAAATTACAACTGGATCATGATAAAAATACAATAAAAATGCTATAAAATTACAATAAAGTACAATAAATTTACAACAAGTTAGCTAATTTTCCTATGAAGATAAAAATTCACGTAAGAGTTTAGTTCTTAATTTTCATTTAAAAATGTGGAGAGATTCGCATAACTTAATACAGTACTCCTTACTCCTACAGTACATTCAACCTTTACGTCGTCTATAAGGGGTTCCAACATTTTGAATCATGCTGTCTATTGTACTGTATATGGATACTTACGAGCCGTAATCTACAGGGTGTAAACATTCAGATGAATGCTATTGAGCAGTACATTCTTCTTTATGCTGTACAGCATGTTTATGCAGTTAGTTCTTTTAAAAGTGGTTCTAACTTTTGAGTCTGACTGAAATCCTAAAGTGTTACCATTCAAATGAAAGTTGCAGAGAAGTACTTTCCTCTGGTACAACTGTTTTATATGCCGTAGAAGGTGGTTCTAACTTTTGAATCTGTGAATGAAATCCTAAAGTGTGACCATTCAAATGAAAGTTGCAGAGAAGTACTTTCCTGTTGTGCTGTTTATCATGCTGTACAAGTTAAGAGTTGGATAAAATCTAAAGGTGTGTCAATCAAAAGCTGCCAAGCAGTACTATTTTTGCTACTGTTTATTTTGCCGTACAAGGTAGTTCTACAGAACGTTTGAATCATCGGATAAAATCCCATGAAGTGTCACGAGATAATTCCAGAAAACCGATCTAGAATCGTGCAAAAATGGCATTTAAAGATGAATTACAATCTGTACTGCGCAATCTCAGCTCGGCAATGTTTGTGAGACTCACAAACAAAGAACGTTTACTAGCGAAAATGAAAATTACGGGACAAACTTACCTTTCCCTTCATTATTAACGTCAGATGTCCTTGCCAAACAATAATAACAAATAAAACAACCCCAAAATTTTCCCAAACCGACGTTTCAGCTTATCGAGCATTCGTAAACACAACGGCTGTAATGGCGGACTGACGGTTTACTCCCATTTACTCCATGTATGCTATTACCAAAGTGTAACATATCAACAAATTCAAAACAAAAAATGAAAACAAACCCCGAGATTGTGCAGTACGGACTGTAATTCAGCTTTAACCACTTAGTTGAGCAGCAGCCATGTTGTAGAAAATCCCTCCCTCCCGACCTAGAAGTGAATCAATGGTGTCTAGCTCGGCCACCTGGCCTTCTCTTAACACTAAGATTACATCACAGTCTTTGATAGTGTTCAATCGATGAGCTATAGTGATGACAGTGGAATTCTTCAGTTTCTCGTGCACGGTGGTCCAGATGGTTCTCTCTGTATTGGGATCCACGTGCGCCGTTGGTTCATCCAAGATGATGATCTTACTTTGTTGTAGTAAAGTGCGAGCCAAGCAAATCAACTGCCGTTCACCGACACTTAGGTTCTCACCTCTCTCTAAAAGCACAAAGTCAAGTTGTCCCTCGATGTTTTCAACCAAACTACTAAGTTTCACTTCTTCAAGAACACTCCACAGCTCATCATCCCTGTGTTTCTCCAAAGGGTCGAGGTTCTTTCTGAGTGATCCACTAAAGAGGACGGGCGATTGACTGAGAACAGAAATACATTTCCGTGATTCCTGCAGTTGAATGCTTTTTACAGCAACGTCATCGATGTATATCTCTCCCTCAGCTTCAGGCATGCGTAGAAGAGCTGCTACAATAGACGATTTTCCATCTCCGGTTCGCCCGACGATTCCTAGTTTCGTTTTCCCTTGAATCTCAAAGCTTAAATTTTTCAGCACTTGTGGTCCGCTGGGGTAATACCTCAAAGCAACCTTTCTAAAGCTCACGTGACCATTACGAGGCCAGTTTATTGGTGGAAGTGTTTTGAACTTGTATCCTGGCTCTGAGTCGAGGTTGGTGTAGGCCATGACACGCTCGACCGATGTCATAAGATTCTCAACTTCTGAAAAATTTCTCACAGTATATTGGGAGACTTTGGCAGTTTCCATCACGTAGGCAAGAGCCAGGCCAGCCATGGCTAAAAACAAAATAAGGCACCTAGTTATTAACGCCTTTTTTTCTGACTTTCAATATACCCTGTTCACAAAATCAAGGAAAATCTTTTATTTTATAAGGCGTAATTACAGGGATTATCTTTTCATTATGGCAAAAAATACGGTTAGCCTGCGAGAGCAGGGCGCCTTTTCCGGAACAAGAGTGGGATACAATGGACGGAATTTTCATTTATCGGAGTCGTAATGCATGACATCGTTCAGTTTGCACCTGTAGTAGCATCCAAATAATTAATAAGGGCTAGGGTTATCACTAATATAAGTCTTACTACCATTCTAGTGGTACCACCCTTCGCAAAGCCGGACTAGTTAACAACTATTCACCGAAGTGGAGGTGGGTAGTGGTGGATATTTACCGAGCCGCGAAGCGGCTTGGTAAATATCCACCACTACCCACCTACACTGAGGTGAATAGTTGTTTTAGTATATACTGAAACAGTGAGATAATATAACGAAAATGATGCTTTTTAACTCATTTATTCCTGTCAACGATTACAATTTTCGCGCGCAAATTGCTGGGAGGTGAATAGCACTTGCTATTCCGAGTTTCAGTAGCCAATCAGAGCGCGCCAACAATGCTATCCATTGTTTCAGTATATACTAAGATGGGATAACCTTAATATCAGAAGGATGAAATATAAAGCGAAATTCATGTTTAAAACTATGAATAAACAAACCCCGGAGTACTTGCAACACTTGTTTAAACCATTCAACACAGATTATGGACATTATCGAATGGACCAAATGTGATGGAAACTAACTAACTAGGATCGAGCATCAATTATCCGTTTTCAACTTCTCATTCAATTTTGCGAAATTGTCAGAAAATTCTTTAACTACCTGGATTCTGAGAGAGAGCAACAGAAATAAAAGCCACTGCGCCGATAAACATTGCACACAGGGCATCCGCTCTTACTGCAAGCCAACGGCTGCTCGCTAACGCCATGGAAAACACTTGATTGTGTATATCTTGATGTCTGCGGAGAAATGGTAGAAAGATACACAAACTAAGGTAAAGATCTCCCACGCCATTTCGTCCCTTGTTATTTCTTCGCCAATTTTGGCCGACTCGTCCCCAGATTTGGTCGACTCGTTCCCAAATTCAGTATACTAAAAGCACGAATCCGAAGCGTTCTTATAACGATTTTTAGTCCACAAACGTTTTCATACGCCAATGGTTTAATGCATAGGACAACGACATAATCGACGTAAACAACGAACGAATGAAAGAAATCACGTTTGTTTGTATGAATGAAGCCGCGTTTATTTGTTATAAACAAAGTATTATTCGTTTCAACGGCTTGCCTTATTGTATACGAATGAATAATATTTGCAAACACGTTGTAGAAGTGCGAGATGTGTTTTTAAGGATATCATGCATTGTTTCTAAGCATACCTATGTACAGCAGTACAACTACAATGCTTGTATAGTTGAATGTTTCATTTTCCAACGTTTGCTTAAATGTTTTAGTTTTTCCAGTCTTATTGAGCGTTGTGATCCATAATACAAGTTATCTAGAAGATGGTAACAGAATGTTTAGCTTAAATAATGATACTCGATGTCTTTTATTGCGCTTTTCAATTACACGTGGAATCTGAAATTCAAATCACCAGCAACGGTTGCGTTTTACACTGCCGTCAATCATCTTAGCTTACCTCTCAGAAAACAGATCTTTACTTCAATGAGTTCAAAAGGTCACGTCCGTGCATTATGATTGGTAGATTTCGATCCATTTCGTTTGTTTCTTTTTACATGGTCCGTTGGCTTTCGTATTAATTATGATTGACGGCAGGGAATAACGCAACCGTTTGTGGAGATTTGAATTTCAAATTCCGTATGTTATTGAAAGGCGCAGTAAACGAGTCAATTGAACCTGGGGACGAATAGACCAAACTTGTGGATGAAGTAACCATTATTCCCAATCAAAATACACTCACATTAGGCAATGAAAAAAGGTCGAATAAGAAACGTTTGCTTACAACGCTTAAACCTTACCGATAAAATTGTTGGATGAAATCTTTTTCCTTTTTTCGAGTGCGGATGGTGCCCAAACCATCCATGGTCTCTGAGAAGTGTGAAAAAACAGGGCTGCGGCATATTGACTGCCATCTTTTCATCTCCCGCGAAGTCTTCAAGTAATACCATACTAGGCACAATAAAATGATTATAATGGGAAAGGAAACAAAACAGAGCCAGAAATTTGTAAATGCGGGCATCAGTACAGCTACAATCACCAGCAAGAGCAACTGGATAACCGAAAGAAACATTCGGGGTAGGAGCTCATCAAGGGATCCAATGTCTTTGGAAAATCTGTTCAAAATTCGTCCTGCCGGGTTCGTGTCGAAAAATAATACTGGAGCTTTAAGAACGCAGGTTACCATTTTGTTGTGGAGATTTTCAGCGGATCTTAGAGAAACATGGAAGAAAACACAGCCACGAATGACAGCGGAAATAAAGGCAGCGGAGGCAAAACTGGCGTAAATGCGCCAAGTTGTCTTATCTCGTTGTTCTTTCCAGGTCATCTTGGTCAAATACGAAAGCCATACATCAGGCGAAACTATCAAAACTACAAAGGGAAAACAACAAACATTACACTTTTTGTCTGTTTATATTGACATGTTTTACTTTACGTTCCCGTTCGTAAATACTCTATTAACCCCCCCCCCCCCCCCCCCCCCCCCCCCCCCCCCCCCCCTCTATTTCAAGCGCGTTCATGATGCTAGCTTTAATAAATTTGCACGCTAGGAAAGCCAAAGAAAGCAAATTAAATAGCGGCTTTTCGCGCGTTTCCATGGCTTAATTGTTTTTAAAACTTTGCAGCATTTGAAAAACAAACGCTAACGTGGTCGCTCCTACTATTCCGATTAATAAAGCGTGGTTTTTCAACCAATTAGAGCGGACCGGCAGTTTCCAAACTATATTATAATTATATAAGCACTTGGAAATTTAAAAAAAAAAAACATTCGAGAAGAGCGAAAAGCACTCACTCACGGCTTGTGCTTCTCTAATCACTTCTCTCGTGCTTTTTAATATTCCCCGTGTTTATAAAACACAAAAATGCACTCAGTCGCGTTAACTATTTCCTTAATAAAACACGACGGGCACATCCCATTATTGCGAGCAAAATAAGGCTTCCAACGGGCTAAAAATCCTAAACGGCACTAACCTTGGGTTGCTAGGAAGAGAGTAACTACGGCAATCATCACAACGGGGTGCATTCCAGCTCTAAAATAATCCCAGTACAATGCAGATGAAATTTTTCCAGTGGCCTTTTCTTCTTCTGAGATCTGTAAATGCTCAGCAAAGCTGCCAATGACTGGAGTTGAATCCAATTGCGTTGTTTCAGTTTCATCGCTCGCTACGGGCGTTACCTTCTCTTTGTTATAGTTGGTGGCGGCAGATGTAGCTAGGATAGTATCAAGTAATTTCCTGTCACTTTGCAATTCACAATAGTTTCCTTTTCCTAGTACGCTACCTCTGTGAAGGACCACAACATGATCAGCTACTATCATGTGCTTCTCTGTGTACGTCACTAGGATTGTAATTTTATCTCGTAGCAGCTTGCAAACACACTCGTTAAATATATGTTCCCTGACTTTGGCATCCACTGCGCTTAGAGGATCATCCAGTAGATAGACATCTGCATCAGCGTATACCGCGCGTGCCAGGTTGATTCGAGCCCTCTGACCTCCACTCAGCAGAATACCATGTTCTCCAATAAATGAAAGATCGCCATTAGGAAATCTGTTGATGTCTTCTCGCAGCGCGCATGCCTCGATCACTTTAGCATATCTGTTTTCGTCCCAAATCTCACCAAATAACACGTTTTCTCTAAGAGTTCCAGAAAAAACCCAAGCCGTCTGAGGGACATAAGCTATGGTTCCAGTACAGACCATGTCACCACCTGATTTGTTCACCTCGCCCGCGATCGCCGCCAACAGTGTTGACTTTCCACTGCCAACTTGACCAGTGATGACCGTCAGGCTTTTATCCGATGCGTCAAAACTGATATCTCGAATGAGATACTTTTCACCATTCAATTCACTTAATTTACATGTGAGATTCAGAACAGATAAATGCATATTGGTTTGCTCAGGCAGTTTATATTGTTCCACTTGTTCATTTTTAGAAACAAGATGATCTGTATCTTGTTTTCCAAGGATGACTTTCTGAATAGCCAGTTCGTCTTGCAGTAGTGGCTCCCTAACCAACACTTGTGAATACTTATTAATTGCATCAAGTTTAACGATCTTCTCTTGGCCACAAGAACTTTGCTTGTACTCCAAAGGATCCAGATGCATGTTACTCAAAAGTAGAAATCTTTCAATTCTTTTGAAGGAGACAAAGACTTCAAAAGCCAAAGGAATAGCAATCCCCAGCCTAAGGGATACGTTTAGTCGAAGAACATTCATATAAGAGAGTACGATGAAAGCTGTTGAAGACGACAGGAAGTGGCCTGTAAGCACGAGGGTTAACATCGATATGAACGTTGCCACAGAACCTGAATACATCAAACTCTCTATGATTGACAACAGGGGACTCTTTTTGAGAAGAATCCAAATCTCACTCCTATAAATTAAACAGTCATAATATAAATAAGTGATAATAATATAAAATGTTCCCTATGTGAGGTTTCAATACTGGACACATGCAAGTTCAGTGAATAAAGTACCTGGAATGGAACATGAAAATTAAAAGAAAGTCACCGAATAGACTTGGTACTAAAAACCTAAACGCTTCTAGGAAGAAAGAAAAGGAACATCTAGGAATATCTAGAAGAAGCAGCAAATACCAGGCAAATGCTGCTCGATTAAAGCGAACTGTCCCACCGGAATATCGAAATTTCGCTTGCATAATGTCCAATCATGTTCCAATTTACCTAAATTAAATCAGTAGGAGCGCACGCAAATCATGGGACATTTTATTAAGAAAATTTTAAACTTGTTTCTCGTGCATTGTCAAGCCCCGGCTACACGTTCTAACAGTGTTGTACAACATTTTGTTGTTGTTAGAACGTTTAGCACGTCATGTTAGATGATGTTTGACGAACATTTTTTGTTGGATAAATGTTTGATTTCGATCAAAAATCTTCGCTAACAATGTTAAGGTGGCTCCACAGAGTAATCATAGATGATGTTGCGCGCTAGTGTTGCTTTTTGGAAGCTGTTTTTCACATTCCTTTTTTACTCCCAGTTCACTAAAACCTATCAAAATAAAACCCAATGATGAAACAGTGTTCTACACCCATCTCTGTTAAAATAATCGGTTCAGTCTTGAATTAAAACTGCCCAAGCAAATGCGTTTTTCATTGTTTACATGGATTTAATTGCGATTTTCTTCAATTTCCTTCGGTGAAATCTTCCAAAATTTTCACAGTTCATAGAATCTGGCCTGATAAGATAAAACAGACGCGAAAATAGTATGGGTTGTAAAGGCAGATAATTCGTACGTTATTTGCATATTTGTGTCTCTTGCCTCTGCGTAAAAACTGGTCTTATAGATTTTCCTGAAAAACGAACGCCGAGAACAGCAAACGAATTATAACCTCTCCGCCAAATTTTACGGAAATTCACCGAAGAAAACGCGAGAAAATAAACTGTTTGTTTGGAATTTTTTGGCCTCACTTTCAGGGGATCGAGGATATGAACAGGCTGTACTGTGTAGGCCTAGTTCTTTAAAGAAAACCTTTTTTATAAGTATAGATAAAAAGATTGGCCGTGTTTTGTAGGAACCTCGCGATATAAGTGTATATAAGTGTATATAACTAGTGAGTTCAAGCATAAACTGTTATCACGAGTCATGTGACGTTGATGGTAATGCATACAATATCTAATCGCATTAATTATCCACTCACCTTCTTACTTGTTGCACTTTTTCTCGATAGAGTTCTTCCCACGCATGCGTCTTAAGAGCACGTATTCCACACACAAGCTCGTTCATGAGCGAAATACGTCGGTCCGTCACTTCAGCGGTCACCTCCCGTAGTCGTGCACAAACAGATGAGATTATCATGACGCCAGGGATTAAGGCAGTTAGAAACATAACACCCATTAGTGGCTGCCAACCGGTGAAGTATAACAGAAAGAAAATTCCAACTACCAGTTCGAAAACACCCAAGAACACAGATTGTGTTTTTAGAGGTGCCTGTTCGATCCTCTGAACATCATTTGATATTAAGTCAATAATGTTCCCAGTTGATGTTTTCCGAAGGCTCTGCTGACTGATAAGAGGAATCTGCAGACACATGAAAACAGATAATGATAAAACTCGTTAAGTAATGGGCCCAGGGTACTACAATAAAAAACGTCCATCGGTACAGAATATCAATGAAAATTATATAATATACATGTAGAATAAAACCGTCTCACTTTTGTACGCATTCCATGAAAGAACACAAAGCTTTTACTGTAAGTACGGCTTTATTTGAGATTTAATCCTTGTGGTCATAGAAGGTGATTTAATCCCATTAGAAATTAATTACTTAGTAATTTTTTCTGCTTTCCTTTCAATTTGCTAACAATTCTTGACACTGAAAGTAGATTATGACGCCTCAGCTGAAGACACCTAGTGCGGCTTAAGGTGATTCCTCAGAAATAAAAGTTGTCGAACGATTTTTTTTAAATTTTCCCTAACAGCTCCCTACCATAAGTTGTTTCGAAAAATTCAATAAGAAAGATAGGTCGCCATGTTCGGTAAAGAGATATGATGGACCAATGTTGCCCCATTTATGCCTATAGCAATACCGATCACGCACGTCATTATTTGATCGGTTCATGTTTCTTTTCCCGGTAACCCGTGAAAGCAAAGTTTACAATTCTTCAAAAAAACTTGATAGGTTAAAGTCTCCACCGTATGGGAACACTTTGAAATAAAAGTTATAAAAAAGTCACACATCCTCAAATGACACGGACTCAAAACATTCCTCGCGTCCATGTTTTCAAGGTCATCAATTTGCTCCCACGAGTAACTGATTTGAGAACGTTTCTAGCGATATCTTTTTTTCCTGTCGAGGAATTTTTTTTTATATTTTTTAACTTAAAAAGCATTAATTTAACATCAAAATGATGCAATAAAAAATATAGGTCACCATGCTCGTTAGAGAGAAAAAGACAGTCGTATTTTCTAACGAGCTTGCAGGCCTTGCAGGCGCTTACACTGTCGTTTGATTTTCTTTTTCTCTCTAGATCTTGAAACAAAATTTCAGTTCTTTTTTTCACTGATTATTTTTTGAAGCGCCCATTTTTATGCCTGGTGAGGTTTCTGGCCAAAAAAGCAGCCATGTTTTAATGCTGCCGATGTTGGGAATTACGTGTGTTATGCGCAGTGCAGGATGCGCAGTGCAATACTGAGGAATCACCTTAAATTGAGGTGTGTTTGCAATGCTAGAACTTAATTCTAGTAAATTGTATGCGGTACTTACAGTCGAAGCTTTATGTGCCTTTTCATGAATTAGCTAAATAGAAGGGCGATTTGTCCATAACTATGGCATAATTTGCGAAAAAGATTGAAAAGACTATGCTCCTGCCCTTGTTTAACAGGCTACCAGTCGTTCGGTTAGTCAGTCATTAAGCGGATTATTTGCTCAGATGGTCCGTTGATCGACTACTGCCACTACTGATGGCTTATCACTGAGTTGATCTCTGTGTCGGAAGATCGATCAATCAATTAGTCAATCAATCATCAATCAATTAATCAATCTGTCAATCAATAGATCTGTTGGTTGATCTGTCGCTCAGCCAGTTAGTCTAATGGATAACCAGTTGGTCCATTTAGTCGAACAATCAGTTAATTAGCTTATTAGTCAATCGAACAGTTAGTCCATCAAATGTTTAGTCAGTTGATCAGTTGGTGAGCTAGTTAGTTAAGGTTACCGTGTACCTTCGGGGATTTCTCCAGTATAACAGCTCTAGCGTCTTAAGATTACACTTAATATACCTAAACCCAGATATCAAATTAATGCTTATAGAGCTGGCTATCTAAATATGGAAACCATTTGTTAATAAAATGAATTGTCAAATTTTTTACGACGTCTAAATTCGAACGTCCGAATCAGCTTAAAACGCTATAACTCAAAGCGATTATTGTATTTTGCTAATTTGATTTGTTCTCGGGTTTCCGGACACGAAGCGCTAAAAAACCGTTTCGGCGATTTCCCATATTCAATTGCTATGCAGTGAAAAGTTACAGAATATTTTCGAAAAAGGGAGAAAACAAATTGGACTTATCGCACGGAAATGGCTCTTGACGAAAACGTTTTCGGAAATAAGAAATTCGCCGAGATCTTTGTTGATTATATGTTAGCCTAGCTTCTGTCCAAATTTGAGGGAAATCGAACAAATTCCCTTTGAGTTGTAGCTCTTCAAAGTGTCTCCTACAAGCGAAAAATTAACTTTGAGAAAACAGCGCTTATAAAAACATATCGCTTCATAAACAAACTCCGCCCACAAAAGTTATACCGTCATTTCTCCGTCAATTTTCACTATTTTTCGATAATTTTTTTTTGGATGAAAGTTCATTCTGTAAACTTTATTTTGACGCCAAAAAAAATTTCAATAAATTTTCGAACTGAAGGTACACGGTAACCTTAATCGTTCAGTAAATATGTTGGTTAGTTGGTCTGTTAGTTACTCCATTAGCCAACCGCTCAGTCAATCAGTCAGCAAGTTGGTCCATCCGTCCTTTGGTCGGTCAAACGGTCAGTCAATCTCATGTGCATGGTCACTCCATTAGTCCATCAAAAAAACAGTCAACTAATCAGTTCAAAATCAAAAATCAAAATCAGTTCATCGGTCAGTAAATCGTTAATTCAGACTGTCACTCGGCTTGCAAAGTAAATCATCCAGTCAGTCATTCGGTCAGCCTGTAAGGCCGTCAGTCAATCGGTTAATCTGACATTCAGTCAGTCAACTCATCAATCAATCAATCAATCAATCAATCAATCATTCAATCCACCAGCCAATTAATTCATAAGAGGAACATTCATCATGTACATCAATTGGTCGGTTAGCTAACAACCTAAGTCGGTTGACCAGCAGTCAACGCAATTCAGTCCTTTCTCGTTGTTTTCAGCCATTTATAATTTATTTAAAACTAGTAGTAATCATAGATTATAGTGCGTCTCCTTATACCGTAGCACCTCGTCTTGACCTACGTAGTACCTCAGTTTCAGCCACTGTTGAAAGGGGCTATATCACGAGATATGTCACGCAGGCAAAAACGTCGGGCCGACATCAAACAAATTCACTCTATCGCCGTGAAATCGGGTAAAATCCTTCAATTCTGCCGTACTGTGTACTCCGAAAGGTCTCAGATTTTTCCGACATAAATAGTATATTTGTCTTGATTTCATTTCGGTTTATATTTCTCCGATTCTGAAATGATACGCCTTAGTACTTGGTGTGATATCCGCAAGTATTTTACCGACTAAATAAATGTAGATATCTCAATGTCTGGAAGTTGCATCCAGCATATGTTTAATCAAGATGGCGCAGATTTGGTACCGACACTTTTCTCGATTCGTTCCGCCTAGACGACGCGCTAAGCATGCTGGATACTATTGTGACGTTTCAAGATGGCGCAGATTTGGTACCGACACTTTTCTCGATTCGTTCCGCCTAGCCGACAAGATTAGGAAGCGTCTCCTTCGTCGACGGAATTACGAATGCTCAATGGTTTTCGATTTGAATTGCCTCGAAAATCCATTCGGTTTAAAAAACATTACTGGTGTTCCTTGTGAGTGTGTGGGCGGGCACCTTTCGATCATGCCTATGTATAACGGATCAAGAAAATTGTCACTTTCACCTTGAGATAAACAATTCCCTTAATCGCACTACTCAGCCTCATACCAAACAACTCCAATCTGTAAGCGAGGATGTGTGTGCAGCTGGTATATAATGGCAATAATGTTAATGCCAAACAGCACACATACGCTCGGGTGCGGTCCATCTCGATAGAACTTAACAAACGAAGTAGTAAACCAAGCACAAGTGGATGAACAAGACGGCAGATGGAATCGATGGTCCAAATGCTGGTAATAAATACAATCTCCTTCCAGGGGAGCGTCCTTAAAACACATTTCCACAGTTTGGGATGTTTTCCACGGGTGTTGTTACATTCTTCTACATGATCATTCCATTCTTTTTGAAGTCTCTCTGTTAGATCACGTGTTCTGTCTTTCTCGTGAAGCGGTAGGAAATCGGATTGGTTCAATGGCCGCTTGCTCCCTGTTCTAAATATGCTGTTCAACCACCAAAAGGTCAGAAGAGAGAAACAGTTTGCTGATTTCGTAGGATGAGAAGACTGATCCGCGTCATTATCTTCATCGGTTGCTACGGCCTCGTAACCTCTATTTGACATTTTCCTGTTGACAAGGCAAAGCAACAAGTACATTGCATTTGTTAATTCATTCTCTACTAAATAGTAGGGTCATGATGAGGTATTTTTTTATTCAATGATCCTTTTTGTACCCATTCTTCTCATCCATGATCCCAAAATGTTTGTGATCCTTAATCCCAACCGAAATTTAATGATCCCTTTACAAAACAACAATGTAATTAAAAAGGATGATGCAGTGAAGCTCATATCCGGCTCCATTCCTGTATCACACTGCAAAAATAGCTGTAAATATAAAATGTCAAACCACATACTCCGTGTAAAATAAATTTAGGTTATTAAGTTAAAAAATATTGCCCTATTTTTATCTGCTTGGAGGCATTCAACTGATATTCTTGACTAAATGGCTAAGTGTAGTCTGGCTTCCCGCTATTGATACAAGCTATTTGCTTGGTATAATAAACGGGGGAATTAAACCATTTAAATTATATGTGTCATAAAATCAAAGCCAAAGTAATCGCAACTGACTAATTACAAAAGATCAGTTACAGCCCAGAAAGACCGAAAAAAATGCATAAACATCCACGATTCTGTTTTGTTTTTGTCGTGTTCGGTCAAGCGCGCGACATCAAAAGCAGCGGCTGCTGTTGCGAATTGGCGCGAAAAGAGGCATGCTTTTCTCTTTAATTATTTATTTACAGTTAAGGGACAGACCATTAGAAAAATTATGGGGAGGGGGGTGGGTATTTTTCAGCTTGCATGAATTTTTTTATCAACATTTTGGCTGAGCAGGATTTTTTTTTTGCGGTTAAGTCTTCTTCTTCTTCGTTTTCTTCTTCTTCTTCTTCTTCTTCTTCTTCTTCTTCTTCTTCTTCTTCTTTTGTGTTGGTCAGTTGCTGTGCATGAATTTTTTTTTTGAAATTTTCCCTTGCAGGGATATTTTTTGTATTTGGCCCGTCCCCCCATAACTTTTCTAATGATCTGTCCCTAATAATCCCGCAAAATTTAATATATTCCACATAATAGTGCCATTCTGCAAGTCATGCCTGCCCACATGCGATTCCACAAACTCATTCCTCATTTTATCATCCTCACCGAGTTTAGAAGACGATACGCTTCAATGAGATTTAATCAGCGGCGTTTTTATGTTTTATGTCATGAAGGCCGCTCGCTTTTACGCTCGGTGAGTGAAGCTTGACTCGGTTCAATCCCGCATTAATTTACTTAAGAATGCCAGAACGGAAAATAGCCCATAATCTACTATTCCGACTTTATGTTTTATAGATTCTAGAACCCTTTTGCGCATTTCGGAGGCAGGTCTTTTTATCTTGTATACGGTGATTAATACGCAAATGCTCACTCGATCACTTGGATGTTAACTTTTTTTAATTCCCCAGTCTTGAGAGTCTCGTTTCACACAGTGCATATTTGTGTGACGCTTAGATGGTTTGGTCGTTTTAAATCTGTTTTACTCTTCATATTCTTTGACCTCAAACTCAGTATGGAAAATTAAAACCGATCTGTGGACTTAATCTTATGTTGTTTTGTATTCACGAGATGGCTCTTTGATTTTAGTTGAAATTTGCAAAGATTATTCATCATTAAGTGCAGTGGACTGGATTAATCATCAACCACAAATCGCATGTCAATCGAGAGAACCATATAAACAGTGCATGTAAGAAAACAGGAATGATCTGTAACATGAAGAAAACCTACCTTGTTCAATCTGAGGCTATCGTTTGGGAGACTGCTAGCAGTCCCTCTCTGGGTAGTCGAGCGGGCGAGCAAATCACGCGATTGGCGATCGACCAAGTGAGCGAAAGTAGTTCCCCTTGGCTCGTTCGCTCGCTCCAGTCTCGCCGAGCTCGGCTTGTTTTCGTGATTTGCCCGTCCGCTTGACTGACTAAGAAAGGACAGCTAGCAGTCTTATCGTTTGGATGTAAACCTTACTTGCTAAACTAGATACAAGCGAGAGTGAAATTAGGCAAATCATTAATTAATATGGAATCTCGCTCAGTTAAGAACCTATGCTGTAAAAAATCCACTGGTAGCTACTTTGCAAGTAGTTTTTATTTCAGTTTTTTCATGATAACTCATTAAAAAAATGCATTTACTTACGTTACACCCTTTTTTCAATTTCGGCTGTGTGGAAGAGAGCGTGGTAAAAAGTTCATTTTTGCAAGTTTTACATCTTTAATTAATTTCCAACGTCATGTACGTCCTGGGCCGCTCTCTTTTATGATCAGTTAGTGAAACTTTACATTAATTTTAAAAGAACACGAGAACGGGAAAATAACTCGTAACACAAAATGTGGAACGCTTAGCTGAACTTTCTTCTGTTCCACGGAACCGTTTTGCAAATTGCGAGGCAGATATTTTCTTAGTTGAAATTTGCAAAGATTATAATCTTCAGTGCAGTGAACTGGATTAATCATCAACCACAAATCGCATATGCATCGAGCAAAAACTATTGCATGTAAGAAAACAGGAATGATTTGTAACATATGATGTAAATTAAACGTACCTTATTCAATCTGAGGCTATCGTTTGGATGTATGCCTTGCTTGCTCAAGTTACATTCGACTCATTGGAAGAGAGCGTTTACAGTTAAAACACTTTCGAAGACGATACGTTTCAATGCGTTTAATCCATCATTAAGTTTTACATTTAATTTTACATCATGCAGGGCGCCCGCTTTTACCATCAGTGCCTGAGGGTCATCAGTTAGTACAGCGTTAACTGTTTGTCTGCGAATATTTTTGTTTCCGCTAAAAACGTACTCAACGATAGAATTATTTTAGTAATTCAGGCAAGTCATCGAAAGACTCAAGAAATAGTTGAGTTTCTCGCAGTCAATGATTACCAGCACCGCTCGGCTGCAATATTGCTAAAGCGAGCATACGTACAGTAAAGTCGGCACGGGTGTAAGAAAGCAGGAATGATTTGTAACATGAAGTAAACGTACCTAATTCAATCTGAGAGGCTATCGTTTGTATGTATACCTTGCTTTTTAAACCAGATACAAGTGAGATTGAAGTTAGGCAACTCACACATAATGTACCCTCACTAAGTAAACAATTACTGTAAAAAATACAGTGGTAGCTTCTCCTATTCAAACCGGAGCTAGGAGGTGGGGGAAGACGGCGTTCTGATTACTGGATTTGTTTAAGAGGTGATTAGAAAAACTATTTATTTACCTTACACCCTTTTCAAGTTACATTACGGCTCGGTGCAAGAGAACGAGTTTACAGTTCAAATGGAGTATCGAAGATGATACGTTTCAATGCGTTTAATGGCATTTTAACATCATGCAGGGCACCCGCTTTTATGACTAATGAGGGTGATCGGTCAGTAGACCGTTAAACTGTTTTTCCGCAAATGTTTATAGAAACGTGGTCGACAACATAAACGAATTGAGACATACAGATGAACCTCCATTAAGGGGAAACACTCTGGAGCAGATGAAGTGTCCTCCTAATAGAGGTGACCTCTTAATAGAGGTGTCCCTTTAATAGAAGTTTTATACTGGTTAATTTGTTAGTACTGAATTAAATAACCACCCGAAAAAATTTACTTGGGATGATCCGCCATGTTTAATCTTTTGATTCATGATTCCAGCTATGATGGAAAACTTTGATACAATGTATTGGGCAGCTAAGACTTCAAAAAAGCTTTTAATTTTATTGACATACTTTCGTTTACAATGTATTGAGTAGTAGTAGCTAATTGCTGATATTGCTGTTATCATCTCATACCGACGGTTAACATATTGGACAACATAGAAACACAATATGACTCTTAAAACTATTTCAAGTTCAGTTTTCTGTTAAAAAATGTGCTAAAATGTCGGGACATTTCTTTAACGGAACCATTCTTCACAATACTGCAAGAAAATATGTTGCATTGGTTTCACTCCTACAGTGACATTCAACCTTTACGTCGTCTATTAGGGGTTCCAACATTTTGAGTCATCCTGTCTATTGTACTGAATATGGATACTTACGAGCCGTAATCTAAAGGGTGTAAACATTCAGATGAATGCTATTGAGCAGTATATTCTTCTTTATGCTGTACAGTATGTTTATGCAGTTACATGTAGTTCTTTTAGTACTGTGGATCTACTGATCTATTCTTGGTTTTCACATGACGTCATAAAAATTAAAAAATCTAAACTATACATCCTACAAAGCTGTTTCTAACATGGTATGTGGATACAAGTATTATTAATCTTTCACAGAAAGTTTCAGGTTTTCACGATGTTTTGCTTCCGATTTACAAAGGTTTAAATGTGTCACGCAATTCGTCACGCTATTACAGATAAGCTGTGAAAATAAACAAAATTGAATCAGCTGAAAGTTATTGTTTGCATTATAAGTGCTTATAAGCCGAGTTAATGGAGCTTATAACAAATACAATATGTTTTGATTTGATTTTTGGTGTAATTAAGACTTTGAATTTTTGGCTGCCATCTTTGTGCCCCTGAGTGGGGCACAAAGATGGCCGCTCCATACATTTCTTACTAAAAATGTCTAATACTCGTTCGCCTATAACTCTTGAACGAAATGCTTTGGCGCTTCAAAATTTGGCCAAGATGTGTAGTTTTAAACTCTACAATTCCATAAACATTTTGGATTCGAAATCTATTGTTTAATGCTTCTGAATTTTGATATGACATAAGTGAAAGCCAAGAATAACTGTGTTCTTTTAGTGAAAGATACCAAGCAGTTCTTTCCTTAAAACAGTGGTATTTAAGTAATCTTCGCCACGTCAATGACCGTGTAAATGAATCCGGTTTTTTCCTATCTCCAACCGAAGTAACCATCAAGTTTAACCTAAAGGCTAATTTCTTACAAGTTCAATGTTATTGTAATGTAAGAATATATTAAAGTATTGTTAAATTTAAAAAAAAGCAGAACTTTCCTTTGCTACTGTTTATTATGTTGTCCAAGGTGGTTCTAACTTTTAAGTCTGTGAATGAAATCCTACAGTGTGACCTTTTAAATGAAAGCTACTGAGCAGTACTTTCCTGTGTAGGTAGTGTTTATTATGCTGCGCACTGAGGTGGTTCTAACTTTTGAATCTGTGAATGAAATCCTAAAGTGTGACCATTCAAATGAAAGCTACTGAGCAGTACTTTCCTGTGGTACTGTTTATTATGCCGTACAAGGTAGTTCTACTGAACATTTCAGTGTCATCGGATAAAATCCCATAAAGTGTGACTATTTCTGAGTATTTCTTATCGATGATATTGTTAATCATGCTGTATGAGGCTCTCACTTTGTATAATGAGGTTCACCTTTAAATGAGGTGTGGTTTATCTAGTTTAGAACGTGGGCGCTGTTTAAAAATGACAATTAATGTGCGCCAGTCATGAACTTTGGACATGTGCCCTATGTAGACGTCACATTGTGACAAAGTAGCGTGACATTCGGGCTAGTGCCCGGGACTCCTCCTGTTGGTGTTGGTGCCACGCCTTCAGCCCAAGCTGGAAACTTGTTCAGATCAAACATGGGAACACCATACGTGTTGATACAAAGCACTAACACTGTTACAGCTAGGATATTCATTCCAAATCCAGCTTTTGCCTGAAAATCAAGCAAAATACAAATATTGACACGTTTTAACGTTAAAACAGCTGTTACAACAACTACAATAAAAAAAGGTACAGGCCGGCACTCATCTCCGGTTTCTATAGCATGAAGTGACTAGGAGTATTTCTACTCCCCCTGGATGGGATGTCAGTCCATCGCGGGGTTACCCCCCAGCATTTAATTCGCCGGTGCCTTTTTACGCACCTGGGCGGGGAGACGCACTGTGAGAGTAAAGTGTCTTGCCCAAGAACATAACACGATAACCCCGGCCCAGGGCTCCAAACCGGACCGCTCGGTCCGGAGTCCAGCGTACTGACCATTAATGCACCGCGCCTCCCAAACCGCTACAATTCCTCACTCAAATCTTAAGAAATTTAACACAGTTGTTTGCGATAAAAGTCTTAAGTGTAACCATTAAAATGAAAGCTACTAAGGGACGGACCATTAGATTTTTGAGGGGGGGGGGGGGGGGGGGGGGGGGGGGGTTGGGCAAATACCAAAAAAAAATTCGAGCACGGCCTTGAACTGCAAAAAAAATATCGTGCAAAACAAAAACCCCAGAAAAAAAATTCCTGCAAAGCTTTATATTTTTAGAACAATATTTTATATCCAGAAGCAGATGGTCAGAACAAAAAAAAATCACACTGACGTTGTAGAATGTTAGCGACTTATATGCACTTGGGGAGGATCAAATGTTCTATCTTTTTATTGGCTTGTTTAGTTTAGCCAATAACAATGGTTTATTTTTGACCCGACGTAAGTGTTTCTTTGTAGGCTTTTTAGCTGATTTCATAAGCATGTAAGATATTTTCTGACACAAGGAATGGCTCTTTTATAGTTGTACAGTGGCATTGTAGGTACATGTATATCTCAATGGATGAGAAATACTTTGTTTATGTGTTGTACAACAAGCTTGTAATTGCAGGGGCGGCGCTACCGGTGGGGCAGGTGGGGCATTTGCCCCATCAACTTTCGACAGCTCAAAATGGCGGTGGGCGGAGATGAATAGTGTGGCAACATTCTTGACCAGATCTGATGGCGGGGCGCTTTAATGCATTAGAGTTTGCAAAATAAATATTCCGTTAATTAATCAAAAGCCTACAATTTTAGCATCGGAGATATTGTGACTGACTTTAGACTGGAGATTGGATATTGTGAACCAAGCATTTCAATACCCCTTGAGTTACTCGGACGTCAGCTATCGGACTCCAGCTACCGACAAATCCATCAAACAAATCCATCAATGCTGTGAGTTAGCGGTCGGCCTCTGCCCTAAGAAGGCTCAAGACATATCTACGAACAAACTATGTCACAAGAAAGATTAAATCATTGCATTATCCAGACATTGCATTAACTGACAAATTGAACATTGCTGACATTGGAAATCAGTTTCTTTCTGCCTCTAATGACAGAGAAAATCGCTTTGGAAAATTCGTTTCCAAAGCCTTCCCATACTGAAAAGAATTGACAGAGAATATTCGAGTGACAGTCGAATTTACTTTCAACAAACAACCAAAATGGAGTTACACCCAAGTTTTAGAAAGTGTTTCGTGTACATGTACTTTTCATGAGAATTAAACTGAACCCAAAGCTGGCCTTGGAAACTGTTTCTCCGGTCTCAGGAATGCTGGAAATAGCATTTCAGAGAGTTTCATTTCAAAAATTTCCCGGGGGAGCATGCCCCCGGACCCCCTAGAAGCTCGCGCCTTTGGCGCTCGGCACAGGAGATTCGCCACACCAACATTATATTTCCGGCGCCGCCCCTGTAATTGTAAGATGGTTGGGTGTACTACGATGGGCTGTGGAAGCGACATCAACAGGGGACTGGTGTAAAGAAAATTGTAGGGGCAGTTACAACACCGCGACCAGGCTTCATGCTATCAAGCTGCTGTTACATCAGATCTGACTTGCTATAGTATTCCTGTCTCTAGTATGGCCTTTCTAGTATTCCTAACACGTATATGTGTCAGGCATTAAAACATATAGACTCGCAAAAAAAATATCATGCAAGCAAATCATGGCAAAAAGAAAAATCCTGCACAGTCTCGAGCGTAGAAAAAAAATATCCTGCACCAAAAAATTGCCCAACCCCCCCTCCCTCAAAAATCTAATGGTCCGTCCCTAAGAAGATTGAGCAGTACTTTATTTTACACATTCCTTTCTCTTTACTACAATCAATTTTGGACATAATTACTACCGAATACCTCCTAATATTTTTTCGAGCAATTAAGAAATATGATGCTTTATAACTAGACCATCTACTCGGAGCACTTTACCTTCCATTAGGAACCACTAGTTTCATTATGTTACCAAAGAAAATTTCGAATTCTCAGTCACTTTTGAACTTAGTCAGTGTTGGCAGTGAAAGGCACTGAAGACAGCTCATACCCGGGGGGGTGGAAGGGAGGGATGTTTTACTTTCCTACGTGAGTTATGTAGGTATGTGCGGCCCAATGGGCATGGTTTTTGAGCTGGTTTGGTTTGAAAATTGGTATTTAATTATAGTCTAAAAATGGGAATGTTTTGCCTTCTGCCAATGAAGATAGTTATCGTTTTGTGTGTTGGTAATGGTTTCAGAAGCCGGCGGAACACCCCACCAAAGTGTTTGAAGGGCTTCCCCACCGGGGATTAACCTTGTCCCAAGGGTCTTCTCGGTGGGGGAAATGAGGTTGCACAGTGATCATGTCAGTGTTCTTTGAAGGTCAGCTTGATATTGCCACTGTATCTTAGTTTTAAACAATATTTTGATTTCTTAGGAAAGCCTGATTTATTTTTGGCAGGCAAGTTTTGATTATAACTTTGCATGCCATGTTGCAATGAGAACAGTGTATGGGCCATCAAACATTAATGCTACAATTAATTAATTAATGCTACAACTATTCGCAAAAATAGTTGAGACACTCTGGACCTACATTGAAAGAACTCAATGTTATTCATTGTCTCTTCCCAACTCCACTTCCTATACTATTGCATATGGTCTGAATTCTGGGATCAAAGTCAGAGTAACAAATTAAAAGCGGGGAGAAGGATTAACGCAAGTTTTTCAACCAAAAGGCACAGTTTTGCGACATTTGCAAATTGTCTGTTATTAAAAATGCTAATAACGCAAAATCAATAGCATAATATAACACTTCTTTACAAATTGAAGAAAAAGCAAATGGACGTTTACCGGTTCCATCCCCAATACTTTAATCAGGACCTGCGAAACACTGAACACTGTATTTATGAACACATGTTATAAAGGCATGCAGGAACGTATTGGGACCAAGAGTCCACTCCGATGTCAAACCATTTAACGCGTTTTAAGCTGTAACAAATAGGAATATATACCATGTCCTTGACTTTGAGATGTCCACCAGCAAACACAATAGCATTTGGCGGAGTAGCGACAGGCAACATGTAGGCGAAGGAGCACGACAAGGTGGCAGGAAGCATGAGATACCACGGGTGAACACGAATATGTACTCCCTGAAAAAAGAAACAATCATTGTTTTTCTAGAAAATGTTTTAAACCCAGGAGCATCAGTGCAGTTCTGAAAAGACATGTTGTGAAAATCGCCTTTGACATATGTTAAAGGTGGCAAAGGCCGTTTTTGCCAAATCTTTGACACGGTGTCAAAGGTGGCAAGGGGTATCTTTGATTTAAGTCATAGGTAGTACACTTGTGATATACCATGCGCGATTTAGGGGTAACACTTATTCTTTTGTTAAAACAATAGAATATTAGAGCACAAAAGAACGACAATACAATAGAATACAATACCATAGAATATATTAGAATACATAATTTTACCTAATACAATGAATGTGTACAATGTACAATAGAGCTAACACCCTAAATCGGGCATCATATGACTTGTGACGCTTATCAAAGGTAAAGTAAGGTACTGTCAAATATTGCTTTGATTTGTACAAAGGTATCTTTGATTCGCCTGCAATTTGTATCAAATGTGTAGTACTTTTGACGCACGTATTAAAAGCAACGTCAAAAGTGCCATAAAACCTTTGATCACATTTGATAGACATCAACGATGTCAACTTATAGTCAAAGCCAACTTATAGTCCAGTGGTCGAGAATGACTGACGTTTTGACAACCTGAGCTGAAATCATCTTCAAAGTTATGTGACGTGTATTGTATATCAGTGTTGGATTATATTTCCACCCCCACCCGCTTCCCCCCCCCCCCCCCCCCCCCCCAACATTTTCACTCCTTGGTGGAGAGGAAATAAAAAGAAGAACAGCAACCGCGCCTCTTCTATCATACCCCGCCAAGACGCAAAAATACATCCCAATGACAACTCACCACAAAGGCCAATATCGGTAAAAATATTGTGGCTGTTGCTACGTTCGACGTAAATTCAGTGAACATGGTGATCATAACACAAACACAGATCACGATCGCAAACGTTGGAATGGCTTCGAGTTGCTTTAATTGTGTTCCCACCCACACTGACAGTCCAGACTCCTAAAAAAATATTAAAATCAATACTTTACGTCAGTATTTGAAACACAACTTGTAGAGGGAGGCTCCTGGACTGAATCGTATCGATATAAGTGCGTTATGGGCGGTAGTGTTACTCTTTAGCTTTCTTTGGGTGCGTCCTTTTCCAGGGAGGGGGAATCAAACACCATATAAAAGACATATGGACTCCTATGTAAAAGTGACGGGGTGATCGTCGCAACTTTTATGGGTTAAAATTCGTTGATTGATACCTCTTAAGGCCCCTTTATATGGACGATTTTTTTGTCGATGCAATTTTTGTCGCGCGCAAGTTGCATCTTCAAATCGCATGTGCAAACGGGCGCGATTTCACTGCGAATCGGGAGCGATTTGTCGCGCGATGTCGCTGCGGTTTCGAACGTGTTCGAAACCTGATGTAACTTGGCGGCGATTTTTGGGAAATCACAGCAAATCAAAGCAAATGTGCACCCGAATCGCAGAGGAAATCGCCGCTGAAACGAGTAAAAGTTGGCACGATGAACAATTCTAGGCAAATTCGGTTAAGGATAATTAATTTGATAAATACTAAAAATAAATTGTGGATAGTCAGTTGATTCGTAAAAGATGTTACTTGGAGGTGAAAACAAGTAGCTATATAATAAATGATTCCCGGGTTGACGTCATCTATTAAATTAGCATTTTGTAAATTCAAATCTCTAGTAATACATTTACACCAATGAAACCAATGCTAACGGTTAAGAACATGCTTATGCAAAATATGTACACATAGATTCACGTTCTTGAAAAAAAACTATAACGTCATAAAGGTGTATAGTTTCATACATTTTTTTTCGTCTAACCGGAAATCCTATGTTTCAAGTTTCTTTTTCTTTAATGATAGAAAATAACAAACATTTTGCCTACAATATTCAGAAATGACATGTTCAGAATTTTCGTAAACAAAGTTTACTTATGCTTCAAAAGGTATTAGAAATGTGCTTACGATGTAAAGGTTCGTGCACTGGACCTTGTTTTAGAGTGGGACGTCTATAGTAAACTTCTATTCACCTTACAAGCTTTTGCCATAGCAAATCCGCTACCAAGCAACATCACAAGATGCCATGGAAACTTCTTTGACATGGTCTTGAACTCCAGCAGACCAGGTGGTGGTTTGTTTACTGTGCAATTATAACATAGTTTATTGTTAAAGAGGTAATGTCATGGTCATTTTGCTGATTTTTAGACGAAACTATTTCAGTATCTTTGGTGTGGTATATTTGGTGTAAGCCGGACGTAGTATATTTGGTGTAAGTCTACATGACGTAGAAAGTGTATTGGAAACGGCAGCCATGTTCTATAGTTTTGATTGAAGTGTTGTGTTTTTTTTATTTGTATTTTTCAATAAATATTATTAAGTGTTGTGTTCAATCCGTTTGCATCAAGTCTGTGTTTATCCGTGAATACTACACTTTGCTCATACAAGAAATTCTCCTAGAACGCGGATAGGAAAATGTCAAGGTGATGCTAAAATACGTATTATTACCCTCTTAAAACCTTATACTACCAAGAGCGACAGCAATCAAAATCAACAATTTTTTTCAAATTTCATTTAAAAAATAATAGTAAACAGTATCATAGGAAAGAACTGCGGAAGAGCTGTTATTTGAACGGTCAAATGATAGGATTATATCTACAGACTCAAAAGCTCAGAACCACATTGTACAATGATAAAGAGTACAGAAAAGAACTATTCTGGGGCTTTCACTTGAATAGTCGCATTTAATAGGATTTTATCTGCTGATTCAAATGTTCATAAGAACTACCGTGTACATCATAACAAACAGTACCAAAGCAAAGTACTGCTCGGCAGTGTATTTTCACACCTTAGGATTTCATACGAAGATTTAAAAGTTAGAAGCACCTTGTATCTTAATACAAACAGCACCACATGAAGGTATTCGCATACATATCACTCAAGGTTTGGCAGCAAAAGGGGGAACGCCTTTCAGCGGCGGGTTACTTCCGTGCCAAATTTAAATTAATTCGGTTCGACTGATCATCATCATCACTCATCACTCATCCACTCATCATCGCCATCATCATCATCATCATCATCATCATCATCATCATCATCATCATCGTCGTCGTCATCTCATCATCATCATCATCATCATCATCATCGTCGTCGTCGTCGTCGTCATCATCATCATCATCATCATCATCATCATCGTCATCATCATCACTCATCGATTCAGGATAAAGGATGTGACTCACCTGTGTTACCGCTGCGATACGATTGTGGTACTACTGCCGAATGGCTCACGACATTTTTGACACATCCATAACATTGTTCACCAAGGCTGGACAGCACTTGTAACGGTATCGATCACAAACGGTCATGGGTTGGAATCAATACCAACTTTGAAACTGTTTTAGTTGCACAGAGGCTCACATTCATTCAAAACTTATCGACTATGTATCCAATTTTACCTTCAACTTTGAAGTAGGCCCGACATAAGCCTCGTTAACTTATCGATAGCTTACCTGAACCATCAGGAGCAAAGATCCTTGGCCGTTTTGAAGGGAATACGAATAGTGAGAACGCAATAGTCATCGCTGCTGTGGCGTCCCGAACGTAACTGAGAAAGAATGAGAGATAGCAAACTACATTAATATTTGTGCTGTGGAATATCCAATAAAAAAGGCGTCCTAGAGACGTTTCTTGAGTCTAAAATAGTTTTGGATCATGGTGTTGGCGATAAAAGTGTTAGGGGTGGCTTGGTAACATTGGTGTTGTAAGGGTGGTGGTGGCTTGGTAACATTGGTGTTGTAAAGGTGGTGGTGGCTTGGTAACATTGGTGTTGTAAGGGTGGTGGTGACTTGGTCACATTGGTGGTGTAGAGGTGGTGCTGGCTTGGTAACATTGGTGTTGTAAGGGTGGTGGTGGCTTGGTAACATTGGTGTTGTAAGGGTGGTGGTGGTTTGGTAAAATTGGTGTTGTAGAGGTGGTGGTGTCTTGGTAACATTGGTGTTGTAGAGGAAGCGGTGACTTGGTAACATTGTTGTTGTAGAGGTGGTGGTGGCTTGGTAACATTGGTGTTGTAGAGGTGGTGGTGGCTTGGTAACATTGGTGTTGTAAGGTTGGTGGTGGCTTGGTTACATTGGTGTTGTAAGGGTGGTGGTGGCTTGGTAACATTGGTGTTGTAGTGGTGATGGCTTGGTAACATTGATGTTGTAGAGGTGCTGGGGGCTTGGTAACATTGGTGTCGTAAGGGTGGCGGTGACTTGGTCACATTGGTGGTGTGGTGGTGACTTGGTAACATTGGTGGTGTAGAGGTGGTGTGGTGGTGACTTGGTCACATTGGTGGTGTAGAGGTGGTGGTGACTTGGTAACATTGGTGGTGTAGAGGTGGTGTGGTGGTGACTTGGTCACATTGGTGGTGTAGAGGTGGTGGTGACTTGGTAACATTGGTGGTGTAGAGGTGGTGGTGACTTGGTAACATTGGTGGTGTAGAGGTGGTGTGGTGGTGACTTGGTAACATTGGTGGTGTAGAGGTGGTGATGACTTGATGACATCGGTGGTGTAGAGGTGGTGGAGGTAGTTATAGTAGTAGTGGTACTTACCCTTTTTCAAATATTATGGCCCATCCTGGCATGAATTTAGGATCTCGAAACAGCCACAGCAAGGCCAATAAGACAAAATGCCCAAGGACGGCTTTTTCGGCAAAGCTGAGTGAAAATACAGAAGAAGAAATTATGTGACGCGCATACCTACTTTAGTTTCAAGTAAAACAAGTAGTAGATAAAATATGAGCGGGAGATCTGTATGGGCGTTTACAATGGCGTTTGGTTTGTTGACGGGAGGTCAAGAAATCAAATTTGATGAACTGTATTCCACTTCCATCCTTGCAGTCCTGCACTTAATCTCGAAACTGTTGCTTCTGTTTTGGCTCTATAGAATATTTTTGTTTAATTAAGTTTTATATTCTGGGATTCTGACAGGGTGCGGGGAAAAAACCAAAATTGTGCGGGAGTTTTGAGGCAAATTGTGCGGGAAATAACGTCGATTGTGCGGGAAATTGTGCGGGATTGCGCAATCCTGTGACCAACCAAATATTCAATCACCAGTGTTCTAGCCAGGCCAGAAAAATATGTCAGGGAGGAAATTCTGCATAAATGAAAAATACAAATAGATGTTTTACTTTGGGGATTAAAATGTACCCAGCAATCGCCAATTTGCGGCTGTTTTTCTTCACCAAAGTTTATTTGTCTCAACAAAATCACATTGCGTGACACGATGAACTCGATCGGGTCAAAACCGAAATACCACATTTAAATGAAATGTTTCCGATCTGTTGCGAGTTCCTTTATGAAAAATCCGTACATTTTATGTAGTTTGAATAATTTCCATTAAAGGTTCACACAACTTCTTCGAAAGCTTACGGCAAAAACGCAACCTCGAGATGTACATGTATGCAAATTGCGTGCTAAATGTAATTTGATAGCATGGTTGCTTTGCATTTTCCTGAATGAAAACGTCTTTCACTTGATTGAAAAAATCAAATCTAGTATTCTGATCAGAACTTGATAATTTTCTCCTATCAATCCGAAGTTCCAGCGCTATAATAGTTTGTTTGTCGATTCGCAAACTGGATAAGTTCTTTGCGAAAATAATTCAGACGGTCAGTGACATTCATTTCGGCGCGACCGTGTACATTTCTTCGGTGTTTCTTCTTCGGTCCCCGACATATTAAACTGAAAGAGGAAGCGAAAGCGCTCTTAAAAATATAAACAGGCCGCTAAGAAAAACGATATAATGTCTGAAAAACGACACTGACTAAAAAGCTACGCGAAAAAATCTGTAGGAAGTCGGAAAGAAGTAAAACTGAGACTAGTTCCCAGGACGGCGAAGAGAACGCCTTGTTGTTTTTATATCGATCCTCTCGAGCTGTTCGAGGAAAGCGAGGGTTTTCTCGATTGTTTGGAAGGAAAATGGGCTGAAAATAGCCTAAAACGTTTCTCGAAATCTTGGTAATCAATAGAAATACCTGTTTAATTAAAATTTTAATCAAATATTTCAGTATTGTGCGGGATTGTGCGGATTTTTAGGAATTGTGCGGGTTTGACCGAATTGTGCGGTCCCGCACCCGCGCATCCTGTCAGAATCCCTGTATATTTGGTGGCATTTAGTGATATAACATGAAAATAAGGTAAGAGAAATGTTGTATTTCCGCGGGACAGTGTCCCTTCAAGCGCACGAGATAAGTAGCAAACCAGAGAAGCCGGTTTTTTTTGGTGATATAACATGAAAATAAGGTAAGGAAAATTTTGTATTTCGGCGGGACAATGTCCCTTTAAGCGCGTGAGGTTAGTGTCAAACCAGAAAAGCCGGTTTTCTTCCAAACAAATATCGTAGTATTTTTGTACTCTTTTCGCGAGTTATTCGTTCAGTTATACCTGTCTTTATCAACATACTAGAGTCGTTGCTTTAAAACTTACGACATGGGTCCAAGTCCTCTGTACTGATCCACTAAAAGCTGTTTAATAGCTCGTGTTGATTGGTTTTCTTTCTTGGGTGACCATTCTCCCCTGCGGAAACACTTGCGGAAACTTAACGGATAAAAAAAAAACTGAGTGTCAGCTAAATTAACTCATGGTACAAGTATATAATGGGAAGAGGACAGTAGTCTGTCTCTGTGTTAACTTCAAATATATTTACATGTAGGCTATTGCAATGGAAGTCGGATGGTGAGGTGTCCATCATAAATGCCTCATCTTGGTTTTTGAACCTGCCCAAATTGAATTTTTGTCCCGACTCTTTTGTGAGATTTTGTGAAGGTCTTCATAAATGAAGTTTGGTAAAGCTTAGCAGATCCTAATTAAGGCTATTATTGATTGCTGTAGTATCAACATTTGGCTTCAAAGCTGTTCTCGGATATTTGCTCCTATACTTTTACAGTTCTCGAAGCTCACGCTCAGTTTTTGCTTTGCTTCGTCAGTCTGGAAATATGTTTCGGCGTCAAATTGAGCTTGCTTTGCCTTATACAGCATAGAAGCTGTCAGTCACCGAATTGCCATTGTCAGTATTATCTTAAGCAACTAGCTAACAGATCTTATATGGTGTCTGTATACATGTAGTACTAATGAAACAGCCAATTAGAGTGGCGGATCCAGACTCCATCCCGGAGTGAAAATGTTAGAGACTGGAAAACAGTTTCGGTCCGGGCTCCCGGATACGCCACTGACCATCAGCCAGCTGTTTCAATTAAGACATACTTGAATCCGAGGAACAATAACTGGATCCAGATCCACGCAATAAACAGAAGAATCACCATTTGGGGAAAGGCGTAACCAAACCACATGGCAAAGCTGAATCCGGGACTGTCTGGAAAAAGACTGAAAAACGACCAAGGTATAAAGTCTAATGATGAACTTGCAAAATTGTTTTAAAATTCTGATTTTGAAAAATTGGGCTAAAATTTTCGAGCGATGAGTGCAAAGTAAGAAGGCTGAAATCTGAATCAAACAAACGCGAGGTCCGCGACTGAATAAGATTCTGAAGATTATGTATACTTACGAAGCTTCACCGATAACCCTTACTTCGGAAAAATTCTGTTTGCTTTACAACGTCATTAAACATTTACCAATCTATCTGAAAATCTTTATAAGGATGTTCTAAAGAATGCAGAGACTGATAAAAACTAAATAAAGAAGTAATATTTCGGTACAAGATATACCATCTAGTTTGCGTATATTTGGTTTCTGCATTCTTAGGCACAGTGTATATGCTCTGATTGTCCTTTGTTCTTTTTGTACCCATTCTGTCAACGGGTACTGGGTTTTGGCATTTTAACTTTTACAATTGAGATCCAGAACCATATTTGAATGATTTACCTGTTTACCTGTCCACTAAACACCAGATTTGGGCCAGTTCCTGTCAGTGTGGCTGTACCACCGATATTGGCAGCGTACGCAACAGCTAACATCATGGCTTTGCAAAATCTGGTGTAATACTGAGTTTCGGCTTCCTGAAGGTCAAATCAGATCAGAACTTAGGTTCAAACTGCCAGGAGCCCATCATGTGCTCCTGAAACTGCCCATTCACGTGTCTTGGCATGCGAACCAAATCAGCCGATGAATGCATGGGTCAAACTACGTTCTGTCAATTCTCAACTGTCAGTTGTAATTTCTGTCAATTATCACTCAGATATCGGGATAGAAATTCAGTTTCACAACTTTACAATCCCAGCTGCCAGTTATCAGTTCATTTTAACAGCTGTCAGGAAAAAAGGTAGCACACTTAAGTTGGATGATAAAAAGAAATTCGCTGTTTTTCAGCCATTAGTTAAACCTGGCCGGCCATCTAGACCCCTCCCCCGCCTCAAATAGTACCTACCTCAATATCCTCTTCTTCTCGCAGTAAGTCTACAGCAGACGATCTGAAAATAGCATCAAAATGAGTCGATACGAGTATAAGGCATATTGAGAAATCTGTCCAATTATTAGAGCTTGAGCACGCCAATTGTTTTCGCTGCTGTGAATTAACAGTATCGAAAGTCGATCTAAAGATGCACTATTTTGTCTGTACAATTATTAGCTGAAGAGCACGTCAATTTTCGCAATTCGCTTCTGCAAAAGTATAAAAATTCAATCCTATAAATTTTGGTGACCTCAGGTTTGAATCGTCGGAGTGGTTTAAGCGGGTGAAATGATATGCGCTTAGGAATCCGGCATGACTCAACTCTAACGTTTTACTTAAGAAAGCATAAAGCCAATTCGAATGCCTTGGCTAACACCCTTATCATTTCTCAGCTGAAATTAAAGTACCTTTCTTCCCTTTTGTAGCGGAATCCGGCGTCTTTGTGTTCGGCAGCTTTTTCGCTTATGATTTCAGGTTCCTGGAGTGTGACTGTCTTATTCTTTTCCTTTTCCTGATCTTGATTCATTTCACCAAGTTCAAAGGAGGTATCATGCGCAATAGCTTGGTCAAGCTGCAGCAACGAAGTAAAGCCCTGGTCAAACGGCGCATGATATTCCATGATTGTTGGGGTGATAGTTTTGATCCCAAAATATCTACTTGAATATATTTACTTGAATAAAGTTATTATGTTTATTCCTTTAAGGCTCAGGCACAATGTTCTGTCTGGTTGATATTCCCTGGAAGCGGGTGAATAAACAACGTTTTGTGTGATATCAGAAACCCATAAGTGGGTTGAAACGTGCAACTGTCTCTTGTACGCTTCAAAACAAGCTCCCGATTATTCAATTTGCTAAGAAGTTGTTTATACAGCCATATTTGGAAAATCAAGATAAAAAATTAACCAATCAATTCGCTAGAACAACTTGCTTCCAATCTCGAGGGACCGAGGGATTTCAAAATATGGTATTAAGCAAAAAATTAATATTCGAAAGCTGTGAATGCGCGTTACACGTTTCAACCCACTTATGGGTTTCTAGTGATATTCATTATTTGGTTTTGGGCCTCAATAGAGACTGTCAATTTTAATAAAGATACAGCTGAGCCCGCTACTTTCATCACACGCTACTATCATCACACGCGCGTGGTCAAACGGGAAAAACTATCACGGACTATCATGAAGAATTTGAACATACTGTACGCTCAAAGTAAATGATGGTTCGTGACCGTTGATGATAGTGCGTGACAGTGGTCAAACAAGAGCGCGAGTTTTAACTATCATCGACTATTATCAACTATCATAGCCAATCATGCGCCGTTTGACCAGGGCTTTTAGCACAGTACATTTCGAAAAATGTTGACCGACCCTTGCAGAATTTGAGGCTGGTTGACGAAAGTTAAATAGGTGATTATTTCAAAAACAAAACTGAAATGAAATTGAAAGAAGCGGAAAAACTACAAAAGTCTTGAGGGTACGAACATGCAGTTAGATCTTTTGAGTGGAGCACGCTATTCGCTTGTAAATGTCACTGGTAAAGCGGGTTCAGTGAAAGCCACTGAGCAGTACTTTCCTGTGTACTGGTACTGTAAATTATGGTTCTAACTTTTGAATTTGTAAATAAAATCCTAAAGTGTAACCATTTAAATGAATGCAATTTGGTCGAGTGCTTTAATTTCCAGGTAATGATGTGTTTCTTTTTGTTTATAATGAAACTAGCCTGTGAACAGGCCGTCTAGTTGGGGGAAACTGGGGAGAGAGGAGAGGGAGGGGGGGGGGGGGGGGGGGGGGGGGGGGGGGTTAACCGCGGTCAAACGAGAGAAATTTGCAAAAGTTAAGCAAAGTACTTAAAAGTTTATGTTGTCATTTTCAGTTTAAAGTTTAATATATTGCCAATACACTGTCAATTTACCAAACGTTTTGAAAGTTTACCAAAAAAGTTCTAAGCGTTTAAAAACTGTGAACTGCAGAATTGTCGCCGCCATTTGCCGACATAACTTTGATCAGACGCAAAGAGTTTTGGTCAGTTTTCAACGGTAAAAGCTCATCATTTTGAGAAAAATTAAAAGATAGTAACGTCAACTAATTTTTTTATACATCCTTACCTATATTTCCATTTAATATTAAACGAAATCCCACTAAATAAAACGAAAAAACGCCTCGGACGTTTGACCGCGGTGGAGAGGAAGGGAGACTTTCCTTATTTCCCCTCTCTCCAGTTCCCCTCGGTTCGCCTCGCTCCTGGCCTTTCTTTTCATCCTATCCCGAACCAGAAAGCCTGTTCACAGACTATATTGAAAACCTTGCATATTATCTGTCTTGTTTTGACATTTGCCGGCCGGTTTTGGGAGTGACAGGGCCGTCAAACGAAGAATATTTTGCTCAGTTGCGAGCTCAAGCTACAAATTAAAACGGTTAACATCACAGACAAGTATAACGCACGTGCTAACCTCGTCTGCTCGGCTATTTGCATTGTTGTCTTTCTCCAGTCGATTCTTAATGCTTTCGTTCTTTATTTCTCCCAACACTGCTTCAACAATTGGCACCATCATGGCTGTAGTAGCCGTGTTGCTTATCCACATGGAAAGAAATGCTGTGGTCAACATAACGCCGAGCATCAAACTAAAGAGAAAAGGTAACAGCAATGTGGCAGTTTGTAAACTAACAAGGTCCTAATGCCCATGAAGAGGAGACACCCTTTTCCATTTTGATCTTATGAAAGAAAGTACCATTGGGTTAATTTAAGATCAAGCGTCATCGTGAAAATATATGTCTAGCCCAATCATCAACAACAAAAACAGCAATACGATTTACTTGCACTAGTTATACACATTACAAAAATACTATCTTACGAAGAATAGTTTATATCTGATTTAAGAAACAGCCGGCAACTGGTAAAGTAATAGAAAAAAGTGGTAGAACAGGAACTGGATAATTTTTTGAGTTTTCTAAACTGACTCCCGGGCAGAGTGAAAATGTTAGAAACCGAAAAAAATTCGGCCCTTATTTTGTGTAAGATAAAGGATGGGGTGGGGGGGGCCTCTTCCCCCGTCCCCCCCCCTATCCCGCCCTATCCCGCCCCCTATCCCCCCATATTTCCGCCACTGCGACCTACAATGCACATGTGTGCTTGACAAGTAAATGGGCTATTTCTCTTTTGTCCGCACCAGTCCCACATCCAACCCGCCGCTCCTCCAATAACAGAAAATTCTACAAACCCACCGTCTAGGTTGAGCTCCCACCAATAACAGAATTCGAAGAGCGATTCGTTTGTGTAAATTCCACTGCTCTATGGCGACTGCGACGATCAACCCGCCGAGAAAAAGCACATTTGTGTCTTTGAAGTACGGAGTTGAGACATCTTTAGAACCCAGGACACCAAGCAAAGGGAAAAGGACCAATGGAAGGAGAGCGGTGACAGCCAGCTCCACAACCTCGGTCACCCAGTACACTGCCATGATGAGAATACAGTACGCACATCGGGATTCCTGAAAAAAAAAACAAGATTATGATAATCAATTATTATTAATGTATTTAGAGCGGTTTCAATTGAATGTCCGAAGAAATGGTTTTGCATTGCTACATTAATTTCTGATTGTGGTTAAAATATCTCGCGCCAGAAGTAAAACCAAAACTAATTGTAAATTGATCGCACACGTTTTCCCGCGCTTGGCGCCGGTGGCGGCTACATGTGTTTGCTAGGAGTTCTGATTGGTTCATTGGATTGTCTGCGTCTGTTTTGATTGGTCAGAGTAATTACTGGTACTTTCGTTTTTGTTTTACGACAGTCAAGTGAGATGGAACACAATTCCATAGATGAACCCAAATACGGATGTTGTGGGTTATAAGAATCACTTTGAAAGTTATACTTATGGTCAGTGAAAGTCAGCCTTAAGGACGTTCGAGCGAAAATCTTCTAACATTGATTTTTTTTATAAAGCTTTTGCTACAGCTAGGTAATGAGTTACTCGTGTGAGAAATGCAAAATTTTGGGGAGTCACCGAGTTCGTTTCGGAGATAAGATATCTGAAAGGCCACCTTAATTTGGAATATCGGTTTTCCTTACCCGATGTGGCCCCGATGACTGTCGGTCTAAAAATATTGCACATGAATCTCTAGAATGGACCTTTATGCCTAATTTAATACGAGTGGTCTATTAAGCAAATTAAATCAACTGGCGACGTCCCTTAAAGTAAATCTTATTTTTAAACGACAGCATTTGCGAACCGCTAGTTAGCTGGTTGGCTGGATTCAATGTTTCGTGGGTAGGAAAATGGGAAAATTTTAAACTTCCTACTTTGATTTTTTGGTTCATTTTTTACAATCTGTCGAGAATTAGATGCGCATAAACAATTAGCGCAAACGTCCTTAACAGGCCAAACACATTCTTTGTGCCATCTAGCCTGCATGGCAGGCACTAGAAAGAAGAGGTGAAGGGAGGATATTGGACGCGCGTTTAGCGCGTGTATATCCCCCTCCCTTCGCGCTCTGTGCTGGGCCACGCGCTTCGCGCGCACCCAATATCCTCCCTCTAGCGCCCTACACGCAGGCTATGCCATCCATCGTCAAAGCCAAAGATATTTCGAAAAAGTAAATAATTTATATCGTATAAGTTCCCATGTTTCGTTACCTGCAGCCACAACAGACCAATTCATGCCTGACAAGCATTTTCCATCCGTTATCTTGAAAAGGAATTGTTACTTACCCGTCTGAAGTAAGCATTGCGTGACTTATCTTAACGATATCTGGATTTGACATTCCTTTTGTAAAAGGCAAATCCGAAAAATCAACATGCTGTAATCGCTTTTGGCATTAGATTTGCATACTAATACAACTTGCGCGTCCCCATGCACAGAGGTATGTCCAGAAATGCAGGCTAATGAGATTCATGCTCTTTATGATAGACATCATGAAGTGTCCCCTAGCCCTAATTCTCACCTAAACGCAAGCAATTCTGTCAAACATGAAGTCATATGGAAATTACAAATAATTGTGTGTAATATGAAGTGCCCAAGGTCCGAGTTACCTGCATTTCTGGACATAGGTGTTTGGTTACGTAAATTTATAGGTATATTATTCCAAATTCTAGTTCCAGTTCTAGAAAAGGAGTGTAATTGTTGGTTAATTCTAGAATTTTTGACAGGTTCAATTGAAGCTTTAATTTACAGTGAACTATATATCTTTAAGGCGGACTGACCCGCGGAGCCAGCTCTAAATGTCTGCCTTACTGTCTGCCTTAGAGATCGGAGGCGTGATCCGCCTTATTGAGACTTTAGTTTCAGACAAACAAGTAAAATTCGGCCAGAACTAGCAAACCAGTGAAGTCCGCCTTAAGGCCGCCGCACACTAGCCGCTTTTGTCTTAGAACGCCGATTTTTAATCGGGATCAAATCTGAGGTCAGCATTGCCAGATATCGCCCGACACGGTCCGATCTTTTTTGTCGTAAGCTTGTCTGAATTCGCTGCACACTAGGCGACAAGTTAAGAGTTTTTTGTCGGCTGACGAAAAATCGGTTAGTGTGCGGCGGCCATTAGAGAGGTGCCCGCCTTTGATTGAGAGAGTTGACTGTCGTCTTCTCTTTGTTTCTATTGTATTCTGGCATGCATTCAGTTTTGCCTTTTACTTTGGGCAGCACTGCTCAACATGCACTGAGCCGTAGAGCCAGTTTGACTGATAAATCAGTTAAAAAACATCATTTTAAGTAACAAGCCCCATGCCTGACAGACAGTGTTTCCCTCACCTTTCCAGGTATAGCGATAGGAAGGGGCATCAGTAATATTGGCGTTAAAGCCAATATTAAATATCTTCTCCATCTTAAGATACGCTTGCAAAGCGAAGTCTTCTTCACTTGGCACGGTTCCGTATTGCAAGAAGCTCCTGGCCCGGTTTCAGGAAGATTGCTATATCCTCTTGGTCGAACAGGTTCACCCATCCTTCTCTTAAGTCTGCTCTGTTTAAAAAAATTGAAGAACACATCGCAATATTATCTCGTAGACTGATTAAATAATTCTGCAATGGACACTGAAATAATGCAGCTTTGAATAAGGGTTGAAACATACTAAGGGTTTCTAGCAGATACAAAGTTTAAAACTACAACTTAGTCTTATTAGATTTTTTGCTCCAGTATACTCACCTAAACTGTCCTTGAATCCAATCTCAAAGGAGGCGGTAATGAGGGACGTGAATCCAACACTATTCTATTTAAGGACCTTGGAGACACAAAGGGGTCAAATCGCACCGTTGCTAATTAGTTTCGCGCTGTTGTTACACCCTTGACAGGAGTTGCGAGTCACGCAATTTAGAAAACTGCTGAGAAATTTCGAGAATTCCTCCTGGAAGTGGGCTGGAAAGACAGTCTTCAGTGTTGGTCCCTGATCGTACTTTCAATATCCCGAGAATATTAATTCCGGGGATTAACCCGAGGGACTCCCATATAAAATTGACGGGGGTGTTCTCTTCGTCGAAAATTTTGAATTTTTACTCCTAAAAGGTACCGATGGTTTCTGAAACATTGTTCTGTGACCATATATTTCTGGCTCAATACCCAAAATGTATCAGAATAACTTTGAGAGTGGTAATTTTCTATTCAAACACCCTTTGTGGATCTCTACGGTGGCGCACAAGTGCACGGCAAAACCAAAAAGCTCACGGCAAAACCAAAAGGCTCACGGCAAAACCAAAAAGCTCACGGCAAAACCAAAAGGCTCACGGCAAAACCAAAAAGCACACGGCAAAACCAAAAAGCTCACGGCAAAACCAAAAGGCTCACGCCAAAAGCAAAAAGCTCACAGCAAAAGCAAAAAGCTCACGGCAAGAGCAAAAAGCTCACGGCAAAAGCAAAAAGCTCACGGCAAAAGCAAAAAGCCCACGGCAAGAGCAAAAAGCTCACGGCAAAAGCAAAAGGCTCACGGCAAAAGGAAAGGGCTCACGGCAAGAGCAAAAAGCTCACGGCAAGAGTAAAATTTTAAGGAGACTGGGAACTATGTCGAGATAGCAGTCTAAAAAACAGATTGTTTTTCCTCTTTTTTTTTCTCTATGCTTTTTTATCATAATTCTTGTTGTCTAAATGGTCTCACAGTAGTAAACAGCCCGAAAAAACATATTTCAGATATGAAAGACAACTGAAGCTTATTTTTATATTCACACCCGCTGACTCGTCCCCAGTCGTCTCTCATTATTAGTTATGCGCGCGGGGAAGATGGGAAGGCGAGAGGAGGGAAGATCCCGTTTCCAATATGGCGGACGAATTAATGGCGGATGTCAATGAAGACAGAAATCTTCTCTTAACTTCCAACACCGCAGAAATTACACTGATCTACTCGTATTACAATTCTTCACATGTACAAGTACGAAAAAACGCCAGAAAAAGCCAATACCAACTTTTCGACTCACGATCTGCCAGTCGTCTCTTCCTTCTCCCTTCTTCCTTCCCGTCATCCCCTTCGTTAAAGAGCCCGTTCTAGTCTTCCACGCCAAATACTAATAATGAGAGACGACTGAGACGAGGTGCCACGGGATAAGGAGACGCACTATAATCTATGATTACTACTAGTCATAATAATATTTCCCTACCTTTTTCATAATATTATATTTTTACATGTAACAGGGTTTGTGAAAAATTATTTCGCGATTATTCACTCCTACTTTTAGTCTTGTATTTATGGTCTTTGAACGCGAGGTTGCGTGACATTTACTGTGAGTTCAGTAAACAAATTCTCAGTGGCGAGAAATGAGTCGTTCGCCACGTAGTGTACACAGACTGGGCAAATTAGTCTCAATCAAATCAACAACGCTCACTAGAACTGCTTAATGCATCATATTTCACATCGGCAAGAATGAGTCAGATTACATGGAAATTCTACGAAAATTCTGGACTACCGTATGAATAGCAGATTGCCCAAAAAGTCTACGTACGGGTGCGAATATAAAAATAAGTTTCAGTTGTCTTTCATATCTCAAATATGTTTTTTTCGGGCTGTTTACCACTGTGAGACCATTTAGACAACAAGAATTATGATAAAAAAGCATAGAGAAAAAAAGGGGGAAAAAATCTGTTTTTTAGACTGCTATCTCGACATAGTTCCCAGTCTCCTTAAGATTTTACTCTTGCCGTGAGCTTTTTGCTCTTGCCGTGAGCTTTTTGCTCTTGCCGTGAGCTTTTTGCTTTTGCCGTGAGCCCTTTGCTTTTGCCGTGAGCTTTTTGCTTTTGCCGTGAGATTTTTGACTTTTGCCTTTTGCCGTGAGCTTTTTGCTTTTGCCGTGAGCTTTTTGGTTTTGCCGTGAGTCTTTTGGTTTTGCCGTGAGTCTTTTGGTTTTGCCGTGAGTCTTTTGGTTTTGCAGTGAGTCTTTTGGTTTTGCCGTGAGTCTTTTGGTTTTGCCGTGAGTCTTTTGGTTTTGCCGTGAGTCTTTTGGTTTTGCCGTGTGTCTTTTGGTTTCGCCGTGAGTCTTTTTGGTTTTGCCGTGCACTTGTGGGCCACCGTAGATCTCAGTGTTACCAAACCACGAATTTTAACCCCTAAAAGGTCCTAAAATGTACGACGATCATTGTTATCGATTATATTGATCACGGTCAGTTTTATCGATGTAAACTACAAAACAAAAACTCGTTGAAATGCCGTAGAAGCCATGATTCAGAAACAGCTCATAAACTGAGCACTAATTTGAGATCACTAATTTCGTCAGTTAGTTCTTATTTAAGAAGCAACAACGCTTGTGATAATTTAGACTCTGCCGGGGTCGTTACATTTCTTCTTGTACAATAAAATTTATATCTATTGTTGAAGTTTCTGCCTGAATTTCGTTCAGATAAAAAGAATACCGAATGTTGATCTCAAGATTGTTTTTAAGATCAAACTGGCCAATATATCACCAGATCTAGAATAAAGACCGCCTGGATTCTTTGCTTAATTCTTTGTTTTTATAACCACCGGACACCCCCTCGGGGGGGGGGCAAGGGGTACTCAACAAAAGGTTTGTACGGAACAAACGTTTTGTACGGGGATGCTCCGCCCCAAGGTCCAACACCCTTACACTTTCATATACCTTTCATTGAAAGTGGCACCCCTTTCATATAGCCTTTAAGTGCGTCTGTTTATATATTTTGAAAGGCGCTTTTTATAATACTTAAATAATGGCAGTTTTCCCTACCTTTTTTTCACTTCAACTCGTGTTTTTCTTACCCTTTCCTATACTTCGTGAAATCCGTACCCTTTCATATACTTCAACTCGTGAAATCCCTACCCTTTCATATACCTCCAGCCTAAATTTAGGCGGAGCATCCCCGTATAGCCCATTACAGGGAGTAACACCCCCCCCCCCCCCCCCCCCCCCACACCCCCCTACGGGTTTAAGTTTCAGATTAGCAACGCTGGACAAAGAGTCACTGTAGTTGGTTTAGTGTGGGCACTCATCCTAACATACCCTGGCTACAGAGGCCTGTTCTCTCTTTCGCGATATTAACTCGATCCTTGAAAAAGGTGCTCAGTGCGCGGCGATTAGTCAGATTAGTGATCGTCTACGATAATCGACGATCTATAGTTTGGAACAGAAACAAAGGGATCGATGTTGATGATGGCTACATCATGGCTTTCATACGATTTCGGAGGTTTTGGCGAGAGTTTGCGCGATCGATCGTTTGCGGTCATATGGAAACATGCCTTTAGGACATTGAGCTTGCATTTAGTCCAATTTAAAACTAAGGAAACAACGATATTAAAATATTGTTGAAAATAGCTGAAATAGTAATGGAATTTGACAAATATGTGAGCTGAAAATGTGAGCTTATTTTTTCTGTGCATAAACAAGGGACAAATAAGCAGGGGGAAACACCCGGTATCTTCAGTGTTAACTTCTCACTCCTCGGCCATTTGACTTCTTTTTACCAAATTAGCAATGTTAGCGAAACTTAAGATTCCATAAAGAATCCCTTAGCACGACGAAAGGGAATGGTTTAAAAATAATGTTCTTTCGAAGTGTGTTTTCATCACCATCATGTGTGTTTTAAAGGGGTGAAAAGGTTGCCATTGTGGGTTTTAAATTCATGATTGAATTACGAATTCCGTGAGCAGAGCCATGTACTTTTCAACACGCGCGTGTCATCGCTCATCTCGTGTAACGCGCGCACGAGTGAAGATGGATGAAAATAGCCATAAAATATACGTTTTGTGCTTTCTGCATATAGACGCAACCAGCCTATAATATTTTTTTTATATTCAATAGAATACTTTTTTTATAGATAGTAGCTAGACTCTTACTATCATGAAATAATGCCACATGAAACTCTAAGATAACACAATTTCTCCTTGTCTGCAACAGCACTGTCGAAACAAAAAGGAAAAAAATTCAATTGGTCACGTCAACAAGTCGAATGCCGTTTCCGACTCCACCACCCCCCCTACCCCCCCCCTACCCCCCCCCCCCCCCACATACACACACACACACACACACACACGTCCCAACCCACCTCCCAGCCCCGCAACTTTTTGATACAATAATGTCAGATCCCTACCCTTTTTCTTGAAACCTTCACAAACAAACAAACAAACCAGCGGGGCGGACGGATCAGAACAATCCTTTCCGAGCTCCAAATTCGCCGTCTTACATTATTTATCAAAAACACATTATTCACGCTCCAGGAAACCAGAAAAGTTTTTGCTGTGGTTGTGCAATCTGCTTCTTTAAGCCTTATTCACTTTTCAGGCCAATGTATGCAATTTTCCCTGTTCATATTCAAACGTAACCTTAATCTTTTCCCATCTACTAATGCCATTCTAATCTCTACCCCTTTTCACACCAAAGTTGTCTCTCTATTGGCATTTTCAAACCTTTATGGCTCAATCCCCCCTTTCCCCCCAAGACTACGCCCGCGCAGAAAGCCGTCGTCCTTATTTCAGTTCCTCTTTCTTTTTCCCCTCTCATGCCCTCTTCAGTATCCTTCAGGTTGCAGTTTTCATTCCCGTTACGTATTCCCATCATTCCTGTGTTAGTATAAATCCACGTCTGGTTCTGTCAAGAGCTGTTTTATACAACGTCACTGCGCATTTGATCTTAAAAATACAAAACGGTAATATGACAAAAATAAACACAGACGTCATGTGATCAATAAGACACCCAGCGTACGTTGGAGATTACTTTCATTTTCGAACACACCTCAGCACAGACGCAGTTTTGTTTCTTCGTAATAAACCAGGTTTTACTATCAATTTTGCTGGCCGCTGATTTACTTCGACACGGTGAGTATGTGTATATTATATGCATTTAAACATGCCTATAGTTTATTCAGTAGGAGTCAGACGGGTGCATTGTCACTGCACTCGACCGTAAATGCATGTAAAAGTTTCAGGTGTTCTGCGTGATGGATCTGCGTAACCGTGATGTCTTTAAATAGCGTGTTCTTTATCACTGTTTGCTCTGACCGTTTGTAGTGATACGAAAAAAAATTGCGACGGCGCGAACACTGTTTCCGTCACAATGCCTGCTTGCTTCTTTGATTAGCAACTATGAACAAAGAGTCACTGTAGTTGATTTAGTGTGAGCACGGGTGAGCACTCATCCTAACATACCAAAGTTATACAGAAAACTGTTATAAAGACAGTCACACGTTTTGGGGATAACCCCTTCATCAGTGTTTGTGTTTTCACGAGGCAAACGCTGGCGCTCGTGCTCGGCGATTAGCGATCGTCTGCGATAATCGACGATCTATAGTTTGGAAGAGAAACAAAGGTATGTTGATGATGGCTGCATCATGGCTTCCAAATGATTTCAGAGGTTTTGGCGAAAGTTTGAGCGATCGATCGTTTGCGGTCATATCGAAACATGCCTTTAGGACATTGAGCTTGCATTTGGTCCGATTTAAAACTAACTTTTCATGCCCGTTGCGTATTCCCATCATTCCTGTGTTAGTATAAATCCACGTCTGATTCTGTCAAGAGCTGTTTTATACAACGTCACTGCGCATTTGATCTTAAAGGGGCAGTATCACGAGGTCGAAACTTGAAAACGTCGGCCCAGTTTTCAAGTTTGATTCCGCAAATTCAAAAAGGCCGTCGAGAAGTGGAGGTATTTGTTGAATCAAAAAATCCGTTTTGATAGCCGGAAGAAAGGAAAAATCACTTTTAACAGTGATATGTCCAAAATTCCGGTGCAAGAATAGTGAACAGTGCCGCGCGTGGAACCTCGTGATACTGCCCCTTTAAAAATACAAAACGGTAATATGACAAAAATAAACACAGAAGTCATGTGATCAATAAGACACCCAGCGTACTTGGGAGATTACTTTCATTTTCGAACACACCTCAGCACAGACGCAGTTTTGTTTCTTCGTAATAAAAAAGGTTTTACTATCAATTTTGCTGGCCGCTGATTTACTTCGACACGGTGAGTATATGTATATTATATGCGTTTAAACATGCCTATAGTTTATTCAGTAGGAGTCAGACGGGTGCATTGTCATTGCACTCGACCGTAAATGCATGTAAAAGTTTCAGGTGTTCTGCGTGATGGATCTGCGTAGCCGTGATGTCTTTAAATAGCGTGTTCTTTATCAATGTTTGCCCTGACCGTTTGTAGTGACACGAAAAAATATTGCGACGGCGCGAACACTGTTTCCGTCACAATGCCTGCTTGCTTCTTTGATTAGCAACTATGAACAAAGAGTCACTGTAGTTGATTTAGTGTGAGCACGGGTGAACACTCATCCTAACATACCAAAGTTATACAGAAAACTGTTATAAAGACAGTTACACGTTTTGGGGATAACCACTTCATCAGTGTTTGTGTTTTCACGAGGCAAACGCTGGCGCTCGTGCTCGGCGATTAGCGATCGTCTGCGATAATCGACGATCTATAATTTGGAACAGAAACAAAGGTAAGTTGATGATGGCTGCATCATGGCTTCCAAATGATTTCAGAGGTTTTGGCGAAAGTTTGAGCGATCGATCGTTGGCGGTCATATCGAAGCCATCTCGTTAATGCGTTAGAACGTGAGGTTAATAAAAAAAAATAGAAGAATTGATAGTGAATATAGTAAAGATGCCGTTGTAGCGCACCTTTACAATAAGTCTACTCAAAATAGGTACATGAAAACATCACATGATGCAAATCAGCCAATAGAAATTTATGTTCGCGAAATGGGCGTAGTTTTATTTTAGTAGCCATTTGGGGTATTAAAAACAGGAAATCACTAATTTTCGATTGCAAAGTTTACATTTTCACGCTAGTGACTAAAATGGGGTCTTTAATTTGGTTATACAATAGACGTGTCGTGTTTAGAAAATGTTATAGGCTGGGCCTTATCATTATTTTTTTTTTTTTGCAAAAGGAGGGGAACCCGTGCCCCTCTGCTAACAACTTCTATGTACAGCATTGGGGGGTCTGTTCTTTTCAGTGCTCCACTTTTTCAAGGCCAAAAGCCAGAATAGTAATCAACTTCGACGACTAAGGAGATCTTTTTTTCACAAGATTTGGTGCTTTTTTTTCACCACAAGCAAGAAAGCGCGTGGTTACCATCTGTCTTCGCTTTGGTGAGTGCATGCTTTTCAATTTTGTGGTTTTGGTTTTGGTCTCGCGAGTTTTCTCGCCCTCGCGTTACGTGGAGATGGCCGCGCTTCCCGCGCACCAGCCGTTCGCCTACACTATAACTGTCCGCTTGATAGCGCAGGGAAACCTGGCTCTTGACTCGCTCAGTATAGCGCAGTCGTTACCGAACTTTAAGGAAGAAATCGTTGGGGTTGTACCCCTCTACGGAGGAAAGTACTTCGACAATCACATCACCCTCCGATCTACAGAATCGGCCACGCGGTTGGCGGCATCGGTCTTTGACTACGAAAGCCGCGTTATCCCTTTACGCCTTTTAGGGCAAAAAGCACTACACGACTATACGTGTCATGCTTCGTTCCCGTTGAATTCCCCGATGAAAACCTGCTACAACTCCTGGAACAATACGGCGACTTCAAAGTGCGATCAGTCCGCCGGCTTTGCTTCAAAGCCCCAAGCTACGAGCACGTCGAGAACGGCATCCGTGTCGTAGAATTCACACGTTTACAAAATTTTGTAATCCAAGGAGCCATCATTCGCAGTAAAGAACAGTGGATAGAGCTGGGGGAAAAACCGACCAAGTATTTCTACCAGCTTGAAAATCAGCGACAGACACGCGACTCAATTACAGAGTTACGTGCCAACAATTCAACCGTGACTTCCGATAAAAATATTCTTCGCGAATGTCGCGATTTTTATTGTAACCTCTATTCGGCTGAACAAGTTTATGTATCTAGCCAAGACTGGCTTTAAGACCAGCTCGATAAAACTCTGGCATCCGAAGACCACGAGAAATGCGAAGGTGACCTCACACTCTTCGAGTGTCAAGAGGCCCTTTCAAAAATTGAATGGAGCTGATGGATTCCCGGTTGAATTTTATCGATATCGTCGTTTCTGGGGTCTAGTAGATCAGACATGCTAAATTACTCTTTTAAACACGGATCACTCTCTGACACACAACGTCAAGGAATCTTCCGCCTGCTTTACAAGAAGGACGACAAGTTAGACTTGAAAAACTGGCAACCAATTTCTCTGTTAAACACAGATTATAAAATTTGTACTAAAGTACTAGCCAACCGACTACGTTAGGTTATACCGCTGATTCTCAGCGAAGATCAAACATGCGGGATTCCTGACCGCAGTATTTTTGAAAACCTTTTTCTGATCCGGGATACAATCGACCATGTAAACCATAAACAGCTTTCGGCCGCTGTTATTAGCCTGGATCAGGAAAAGGCTTTCGACCGGGTTAATCACGGCTTTTTGCAACGCGTTTTAGAGCGCTTTAATTTCGGCCAAAATTTCCGGCGCTGGGTAAACATTGTTTACACCAATATTACCTCGTGCGTTATAAACAATGGATGGCTCTCGTCGGCCTTTTCGCTCGAACGGGGAGTTAGACAAGGTTGTCCGTTGCTGCATTATTATTCAGTATTATTTTATTTTGTATTAAATTTTCCACCGCAGAAATATACTCCCGCAGAAAAAATTACTTGTTTTAATGATGTATATTGGCTTAACAGGAACTTTTTAACAGTGAACATATTGCTCTCATAACTCCAAGGCGACCGGCACAACAGTCATCTGTATTCCCGATTCGACTCCAGACACATCCTCAAAAGAACCAGAGACTGTTATCATAATACTGATACGTTTTTACAACAACGTACAATAATTCACTCACTAGTTTTCTCGTTGTTTATGTTCATATTAGTGCCAGAACAGCAACCATAACTATGGGAACTATAGAAACCTCCGGTCAGGAAGTAAAATTGCAGTTTAATACCGATGCCTTGGATTTTATTTATACTTGACCAGAAATCCGCTAACATTTCCTCCCAGCAGAAATTTTAGCTGTCTCGACCCGCAAAAATTTCCTCCCGCAAAACAAATTCAGTCGGGCAATCCGCAAAATTTTCCTTCCGCAAAAATTTGCTCGTGCACGGTAGCTAAATCACCAAAACTATAACGTCTTTCCCATAGTATTGCATAATCAAACCGTAATAGCAATGATTCAGTATTCCAAAATAGAACAAACCCAAAGTTCATGCTATTTTGCTCTGCAATATCGCTCATCAGTAAAACACAAACTTTCCCGTCCCATTTAACTTCCTTAAAACGTCTCCATTCGTAAAAATACACCGTGAAATTCTCAAACTGCGTTTCCCAAGAAAACGCATTTGACCTATTTTCACCCTTCTAAAGCAGCTTAATGGCTTTACAACAAATGATTGAAAATTTAAAACATTGATATTTCTTGATAGGTGACGTGAGATATCGAAACTTAATAAGAACTTTAATATCTTTGCGGTGACGTAATGTGAGATATGACAAGTTCATGACAAGTTCTGACATCCCAATACGCTAGGGAAATTAACAATAGGTCCTGGGGTGCTCCTTAAAAATTTTAGTGGCGGTATGTGACGCCCTTCTTGAATTCCTAACCGGTTCAACCGACCTTATCCTCAATACCCTAATATAGCTTCTATAAAGAAGAAAGAAGTAACCCTCCCCCCCCCGGACAAAAGTTAACAATAGACCTTTGTTAACTAGTTTTGTCCCTTTTTTATACTGATACCTACATCTCGTTTGCGCGCATGCGCATTAGCATGCGCATTAACGAGATAAAAACCGGTGTCTCCAGCGTTAACTTCTCACTCCTCTGCCATTTGTCTTCTTATTACCAAATTAGCAATGTTTGCGAAACTCAAGATTTCATGAAAAATCCCTTAGCACGACGAAAGGGAATAGTTTAAAAATAATGTTCTTTCGAAGTTTGTTTTGAAGGGGTGAAAAGGTTGCCATTGTGGGCTTTAAATTCGTGATTGAATTACGAATTCCGTGAGCAAAGCCATGTACTGTTCAACACGCGCGTGTCATAGCTCATCTCGTGTAACGCGCGCACGAGTGAAAATGGATCAAAATAGCCATAAAAATACGTTATAGACGCAACCAGCCTATAATATTTATTTTATATTCTATAGGATATTTTTAATAGATAGTAAACTCCTACTTTCATGAAATAACGCCACTTAAAACTCTAAGAAAACACAATTTTTCCTTGTCTGCAAGAGCACTTTCGCAACAAAACGCGAAACAGAAAAAAAATTCAATTGCTCACGTCAACAAGTCGAATGCCGTTTCCAACTCTCAAACTTATAACACGTTCCTTTTGAAGATAGGCCAACCCCCCTCCCCCTACTTTTTCATACACAATAATGGTAGAGCCAGTCCTTAATATACCTAAGAAGAGGGTATGTGGATAGCGTTATTGGGTAGAAAATCAGACAAGAAAAAAACAACCAGACCAGCCGGGCGGATCAGAACAATCCTTTCCGAGCTCCAAATTCACCATCTTACGTTATTTATCAAAAATTATTATTCACGCTCCAGGAAGCCGGAGAAAATACTCAGAAAAGTTTTTGCTGAGGTTGTGCAATCTGCTTCTTGAAACCTTATTCACTTTTCAGGCCAATGTATGCAATTTTCCCTGTTTAATATTCAGACGTAACCTTAATCTTTTCCCATCTACTAATGCCATTCTAATCTCTACCACTTTTCACAGCGAAGTTGTCTCTCTATTGGCATTTTGAAACCTTTACGGCTCAATCCCCCCTTTTCCCCTAAGCCTATGCCCGCGCAGAAAGCCGTCGTCCTCATTTCAGTTTTTCTTTCCTTTTCCTCTCATGCCCTCTTCAGAATCCTTCAGTTCCCAGTTTTCATGCCCGTTACGTATTCCCATCATTCCTGTGTTACTATAAATCGACGTCTGGTTCTGTTGGCGGAGTTGGTGATCGCGTAGATTCAGAAAATGTTGACACAACAAATCCACGTGGTCCTCTTTTTGCATTAATCGCTAACGAGTCTCGAGTTACTTTTCGAGCCTCTCCACGTCTCGATTTCAGCTTTGCAAGGTCTCCACCACTCGCTGTAAGGTGGCATGACGTTCTTGTTCCGCATTGTCTAATTGCAATCGTTTGCGTCGTCGATGATGATCGGCTTCTTACAATACACTTCGTAAGAAGGACAATTGACGATGGATGCGACGCATGACGAAAATCGGATCGACCGCAGTCCGTAGGGATCGTTCCCGCTTTATACTCGACGGGTTCTCACTCTTTTTTTTTCTTTTCACCTCCGTTTACGGGTCACGGCTTCTAAGGCTTTTTCGGCACCATACCCCGCCGCTTCTCCCGCCGCGTCCAAGGCGGCCGCTTTTCCCGCTGCTATCAAGGCAGGAACGGCTAAAGCCAGTAAAGGAAACATGCCACCACGTTGAAGACCACGGGTTCGTCGTGTTTTGACACTGTGTCGACGCAGGGCACGATGTCGTTGTCGTCTTCCTTTCGGCAGGGCGAGGCTGTGTCGACTGAATGATGAAACAATCGGATGTCCTCGGCAGTTTTTATAGACCCGGAATGCGTCGTTTGGCGCGTTGAGCGGCCCGTGTGGCTCTTCGTTTGATGCCTCGCATGGTACTTGTCATTTTTCGGGCAACCCCTCGAGCACCACTCTTAACGGTTTCTTTGGCAATTTCTTTCACGGCTTTTTTCGCAAAGGCACCCACGGTCTTTCCCCCTATGAGGGATTTCACCACACGCATGATGGGGGGCAGAAGCTCTTCCGAACCACCCCCGCGTTGACTCCTCTGCCATCGACGTCTTTTCTCGGCACGTTTTGGCATACTGTCGCAAAAAATGAAGATGGCAGGATCCCTTCCGTTTTTATAGGATCAGGTGTCGACGTAGGTGAGGTGGAAGGAGTTTTTTCGCTTGTTGGATGGCTCTTTTGATCTGTTTGCCCACGGCGAGACTCCCTTTGGCCAAAGCCAACTCTTGCGCTTCTTTGGAGGCGCCTTTGGACAAGGTGCCCACGGTTTTTTCCCAAAGGTCCGTTGCAGGTCGTGAAATAACACTGGAAGGAGACCGCCTCCATGATGTGGCCTTCCACGACGACGTCGTCGGATGCGGGGGGTATGGCGTCTGCGAACTCCGTTGCCTCGTACCATCGCGGTAGTGTCCACCGGAGTGTGTGGTTTTTCCTTTTTATGGATTGGTGATGCGGGAGGAAGTCGGTCGTACGGTGGGGGTTTCGCCGTTGTCTTCGTACACCGTGGTCACGGTGCTGGTATGCGTGATATTGCGTATACGACGGTTCCGGGCTTGCTGTCCGGCATCTTCCGCCAACAGATCCATTTGTCGACGCATTTCCTCTTAGTTACTGTCTGTTATCGAGGCTGACTGTATAGTAGAAGCTATTCTACTTGTGATGTTATCCTTGGCTTGCTCTGATAGATCTCTTTGACGAGACAGAGCAGCCTCAACACCTGATACAATGGCCTTTGTAGGTATACGTCTTGGCGTCACTGAGTGTTTCAGTCCGTATGAAAGCACTCGGTTTTCTAAGGGATGGGAAGAGATATTCCTGACCCAGTTGTCGTCTGAAATTCCATTTTTGCGCTACTTGTGATCGGTTTTATTTTATTTTATTTATTTTATTAACATTTCAAGCAATCCTCATATACGTCCCGAGGAGGAGGAGGAGGAGGAGGAGGAGGAGGGGGAGGAGGGGAAGAAAACGATAGAATTGTGGAGGAGAAAGAGGGGGAGGAGGAGGAGGAGGAGGAGGGGAAGATAACGATAGAATTGTGGAGAAGGAGGAGAAGGAGGAGGAGGAGGAGGAGAAAATATAGAATTATGGTGGTGGTGAAAACTCCTGTACCCTTTCTGTACCCTTTCTGTACCCCTCCTGTACCTCTCCTGTACCCTTTCTGTACCCCTCCTGTACCCCTCCTGTACCCTTTCTGTACCCTTTCTGTACCCCTCCTGTACCCCTATCATTTGATCACAACAGTAAACACGGGTATCTACAATCGTCGACAAAAGTCTTTGGGACACTTCAATAAAAGCGCACTCTTGACTATTTCTTCAAGAATTATTAAACATTTCAGCCACTGGGTTAGTAGAAATGATCCCCTCCCCCCCTCCCCCCTCGGACAATGTTGTTTAAACTAGTTTTAAGCGCCGAAATCAACTTTGTGATGGGGGGGAGGGGGTATTTAGCAAGAATTTCTCTTGACAGTTAAGAAAAGGTAACAGCGTCCCAAAAATATTGTCGAAGATTGTCTGTGATTTTGGATTGCTATAACTCCGCGATAAAAAATGGGATCCAAATATTTTTTTCGGCAGACATTGTACATGTTTAATGCTTTGTGATAAAGCGTAAAAAAGCGAAATCCAGCAATTAGAACTAATCAATTATGAGGTGTATTCGTGCGTGACAACTGTACATCGTGCATTGCGTGACAATAATATCAGCGTTATATCGCAGTTCTAAAAATACGTCAGTGTAATAAAATTCATTGTTCCAATGCTTCAAAAATCAATACGATGATTCAACATGAACTGACGAAGAGGAATATGACGGTTGTAAACATCTCAGTAGCGACAATGAAGTATCTTGAACACGTAGAAAGGAGAGAAAATTGCGTACATGTATTAAAGGCCAGAAATAAAAAACGAAGCCGAAGTGAAAGCACAGAGCCTTTAATGCCTAAATAACTAACATCTATACGGTTTACAGCGAAGTCAAGTTTGATTTCATACGGTTCACAAAGACTGAGAATGAAAATTTAACGGTTCACAACGGTTCACGCAATATATTAAAGAATTAATATCATACATATTTTTTTAATTATGTGAACCGTGTGAACCGTGTGAACCGTAGCCGAATGAGGTTTGTTTACAAATTTCTTTTGCTATGGTATACAGTTCGCCTTGTGAACCGACTGAAAACTGACATAATATCCTCATATTCAACTAGTTCAACTGTGGTGGTGGGAGGATGTATTATAAGCTCAGAAAAGCATTTGCCACATGCGGGAATTTCCCTTTGCTTCGCGCGTGGGGTCCAAAAATTCCTTTGAGGATAGCCACTGTTGATTGCGATCTTGCTTCAGGCCTATGTGGTAATGCTCTCCGTATTTTCTGTGCTTTTCACGGCAACAACACCAGTGTAGAATTTTCGCATTGCCATTGGTGAATGACCTAACAACTGCTAATGCAAAATATTCGCTCGAAGGAAACATATCCACATTCGCCTAGCCATAGGTTAGTAGATAAACACTCCAAACCTCCTTGGCACCATGTAGTTCACCCACTAATTTTGAATTATCAAAAAGAACATTCCTCACTATCATAACTCCTTAAAAGATCCATTTACACTGCTGATTCCGAGTAATACTGATAAATCTATCAACCCAAGCGTCAGAGACGTGAAAGTTGTTCTCAAGCCGGAACCATGGTAGCTTTAAAGCCATACAACTGTTGACAACTTTTGTCATCGGAGTTCCATAAGTCAAATTTTCACCGTCAAATTTTTATTTCTTACACAATTTAAAGAAAAATCTAGCAAAATAACAACTTTTTATGAATAGAACACGAAAAAACAACAATAACTTGTATTGAAACATAACCTTAAAAAGACATAAAACAGTCTATAGACAATCGTCGACAAAAGTCTTTGGGACACTTCAATAAAAGCGCACTCTTGACTATTTCTTCAAGAATTATTAAACATTTCAGCCACCGGGTTAGTAGAAATGATCCCCTCCCCCCCTCCCCCCTCGGACAATGTTGTTTAAACTAGTTTTAAGCGCCGAAATCAACTTTGTGATGGGGGGGAGGGGGTATTTAGCAAGAATTTCTCTTGACGGTTAAGAAAAGGTAACAGCGTCCCAAAAATATTGTCGAAGATTGTAGTTACTTTTTTATATATATGATCAAGGTTTTGCAAAAACAGCCTCGAATAATAAATTTCTTGGATGCTAAACGTAGCGTTATAGAAATATACCAGTCCCCAAAATCCTTACAACCCCCCGTCCGAGTTCTCCAGTTGAATTAAGACATTATTCAAACGATAAAACAAAGTGGATTTACTTACACAGAGATGAACCAAACGTAAAATCGTTTTCAGAGGAAACCTTTGCTTCCGAAAAAAGGCAACAAATTTTAAGGACTACAATACGGCCTTATAGTGATTCCATTATCATTTGTGTAGTATATGGGTTTGATTTGTTCTAAAGAAAACAGCTTTTGTTGACATAATGATATGATGAAACCTTAATGCGTTTTGTTATTATTAAATATATTTTTACTTAAACAGAGTGTGGGTTTATTGTTTTAGTAACGCATGTAATTGGTTGCTTTGTTTATTTTTCCGAGGTGCTAATTTTTCATGCAAATTTAGTTTAGTGTAAGTTCGTATAATTAAAAGTTTTAACTTTGAAGCTACCGGTAAAGTTATAAAACTTAAAGTGGGTGATGGTTAATAATAATAAGGACGTGTATTGCATATTGCATATTGCATATTGCATATTGTATATTGCATATTGTTGGGAAACTGAAAATCGATATAGAGTCTAACGATGAAGCGGCAATAAGAAGTGTTTTTTTTTTACACTGTGCAATTTTATTGCTTCTGAACTTGAATGTTTCGGAAACCTCTAATTAGTTTATTCAGCCATAATATCGACCACAGCTTAGATGGTCTAGCGTTGTGGCCGCAGTAACTCACGTTCGAGTCCTGGTCAAGGCATATTGTTTTAATCTATGTCTGTAAAGGATATCTGTGTCAGTTGTGTTTTGTTTAAAAGTGATTTGGAATAAAGCGGGCAAGTTTGGGCCGGTCTATTGTTTCAATTGTTTTACAATAACACAAAAGGAATACGAATAGGTATAAGCAGTTTATTAAAATTGATTTTAAGTTACCTATTCCAAATTAGTATGCAGGAAGGCATATTGTGACGTCATGACTAAGCATAGCTAATGAGGGGAATGCAGGGGAGTGCAGGGGAATGCCGTAAAAAAGGAGTAAAACATACTTATACTACTACTCGCGTTAGTTTAAGTCGAGTCTTCGTACGGCACTGTTCAGTAGTTTTGTCACCCCGTTTGTCAGAAATAGTAAGTACAGTGTTAAGTAAGTCAGTCGGTATTAGTTATTTCAGTTTGTCAAGTTTTTGTTGTAGCTTGTTCTTGTAGTAGTTGAGTCTTCTGTGACAGTCGTTGATCCGCGCTTTGATCAGTCGTCTGCAGGTGTTTGTTATCAGCCTCGATAACAGTAACTTGACTAAAGACAGTAACTTGACAGTAACTTGACTAAAGACGAACGACAGGCACTTAAACGACTGAAAACCGACAAAGACATTGTCATACTACCTGCAGACAAAGGACGAGTGGCTGTTGTTATGGACAAAACTACTGTGACAAAATGGACGCGCTTGTTAACGAGAAACAGACCTACGAAGAACTTAAACGAGACCCGACTCCCGCACTGCAACGAAGACTTAACGGTAAACTGCTCAGCCTTAAGAAGGATGGCGCTTTTGACATTACACGCTACTACCGACTGAGAAGTTCTGTACCGCAACCACCGAAACTGTACGGACTACCGAAACTACACAAACCTAACGTACCAATGCGACCCATAGTCTGTACTGCAACCCTTAACAGACGAATCTAGACACAAACTACAATCTACTGAGAATTTTATTGACGATATCAAGACAGTACAGATACCTGACGACCACAAACTAGTGTCTTTTGACGTGAAATCACTGTTCACCGGTATTCCGCTTCAACTGGCTTTAGATTGTACTGAGACAGCCATCAAGAACTCTACCTTTAAACTACCACTGCCGACTGACGACATCATGGACTTACTGAATCTTTGTCTTACTTCGACATATTTTCAGTACAACGGCAAACACTACAAACAGCTACACGAAACAGCTATGGGCTCACCTGTCTCAGTTATTGTTGCTGAAATTGTCATGCAGAACATCGAGGAAGAAGCCCTTACTACATACAAACAAACAGTACCACTTTGGTTACGCTACATGGACGACACCTTTACTGCTGTACACAAAGACGAGATTGACACCTTTCATGAACACCTTAACAGACAAAACGCTGACATACAGTTTACTACAGAGGTTGAAGAAAATGGTAAGATTTCTTTTCTAGACTGTCTAGTAAGCCGAAACGACAACAAACTACAGACTACTATCTACACGAAACCGACTCATACCGACAGATTACTAGACCAGTCATCGTACAACCCTACATCTCACAAAGCGACGACCATACGAACTTTGACAAGACGAGCGCAACTAGTTTGCGATTCACCTGACAGCTTAACCGACAAAACCAAGTATCTTGACAACGTTTTCAATGAGAACAACTACAACCCAGACTTTGTTTAACGCAATGTTTACAAAAACAACGAACCTGACACAACTAACGCAAAACCTGTCACCACAGCGACAATACCCTACATCAAAGGCACTTCTGAGACTATTGCACGGATTTTACAACCTTACAACATCCGTGTCGCTCACAAACCCATTACTACTTTACGACAACTTCTCACAAACGTTAAAGACAAGGACAAACCTAACGACAGACAAGGAGCAGTATACAAGATCAAATGCTGCGACTGCCAGGCCTCATACATCGGTGAGACTGGCAGAAATCTGAACATACGACTGACTGAACACAAACGGGGGACAAAAAATGGTGTTGCCAACAATCACATTGCTGAACACCATTTACACACGAGTCACAGAATTGACTGGGACTCTGACGAATGCGTTACTTACAGTACGGACTACTGCAAACGACTGACTCTAGAAAGTTGGTTCACTAACTTAGAACAGACACCACTGAACAGATGCCAACAGCTACCTGCGGCTTACAAACGACTTGTCAAACAATAGACTCAACTCACCCACAAATTTGACTAACAATACGACTACAGAAATTACACTAACAATTTGAACAGTTGGTTCACTAACAGTTGGTTCACTAACTTAGAACAGACACCACTGAACAGATGCCAAAAGCTACCTGCGGCTTACAAACGACTTGTCAAACAATAGACTGAACTCACCCACAAATTTGACTAACAATACGACCACAGAAATTACACTAACAATACACGGATCGAAACGCACCTATCACTGACTTGAGTCTCTACAGCCAATAACATCATGGCTAAACTGACCAATGACAGCTATAACCAGACATATATAACATCAACTGACCATTCACAATTCACATGACTCTGAAGATGACTTCCGCTCAGGTTGTCGAAACGTCAGTCAATGTCAACAACAACAGTTCTTTTCAGAACTACACTCACCCGGACGATCACAAACGACAGACTAAATATTTTTTTAGAGTTGAGCATAAAATATTCATTATCATTAGAAGTCCATATAAACAAAATGTGCAACAGGCAAACTAGAAGAAATGATAACAAAGTTCATATACATAGATTTAATATTGTAGGGAAAAACATATTTTGCAATGAAGCTATTCTTGTTTTCCATCAGCGACATGCATGACAAGATCAGCCCTTGCTTAGTACATGGTGCAATTTCATTGTTCACATTAGTTGTTAATTTTAAGAAACGTTTCACGCCTAGTTCTATAACTTCATAATCAACCTGATAAAGGGCTAAACCCGAAACGTCGTTGATGAAATTTACTTGACACTTTCACAAAAAAATTCAATTTTACATTTCCAATGTTTATTTCTATTTCAAATTCTAGGTCTGACTTATGCTGTTTCACGAAACAGGCATAAGCTCGTATAAAATCTTTCTAAATACACATGAACAGAAAAAAGTAGAGTTTGTGGTTTAATTTCAGTCGTCAAGCCCTTAGGGAGCTAAGGGCAATGTAGTGTTTAACATGGAGACGACATTTGCGCTAACGTGTCTTGTCGATCTGCGTTAGATCGAAACTATCTCGTGAGATTCGATCATGGGTTCACGCAATGCGCCGCCTGACGTGAACACTTTTCACTGTGAATCGTCGTGTTTCGTTCGTGATCAGACTAAACATTTCGCCCTAGTGTGAACACAGCACCAGTTGATCACAGACCAGTTCAAATGTAAGCCCACTTTTTTTCCAAATCGGCAATCAGTATTCCTTGTTTCCTCCTTGGTAAAATTACTGAAATAATGACATGACGTAAAAATTTTTAATGACACATGTAACACAATATTATCTTCATATTATATAAAAATCAAGATTCGAAAAGTAAGCGAGAGTATGCTTTAATCATTCTGTCATTTGTTCTGTTTACCTAGATTTCACTCAAAGCTGTAAAGGCAGTGCAGTTGGTATGAGTCGTTCACTGATGTTTTCCAAGTTTATTTTGGGGATCCTTGTCCTAGGATTCGCCCAGAAAATCGCAGTTTACGCTGGTGGACCTGGTGGTACCGATGTTGATGTTAATCCTGATATTGACATTGATGACCATAGCAGTTGTAGTTGTACCGGCAGTAATTGTTGCAATAAAAACTGTGTGTCCGGCGAGATGCAAGTGGAAGAACAGACAAGGGGCATCATACGTGTCTCTGAACTGTCTAACGGCGACGTCATACGCGGAATCACGGGAGCAGATCGGAACCCTGGTTGGTGTAAGGTGGAAGCCGTTTTTCCCAGCGCGAACAACAACAATGTGACCACCTATGACGGTTTCACAAAAAAACACATGGTTGTTGTGGATGACACTGTCCTTCCGTACGGAAAGAGAGGGAAGGCCAAAAAAACTCGCATCTTCACTCTTGCTACAGATTGTGACGCTGCAGTTAATGTAGAGGGCCAGGCATTCACACCAATCAGCACCACGTTCTGTCCAAACGAGCTAAGCTGGAGCGAGTACCTGATATTGATAGCTGCAATACGCCGTGTGACCCATCGCACAGGGCACTTCTGGTATTCCAGCGATGCTTTCCACGACAACAAGAATGCCAAAGTTCCTTATTGGATGGACATGCTTCACGAGATGTGCACAGAGCTGTTAAGGTGCGCACGCGAGGGCCATTGCCAAAAGTTCGAAAACGTGACAGAAGAGTTTGTGCATGCGCATCTACACAAAACGTACGTGGTTATAGTAGATCGCGTTTTTCCCAACATGGGTGGTGATGTGGAGAAATCAGAAGTTGGAACCATCTCAGAGGTGGTTCGTCCACGAGGGAGAAGCGACATCGTGATCTCTGCTGTGGGTTGCACCGTAGCTTTGGTCCTAGTGATCGTCATCATAGCTGTCCTGCTGCACCGCAGGAAGAAAAAGAACCACTACCAAGTCATCCTCCCGCAAAAGTCACAAAGGATGTGAAGGCATAGAGACGGTGCCGAGAACGAATTACCGGCATTATTTTTTTAGGCAACATCATAGTGGTCGCTGTATTAGTCAAATAATATCCATCTGGATAAAGCATTGTATTTTTTTAGGGTGCGCATGGTTAGAAATAAAGCAGTTTACTTTTTCATCCCTTGATTGCGTGACTTATGTTTCACGAGTAACCTGAGGCATGGGTGGTGATGTGGAGAAATCAGAAGCGGGAACCATCTCAGAGGTGGTTCGTCCACGAGGGAGAAGCGACATCGTGATCTCTGCTGTGGGTTGCACCGTAGCTTTGGTCCTAGTGATCGTCATCATAGCTGTCCTACTGCACCGCAGGAAGAAAAAGAACCACTACCAAGTCATCCTCCCGTAAAAGTCACAAAGGATGTGAAGGCATAGAGACGGTGCCGAGAACGAATTACCGGCATTATTTTTTTAGGCAACATCATAGTGGTCGCTGTATCAGTCAAATAATATCCATCTGGATAAAGCATTGTATTTTTTTAGGGTGCGCATGGTTAGAAATAAAGCAGTTTACTTTTTCACCCTTTGATTGCGTGACTTATGTTTCACGAGTAACCTGAGGCTGGCGGGGGGAGGGGGGGAGAAAACTCCGATATGAAAGTGACGGGGGTGATCGTCGTACCATTTAGGAGTTAAAATTTGTAGTTAGGTACCCCCCAGAGGGGTACCCCGGAGGGTATTAGAATCGATAATGACTACTGTCGAGGAGTTATTCTCATACCGTTTATGCTTTTAAGGTATTAAGCCAGAAAAATATGCTGACAGGAACAACGGTTTTCTGAAAAAATGAGTATCTCTTAGGGGTGAAAATTAATGGAAGCGAAACACACAAAACGGGTTTATGTACCTTTCAGAGGATCCTTTACAATCACTCCCATCGATTTTATATGAAACTTAAATCCCCCCCCTCCCCAGGGAGTCCAGGACTAACAAGCAAACGGAGGAACCGCGAACCTGAACCTAAAGAGATGTTGCCGAGCATGGATTGTAGTTTTCTTTGAGGTGGCTCGGCAGGAAAAACATTACGCACCGTTTTACGAAAAACCTCAGCAAATTCTGTATTAATTTAAAGTTTACAATCTGGTTTCAGTTTTGCGTACCATTCAGCAAACTAGTTTCAAAACAATAGCACGTCTTTCATAACCAGCACACAAACTCGACACAAACAATCATAGACCCTTCGCAGAGTGGACCGATCTTTTTTCAGATTTTTGTTCCACAAGCTAGCGTGAAAATACAAACATCTGAATTACCGAAATCTAAAACTGGATTGCAACTGAAAATCGTTTTAGCAAACTCCAAAAAGTTGGCAATTTCATGTTTTTACATGACAAACCTGATGTTGTGACAATCCTTTTTTTTAGAATAATGCGCAAGGAGAATTGCTGCAGGCCGACCTGTTAGCATTTAATCTCGTATCCAGATCTCACTCGTGCTTGTACTGTACTGAAATGTGAACTGGGTACGAGATTAGTTGGCATTTATAGTTCATGATGGAAAATTTTACAGAAAGTGGTTGTTTGCATTTTGCGGTTACGAGTGAGGGGGATGGGCCCGTGATGAGTTGGCAGGTTTGATTGGTTGAAAGTGAATAACATGCATTTGAAAATTGTTCATGTCAACTCATAAAAGTTGGCTAGAATAGAAACTTGAAGTTGGCGACATTTACACAGTCACGCTTTTTGCCAACTTAATTTTGCCAACTTTAGGTGGCTCGACTGGGTTTTTTGGCGACATAACACCCCAACTTTGAACGGCTGATACTTCACTGTCCGAGCTCGGTCAGGCAAGCTGCTTCACACTTAAACTAGAGATGAATTGAAATTTCTAAAAAAGTAGATTTGATCGACATCAGTGTTACCATAACAACGATCTGATGACGTCATGATTTTTGCATATTGGTAATTTTCTTAATATCTAGACCTAAACTTTTAAAATGACTGTATGTCTCTTATAGTCTAGATGTATGTCTTCAAAACTGCAAAGTTTGAAAAAATTCTATGAGAGCGTTTTCGAATAAAATTGGGTTGAATATTTTCAATTAAAAATTTAAACATTCGCATTACTTTCTGTTATTTCGTCGATGCCAGCGTTTTCCTGACAAATTGAAACAATATTTTCACCATATATTATTCATGTGCCATAAAAGTACATTCCTTGAAGGTTTCATCCTGTTTGCTTCACTAGATTTCAGTTGATGTGATCAGAAGCAATGTCTTAAATATGCTCATTCTACTCACAGAAGTAACACTTTTGTTAGGGAAGCGTTTATTTAAAAACTAGTCGAAGACATTTTTTTTAAATCTTTTGATCTAAAGTTGTACATGTAATGTACGAAAGCCGAGGAGGGACACTATCCCATTTCCGATTTCACTTTTTTTTTGGCCATTTCCGACTTTACTTTTTTTGCCATTTCCGAATTCACTTATTTTTCGATTTCCGACTTCACTTTTTTTCGATTTCCGACTTGACTTTTTTTTCGATTTCTGACTTCACTTTTTTATTTCGACTTCCGGCACTTTTTGAGTGAGCTTACATTAAGTGTAATCTCACTCTATGTCATGGGAAGTGTCCGTAAGTCCGTGGTAGTCCAATCTTCGGGTTTTCTTCGGTATCACTGCGCCTGGTCTCGAACAGATATTGTTTTTATTGTTTATATTGTTTCATCAGATCGTCAATCAAATCTACTTTTTTAGAAATTTCAATTCAAAATCTTGACTTGAGTGATGTGCCATTTGAAACAAAATGATTATTTATATTTATTTTTTTATTCTTACACATTAACATTGTATTTTTAGCTTGCCATGATGTAATTAAAGGTTGTTATAACTTTTGTTTAAAAAAAATTATTCAAAGTCGAGACCAAAACGCCGCTAATTTGAAACTAATTTGCGGTAAGATCACAAATTCCATCTGCGCTGAAAGAAAAAGATTTTCTAATACGAGGATGAGAGATGGCGGAGACCCCTTTTTACTCGTGGAACGATTGTGGAACGAGTTTTGTGGCGACCTGCGATGTGCAAATTTTTCACTAAGGCGTAGACGCCTGTCGTAATGAATCGGCCCTGCACGAGTGCCCGATATCAAAACGATAACTGTCGAAGATCGATCGTTCCCGAACGCCCCTGCGATCAAAGTAAGCGCTGAGCGTGCATCGTTCCCGAAGCTTTCATTTCTATTGCACGCGTAGTCAATCGATTCAGAAAGAAAACACACCGTTTTATCGTTGGAAATGAAAAGTAAATACTCTAAAGAACACTCGACCGTCGATAAAGTGGGATGTGGAAAACTTATAGCGGAGAAATCCTGTTTTGTGTAGAAAGCCACGTTTTTGCGAACGCGAAGAGTTTGAAGTCACGTTCTCCTTTTTCAACACATCAAGGTTACTCCGACTCACGTTTCAGAGTAGCAGATCTCGTCCATTTAGCAGATGTAGGATAAACCTAGTTGATGTACCTGGGGTCATTTAATAAAACGTTTACACTTGTAATTTACAAGTATTGGACTCGTGACGACATTTTTTGACGAAAAAATCTAGAGAAGAAAACTGGCCCTCTGGAGGAGTCCATTTTGATTTGCGAACGTTGAGTGTTTCAAAAACATCTTTTCCCGAGGTGTTAGAATTGTCTTCTTTGTCATGGAAAAAAGCTCTTAATTGCACGCGGCGAAGGAATTTTTCAACATCTTGTTTGACTGAAAATTCGTCGGTTTGTTTCGCTATAGTAGTAATGTAAGGCACTATACGGCACTTTGGGTAATTATTGAAAAATTACTATAATATTAATGGCTGTTATTAAATTATCGGGATTTATCGATAATTTTTGAGTAATGTAAGGCACTATACGGCACTTTTCCATTTTAGTGTGTTTTTGTTGTTACTTTGATGTAATATCATATAATTATAGATGAATCGTCTATAATTTTGATTCTTACGGCACTTTTCCATTTTCAGTGTCTTTTGTCGTTACTTTGACGTAATATCATTAAATTATTGTGGTTTATCGATAATTTTGAGTTATGTTCGTCACTTCTATACTTTATCGATAAATTACTATAATATAAATGGCTGTCACTAAATTATAGACGATTCATCGATAATTTTGGGTTATGTTCGTCACTTTTCCATTTCAGTGTGTTTTATCGTTACTTTGACGTAATATTGAAAGATAAGCTTATTTTGTTTCCGTCTTTATCCATAAACTCATTTCCAGTTCTTAGGTAATGTTGAATTGAACCGACATTCTTGTTCAACAGTTTTGAGCACTGATATATACTTTTACATTCTTTTATTTTTTCACCTGTTTGCGAATTTGTTATTACTACTTTCTTCGCTGTTGACGGCTTGCATACTAGTGTTTCATTGAGATTCAACGCTTTCGCCAGTTCCACTTTGCTTAACTTCATGTAGTATTTGATTTTCTTTCCAACTGCCTTTTCTCTCAATTCTCGTAGGGTCATAAATGATTCCATTGGTCTATCTTATTAATAAGATTTATATTTTTTTAACCCATTTTTCACAGATCTTTCAGTTCTTTCAAATCTATCCATTGGTTGAATTTTTCAGGGTAACCACTCCACTTCACTAACGCTTTACCTTTTCGAACGTCTCGTCGAATCACTTTCCCAATACGGTAAACGTCTTGAATTGCCTTCTGCAACTCTTGTTCGTAGAAAGAACCTGTTATCTCCTCACCCAATTGATCCTTTATTTTATAAGTTATTGGATTGGTGTATTGAATCGAATCAATAGTAAAAATCTCTTCCGTCCAATTTGGGGTGTAACCTTTATCGAAAACAGGGCGTTTGTATTTTGATATTCGAACTTTATCCCCAACTTTGAAGGATGGTTTTGTGGTCGTACGTTTCATCTTTCCATAAAGATTTGAATAAACATCACTTTCGTTCTTTTTCTTCGATGCTTCCACAGGTGTCATTCCGATGCTTCGATGTTTTGTATTATTGTACTCTGCCACCAACTTTGATAACATATCATAATATTTTGTATTGTTTTGAATGGTAAATTGCTTCCACATTTTGTTCTTCATCGTACGGTTCCATCTTTCACAAACACTAGATTTTTCTTCATTTTCAGTTGAGTACAATGTTATTTTATTTTTATCTAACAGTTCTTTCATATTCTTATTGTAATACTCTTTTCCCTTATCAGTCCACAAATATTGTGGTTTTCTTCCTTCTTTGAATATTGTTTTGAACGCTTCTGCGACACTCTCTCCCTTTTTATCCTTCAACGGTACAATCCATCCATATTTACTGAAAACATCTAACACCATGAGAAGATATCGATATCCCTTATTCCACTTACTAAATTTCTGCATTTCAATTAGGTCAGAACACCATATCTCATCGATTCCGATTGCAATTACACGCCGCCGAGTAAACTTGCGCCTTATAGGCTTATGTAGTTCGTTTGCTAGCTTTTCTTGCCACGGTTCTACGTTACTACTCGGCGGCTTTGTCCGTTTTTTGAAACACCTAGTCCAAGTTTTTGTTTTACGTTGATTATATTTCTAGCTAACGAGTGACCCCATTGTCGTTCACTATAGGGTATACTATCCAAGGCTTTCACCATTTTTCTATCAGCTTCATTTTTACATTTTCGTGGGTTTGCTTTATTCGCGCACACTGAATAATCGACGTCATGCTGCATAGCTACGGCATCCGTTTTTCCCGTTGGCTGCTCGTAGATCTCCAGTATTTTACCTGTTTCCGGATCATACGTCAGTTGCGAATCCAAGTCATTGTATGGTCCTGTGTATTTATGCCCGGGTAATGTCCACCCTCCTTTTGGTTTTGGAAGTTTTCCAATCGCTTTATGAATATCGATGCCTCCGCCCGCCGCTGGGACGGGCTCAATTAGTTTCCCGATCTATTTTGCATACCTTTTCCGGTCAATGCGTTCAGAAGTAAAGGGATACCTATTGAAGCCAAAAGGGTTCCGAGAAAACCACCGCGCTGTATTGTTACATTTCCACCTGATTGAAGAGCAATTAATTCTTGCCTCTGTTTATTTGTAAGTGAATGTATTTTTTCAATAAGTTTTTGAATTGTATCTTGCGGAATTAGGAAACCTCCATTCTGAGACGGCACTTCGTACCCTTGTCCTAGAATTTTATCCATTCCAAAATTACCCAAACTTGATAAGGCACCTGTTGCAATACCAGGGAGAGCTTTCGTGGCCGCTTTCATAACCTTCGGTAATAGCTTTGTCCCCAGACTGATAAGTGAGGAAAATAGAGAACCGCCTTTTCGAACAACTTTTTTGATCTGCGTTTTACTGATTTTGATGTCAACGCCTTGTCCCAAGTCTGTCGCCTTATGGATCTTGTTAATCTGTGTTTTGGTCAACAGTAGCTCATCAGAGCCGTTCAATTGATTATATGAGAGGCGAATAGTTATTGGAGAGCGACTCTGAAAAGCTTTCGCCAATTTTTGTTTTTGATTTTGAGATAAACTCACACCATGTGGAAGATATTCAGTCATTGTATTATTATACGTTTCATATAATAATTCTTTGAAAATTTAATGAATTTATCCTTTTCTGAGAATGGCTTTTCCACTTGTCACGTCGACACTGATCTCTTCCTCGTTTAGAATCAGCGCATACATGTTGAATTCAACATCTGGTAAACCGCTAAGTTCGAATTTGAGTTCCAACTTGGTGGCCCCGCTCTTGGGCCCCTCTTCCTGATATCTTAGATCGAAATACAAAATTCCATACAGTTCCTGAAACGACTTCAGATCAATAGTTGGACCCGACAGATAATCATTGAAAGCCTTGTTGTACTCTGTCAATTCCCTGAATGTCTTGGCTAATTGAAGAGTTGGTTGTATTTGCTCCTGTGGGTAAAACACACTGTTGGACAAACCCAACCGGGCACTTGTAATTGTTCTAGCGTTTGCAATATTGTAATTATTGAACAGAAACATATTTTGTTCCTGATCAGCCATCTTCGCGGTATTGAGAGCCCATACAAAAACATGTCTGGGTTTTCTGATGAGGGTCGTTATCCTGAAAGTCCCACTCGTCTGTTGAAATGGTGAGGATTCGATACTCTCCTTGAGGTAGGTCCATGTATGAGGTTTGAGGTACTTTTCAAGAAACATTTGTTCACCACTAGGATTCAATATCATTTTAGGAACCCACAAAACAAAATTGGTGATAATATATCTACCAGGGTCAGCGGCAGCGGCTCTAAACAGAATATTATCGTCACTTTCTAAGGTAATTTCAAAGCTTACTTTCCCATTAGGACTGATCTGATCCTTGAATGACTGAAAATAACCGAAACGATTCAACGGTAGAGTAATATTATTTGTTGCACCAGCACTTAGAAGTGTCTTCCTCTTTGCAAACCCTTCGTTATAATGAGGGTTATCTGTGGGTGCTATTTGCTGCGCGTTTCCATCCAGCGCAAGTGTTGTGTACTTTTGAAAAACTGCCCCGGTGGCTGTATCAGGGTAGTGAAACATTGAACCACCTACTCTGTCGCTATAATCTTTCGAAAAATCCGTGAGATTTTTGACATTGACAGCGTGATTGATGCTATGTGCGTCAAGGACTTTCACACCGCCAAAGTCAACGGTGAGCGATTTTATTAATGCAAATCCACCGTTTATAATTCCAGCGGCATCGTTTGCACCATAGTCCGTATTATCCATTTTCGTAATTTTTACGTCAAGCTCAAAGTAAGCATTATACCAATCCAATGGGTGAATATCGTTGCTACTATCAACAACAAATTTATAATTAGTTTTGTTTTGAGTTCGATTATTTGCAGGAAGGACGATCGCATTTTGCAAATCGGTAGAAATATACTCATATCTTTCACAATGTTTTGAAGATCTAAACGCCATTTATATTTTGTATGGAAAAGTTTTTTTCATAATTTCAACAATTCCTGAAACTGTTGGTTTAGATTACTAGTTCTACTTTTATCTTTTTTCACTTCGTTTGCAGGTGCGGACTTGGTGTTTTCCGCTTGTAATAGTTTTACAATCTGATCTCCTTTATTTTCATGACTTGTTGGTTCCTTACTACTGAATTTGTTATATATTTTTTCTCCAATTAATTGACCTGTCTTCTCTCCAACCTTCTCAGCACCCTTTTCGACAAGTTTTGTAGCCCCCTTTGTTACTATTTCCTTCGTCGCTTTGCTTGCGAGTTTTGATGCTACTTTTTTCACAAAATCAGTGAAAATTCCTCCACCGTCGATGTCATAATATATATTTTCACCACTACAAGTATCTCTGTAACGTCTGTGGTGTGACATTTTATCTTTTTACTCTTACTCAATATTATTTATTGCACTTCTTTTAGAATTAATATTAGTGATATAGGATTGTTATTCAAATCCAAAGGTCTACTAAACTCATCGGTAATATAAATTCGTAAATATTTTATGCTATTCGTTTTGATTTTGCTGAATAGGGCTCTCCTAGGTTGGAGGTGAAATGGGTATGACAAAGGAAGATTATCAACACTAAATCGATAAAGTACATCTGATTCTTTCCCCGCAACAATACATTCAGATATAATGTTTGTGTGAATAAATATATTGTCAACAGATCTTGTGATATTTGGTATTTTTTCACCATAACTGGTTGCACTGACGATTCCCTTGTTAAAACCGATAAGGTCGGCAAAATCACTGGTTCTCAGGTCCACCTGAAAATTATTTTCCAGGGTCAACAGTACTTTGAATAGCGGTGAAACGAAATCGATTGTGATACCTTCTTTTGAATGACCGTTCGTTTTGAGTGCTCGTTGTAAATAAAGGTTTAATTCCTTATACGAATAATTACCGTTTGGTAATACGATCTGTGTCCACGTCCGTCCTGAATCGTGGCTATATTTTAGTGTATTATTGTTGTAGCTACTACTCACATTGTACCAGCTATAGCTCATCGATATCGAGTCAAGAGCCACATAATAGTTCTTGTTCTTATCAAGCTCCAATTCCGGATCGAAGCGGATCGTAAAATCATGGCTTTTCGAATTTACTGTGCCATCAACTGAATTGATAAAAAGAGGTGTCTCCATTGTTACGTTAGATGATTTTGAATATAGGAATTATAATCTTTTTTCGAAATTATTTCAAGTTTCAACAGGTGATCAAGAATTTCCCAAATCTCATTTCGGATCTCTATATTATTATTACCGGCGCGTCGGGTTCCTGTTAAAAGCGTCAACCTTTTCATCAGCTCTTCTGGAGATGTATAATAAATCGCGCCACCGGTTAGTTTGCTTTTACCTGAAGACTTATGTTTAGGCATTCCGGATAACATGTTGAGATCATTGAATATCTGAATGGCTCTTGAAGAGTACTGCTTTTTCGGATTGAATCTTTTTGTCAACAGATCAACTAGAGATCTATCCGCTGGCGCCTTGTAAACTACACTACCGCCTTTCATCGCTTCCACAACCATCTCATTCAACAGTCGCGGAACATTGATCATCAACCCGCCGTATTGTCCGTTGCATCCGCCGATCTTATATGCATTTCTTTTCGGTTGTTTGTATCGACGAACACCTTCCCCAAGTGTCGTACGCGACACTGGTGAAACCAATATATTATGACCTTCATCTAACAGTTGTAAACGAGCTCGATACTTTTGCAATAGCTTGATATCTTTCGTCAGATCCTCGAGTTCTGCTCTATTTTTATCTTTTGATTTTTTACTTTTCGAGAGTTGGCCCTTTTTTCGGCCAAGAGCTTGCAGCTGCTTACCAAGTTTTCTATCATAATCACTCCAATCCACCGTCTTATTTATTACAGCATTCATTACATCGGATGGCGGTGGCAAGTTATATTCCATTAGCTTTTGAACTTCATATGGGCTAAAATTTTTATCAATATCCGCTCGGAAGCGTGGTGGACTTGGATCGGGACTTCCAAACGGGAGTTGGTAACCGTGTGATGGAGTCGCAAATCCCTTATCTTTATCTTCTTCAATTGCGGTTAATACAAAATCTTCCAACCCGCTCGTTATCGCTTTCTGATTCTCTGTCAATTTCTCAATGAGTCGATCTTGTTTCTCATCAATTGTTTCTTTCACCTCTTTTACTTCGCTAACAATGGGGTCAAATATTACTCCTCTTTCAAACCGCAAATCTTCTCGTTCATCGCTATAGCCTTTCAATGATTTCGTGACCTTTTCTTTCAAAATATTGACTCTCGAGCCCTTTTCAAAACGTTTTCTTAACTGTTCAACATCCATTTTGATCATAGGTAACAAAAAAAAAATCTCAAAAAGATAAGTGTCGAATTAACATTTATCTTTTGAGTTAAGTGTCGATTTAACACTTATCTTTTGAGTTAAGTGTCGAATTAACACTTATCTTTTGAGTTAAGTGTCGACTTAACACTTATCTTTTGAGTTAAGTGTCGACTTAACACTTATCTTTTGAGTTAAGTGTCGACTTAACACTTATCTTTTGAGTTAAGTGTCGACTTAACACTTATCTTTTGAGTTAAGTGTCGACTTAACACTTATCTTTTGAGTTAAGTGTCGATTTAACCATTTCAAAAGATAAAAAACAGAAGCATATTTTATAATGACATAATAATTAATAGACATGAAAATACCAAATTACGACACTAATGTGAATGAAAAGCCGAAGAGAAGATTGAAGAACTTTTTAGATGAAGAATATCGAATGCTGGTAGCCGGACAATCTGGAAGTGGAAAAACGAATACCGTTATGCATTTGTTGAGGGAACCTTTGGTTTATTACGATAAGATATACATGTATACACCCAACCCTCACCAGGATAAAATACAGGATTTGAAAAGATTGATGGACGGTATATCACAGAAAGTTGGTTATGATGTATTAGAAATCAAGGGACAAGATGAGATTATGGATACGTCAGATTACCCGGAGGGAAGCAGAAAAATAGTTATTTTTGACGATCTCGTCAATGCGCCACCCAACATCCAATCAAAAATTGCGAACCATTTCACTGATGGAAGACATCATCAGATTTCACCCATCTATTTGACGCAGTCATATTATGACACACCGCAAAAACTAAGGCTAAATTGTTCACATATGATACTTTATACACCCACAACTAAAAACCATTGCAATCTAATAGGAAAAGAAAACATGATTGATCCGGAGCTGTTCAAAAGATTAGGCCCGTATGAATTTATTTTTTTGGATAAGGAAAAGAAGAGTGTTGCAAAAAATTTCGATGAAAAAATCTAGAATATATATAAAATATATCTAAAATGGAGTCATATTGTGTTAAGGAAAAAAGAAAAACCGGTTGTGTTGAACCATCCGGTTATATGACAGCTAAAAATGGAAGGTCTATGTATTGGTGCACTTGCGCTAATTGCGGAATAAAGAAAACCCGTTTCGTTAAGAGTTCGAGCGGAAACGGTATGCAAAATAGATCGAGTGGAAACGGTATGCAAAATAGGCCGTATATGCCATATATCCCGCCACCATTTTACACCCACACCCGAGTGGGAACGGGTTGCGAAAAAAAGGGCGACGGATTATTATTCGGGAAAAACTCCCCATTCAACGGAATCCCACTCATCGGCGACATCTTATGAGTGTGAGTGAAAAGCCGCCTTTCGTGATTAAAGCAATATCAAATTTTGATATTATGAAGTGGATAGATTACATGCAGATTCCAAATTTCAACGGCGTGATTTCAAGAGATCAAATTGACAAGATCGACCCCACCGGTACCACCGGTACTCCCGGTTATTACATTGTAAATTTAAACGACACAAGTCAACCCGGCTCACATTGGGTTGCGCAAAACCTCAGACCCGGTGTAATTGAATATTTCGACAGCTTTGGGTTGAACGCCCCAACCGAGGTAATAAATTTATCAAATCGCCTGAATGTCAATTATCTGTACAACAGTACACAATACCAAGATCTAATGAGTGTGTTGTGTGGGTATTATTGTCTGTATTTTGTGAACGAATCCCATAAGGGAAAATCATATTGGGATATAATTAGACATTTTTCACATAAGTCCACCAAATCCAACGAGCGAAACATAGTTGATTATTTCAAAAAATTATAATCATCGATATATATATAAATGGGATATTCTGACGGATCACATCGAACTTATAAAAACGGAACACACGCCGGATCGACTGGACCGCCTGGACGTCCTGGTCCACAGGGTTTGCCGGGTGTCGGATTTAAATTAAACAAGACCGGTGATTACGACATACAGCAACGCTTGTTAACAAACGTGGGTGAAGGTGTCGATAATCAAGATGCCGTGAATAAACACCAATTGGAGGTTGGATTGTCAACAAAACCGGGCAAAACCGATGTTTTAATAAATCCTATAGAGATTGACATGAATCGAAAACTTATCACAAATTTAGACACGGATGAAAACAATGATTTGTGTGCTGTCAATATGATAACATTGAAAAAATTCCATCCGAATGCACCGACACCTACCCACGAAGTGGTAAAAGATATTGACTTGAAAGAACAATTCAATGTTGTGAAATCAAAACAGCAAACTTATCGCGATTTAGCGGCAAATTATAACAATTTAGTCTCTTACAATGATGTAAAAAACATTTTTCTCAGCCGAAAAGAGACGTTTCCAATGGAAAGTAGTCTGGATTTAGGTGGAAATACAATTTATAACGTAAAAGATCCGGCAGCTGCCGATCAAGGAGTAAACAAAAGATATGTGGATTATGAATTATCTCAAAAAACGAACACATCATCCACCAATTCCCTCGCGGCGAGTGTCTCTTTGAAAGCCGATAAAACATACGTAGATAGTGAAATTACGCGAACTGACAAAACACTGAAAGATGACCTAAAAAAATATGTCGATGAATCACATATCTCAACCTCGTCAAATTTGAAAGATGAATTTAGATATCTAATGGAAGACGTCAACGAAAGCTCTTCAGAGAATAATATAAGTGTTTCCGGTATAATTGATTTGGCGGAGTCGCCGCATACGTTCAACAAAAAAGTTTACAGTCTTTTGTTAGGGAAAGATGCGGCTTCGCAAAACTACGCATCAAGAATCGGGTTTAATATGGATAAACTTCCAGAGGGAGAATATACTGTTTGTATTGAATTTATTCCACCTACGATGAACCGTGTTAGTGTGGATGTTGTATCGGCTTCCATCAACATAAATAAACAATCGACAAAAAGTTTTACGGATTACACTAGAAGCATTATCAATTTACATAAGTGGCATATTTCGCCACCAGAGTATATTATGGTCGATTTAAAATGTAGCGGATCCGCGTCTTCGACGTCACCTTCACAAGGTCAAGCTTACCTTGTTATTTACGGAATAAAAGGCAACCATTCAGATGTACCGGCTGGTGTCTACGATTCTTCATATATTTTGACGAGTCAGAAAATGGTAATGCAGACCGTTTTAGACATGAATAATCACGCAATTATCAATTCCCCAAGTCTCAAACATGTGTTTGTTATGAACGGTGTTTATGAGAAATCAGTGAATCAGACATTTGCTCTATTTTCAGGAGATCAACATGTTATAGTTCCTTTTAATTGTCGTCTTGTAAAATGTTGTATAAACATCCTCGATGCGCTCCAAACATACCCTCCTATTTTCGTGATGATAAATAATGGAATTGGTCGGGGCAAGGGCGGAAAGAAACAAACATACAAAATGAATGTTGTTTTGATTGAGTGCAATGTATTTCGAGTGAGAGTACGAAGTAGTCTGGATACTGTCCCTACAATCAACAATTGTGTAGTGAGTCTAATGTTTGAGATGATGTAGTTTGTTTTTGTTGAAATTTATTATGTGGTTCGCATAATAAAATATGAAACACAAACGAGATATTTTCACATTTAATCACATCGATCAATCGATCGAGGAGGAGAGCTTGAGAGAAATAAAGGCTCTTTACAGATTTTATCACAAGAAATGGTGGTGTTACAAAAAAACTTATAGACGCTTCAAACGCATGAATCTATTCTGTAAACTTAGTAGTTCATTTCTTATCGTGGTCGGAACAATTGCTGGCGCCGTTACGTTAAACCCAGTAACACTAGGAGTTATCGCCGGTGCGGGATTGTTATTGAAAACGCTCACCGATTACAAGAATTATAATCGAAGGATTGAAATGAGTAAATACGCATATACAACGTATCAGAAAGTATTGATCGACTTACGTTCTTGTATGCGTGGAAAACGTTTCGACCACGATTCATTTGTGAACGAGATGATATTTATCGATGATGTGATGAGCGATCTTTGTACACTTTCCGATGACAAAATCGAAGAGAAATATGAGAGAATATTCATAACGTGAAACGTGATAGGTTTAAATAAAAAATTATCATGATTTTTATCATGGCGTTACGTGGAATTTATTATACGGGTCGTATAATAAATATGCGTTTCATTATGAAAATGCGGTAGATGTTTTCACCGAATTACGCGTAATTCTGTATTTTGGTTCATTGTTCATTTTCACCGAATTACGCGTAATTCTGTATTTTGGTTCATTGTTCATTTTCACCGAATTACGCGTAATTCGCTTATTTTGGTTCATTGTTCATTTTACCGAATTACGCGTAATTCGCTTATTTTGGTTCATTGTTCATTTTACCGAATTACGCGTAATTCTGTATTTTGGTTCATTGTTCATTTTACCGAATTACGCGTAATTCGCTTATTTTGGTTCATTGTTCATTTTACCGAATTACGCGTAATTCTGTATTTTGGTTCATTGTTCATTTTACCGAATTACGCGTAATTCGCTTATTTTGGTTCATTGTTCATTTTACCGAATTACGCGTAATTCGCTTATTTTGGTTCATTGTTCATTTTACCGAATTACGCGTAATTCGCTATCTCTATTTTCATTGGCTAACGTGTAATTCTGTATTCTGAGTCATTGTCTATTTTTATCGAATTACGCGTAATTCACTTATTTTGGTTCATTGTTCATTTTTACCGAATTACGCGTAATTCGCTATCTCTATTTTCATTGGCTCATAGATGTTTTCATTGTTCATTTTCACCGAATTACGCGTAATTCGCTTATTTTGGTTCATTGTTCATTTTTACCGAATTACGCGTAATTCGCTTATTTTGGTTCATTGTTCATTTTCACCGAATTACGCGTAATTCTGTATTTTGGTTCATTGTTCATTTTCACCGAATTACGCGTAATTCTGTATTTTGGTTCATTGGCTTACGCGTAAATCGTGAAACGTGACGACGTTTTACGTTTCACGTGAACACGTATGCAATGCGTATGCGGTGACATTTCAAGTCGCGGAGCACGACTCGAAATTATTATTAAAGTTTAATTTTCAGCTTCGCTACCTTCGTCGTCGCTTTCTTCTATTGCCAACATCGACTGTCGCTGTTTAAACGGTTTAACATATGCATCGTTAACTTTTATTTGAATTGAAACGCCACTTTCGCTAACATAAATGCTTTCGATTATCAAAGCTAATTTAACTTTACAATATATGTCAAGATATTTGAGCGGATCCGGTTCTGGTTTCTCATTTCCTTTCGTTGTGATTAACGATAAAATTTTATTAGACTTTTCAGAATATATGAGTTTAGCATACATGATTGGCGCACTTTTTTCGTCTCTTTTGTTCTGAAGTTGCTTGAAATATAAAACCTGACTTAATTTATTCGCTATTTCCGGACCATACGTGTCTTGTAATTGTTCAAAACAAATATCCTGGAGAAATGTTAAACACTTAAAAAACTCATTTTCTTCTGGCGTCGGTTCTTCGCCTTTCGACCATAAACAAACAGGAATAGAGTAGCCGACTAGCTCGTTTGATACTTTATCCCTTCTTTCGTTCACTCCAAAACTGAAAAGAAATGGCGATTCAATAACTAATGGCCCTTTCTTGTTGTTTGGATAATTGGTTTCAATTTTAATCTTGGTGTATTTCAAATTAGAGTTTTTCACTCTATACGAAGTCGGTTCATGGAAAGTAATATTTTCTTTGCAAAGATTTGAAAGACTTGTTAGTTGCATGTTTGTTATATTGCGTTGTACTTTTCTTTAAGACAATTTTTTGTGAATAATTTTCAATGAATCGCCAAAGTACCTTGAAATGAAAAAAATTTAATAAATCCGTTTAAAAAAAATCTTTCTTATATATAAACCATGGATTCTTCAAGCGATCTGAAATCACAAACTGTTCAACAGCTTAGATCAATTGCTCGACAGCACCGCTTAAAAAGGTACTCGCGCTTGTGTAAGGCGGAGCTGATTAAATTCATCGAAGAGAATACGACGCGTGATAAAACGCACGCTCCTCAAGCATTAACAGCGGGAGCTGCTTCGCTGTTAGACGTTGAAATCCCAAAAGATGAAATCCCAAAAAATACATCTATATTACAACCCACAAAGGTTGATAATTCAATCAAGAAAAAGGTAAAAAAAGTAGTTGATTGGGGGAAGAAAAAGGTGAATGATTGGGGTGAATGGTTACTCAACACAACCGAAGTTTTTTCCAAACCGAAGGTTATTGATACAGCTCTTGAATCTTTCAAGGAGCACATTAAGAATTTGTATAAACAAGAATATAATCACCCATCGGTTCCCTATGAGATAATCAAGATAGCTTCAAAGTCAAACATTAAGTTCAATGTGTTTTACGATGAATTCAAAGTAAAAATAATTAACTCGCACCTGAAAGATGTATTTGATATTGATCAATTACTAATGGATGTAGCGCACAAAGTAATAAAAGAGAGAGGTTTGAAAAACGGTGACAAGATTCGGTGGATACTTAGTCATCCAAGTTGGCAAAAACCGGTTAGTACAAAACGAACCACAATCACAGATCACCTTGGGGCGGATCTTGTCGATGAGATAGCTAGATTTGTTGAATACAAGGATGTACCGATTACCGAAGTCAAAATTGAAATTCAGTCAATAAAGATTCCTCGGGGAATGGGTCGATTGCGTGTAACACGATTAAATGCTGGAATGAAAAAGAGTATAATCACAATCAAAAATGGTGACACAATCTGTCTTGCGCGAGCAATAGTGACGGCTCTCGCAAACATAAATAAATGTAGATGGACAAAATCTGAGCTAAGGGATGGATTCAATAAATCGCGAAAGCTTCAGAAAGGCCAAGCTCTAAAACTTCACAAGGAAGCCGAAGTTGAAATCAATCAACACGGTTCAACCATCGAAGATATAGAGAAATTTGCGCAACATCTAAAGATACAGATAAACATTGTAGACGGTGATCAGTTCAATGAGTTGATTTACACTTCTAATAATGAACATGATGGACAAACGATATACCTTTATAAAAACAATAACCACTTTGACGTAATTACCACGATGCCAGGGTTCTTGAGTAAAGATTATTATTGTCACACCTGTAAAAAACCATACACAAAACGCGACTGTCATAAATGTCCATCAAAGTGTACAGCATGTTTTAAGTACTTTCCCGATGGAAAAAAATGCTCTTATCCACCAATTACATGTGACAAGTGTAATAGATCTTTCTTTGGACTAGAGTGTTTTGAGGAACATAAGCGTGATCGATCCTCCTGGGGAAAGTCGGACATTGTGTGTGAAAAGGTAGGTAAATGCTTGAAATGCCAGTGTATAATTACAGCTCCAGAAGATCCTGAAGATGGTCGAGACCTAAAGAACCACATTTGTGGATTTTCAAAATGTACGAATTGTAAAGATTACTGTGATATGAATAAACATAAATGTTACGTGAAACCAACGCGATGTAAGGGTGGAAACTGTGAAAATAAAATTCTCAAATGTTATGAAAATCCTGGAGCGGATCCATGTTATCCTTGTCAGACAAGAACTGATAAATACATGATGTATGATTTTGAGGCAACTCAGGAGACTGGGGTGCATGTGGTTAATTGGATCGATTGTGAAGATTTTTATGGAAATAAAAATACATTTGAAACGATTGATGAATTTTGTAAATTTATTTTTACCGAAGAGCATAAAGGGTATACCCTCATAGCTCACAATTCAAAGGGTTACGATGCTCAGTTTATTCGGAATTGGTGTATAGAGAACAGAGCGAAACCCTATATTATTTACAACGGAACAAAGATTATGTATATGGAGGCTATGGGTGTTAAATTTATTGATTCTATGAACCATATCGCTGGTCCGTTATCATCATTTCCGAAGACATTTGGTTTGACAGAGTTGAAAAAGGGGTATTTTCCACATTATTTCAATAAAACGTGCAACCAAAACTATGTAGGGCCAATTCCTAGTAAGGAAGATTATGGTTATGATCATATGAGTTCTTCAGCGAGAAAGGAATTCTTAGTGTGGTATCAACAACGAGTTGACGAAAACTATGTGTTTGACTTCAAGAAGGAGTTGAGAGAGTATTGTAGAAGTGATGTAGATATCCTCAGAAGAAGTATGCTGAAGTTTCGTGAAAACTTTATCGAGTTAGAAAACATCGATCCCCTTCTATATATAACCATCGCGTCTGTATGTATGGCCGTGTACAGAAGTAACCATATGCCAGATGGTCAGATTGGTGTTGTAAAGGAAACTACTCAAGGGGAGACATTTAGTAAAAATAGTATCACATGGTTAGATTGGATTTCTCAGAGAGATAAAATTATCATAAAACACGCCATGAATGGCGGTGAAGAAACTTTACCCGGTATTGGAAAAGTCGATGGTTTTTGCGGAAACACTGTCTATGAATTTCAGGGATGCTTTTGGCATGGTTGTGCGAAGTGTTTTTCTGGTGAGACAATAAATGCACGAAATCAGTTGGATATGTTAGTTCTAAGAAAGAGGACGACAGCGAAAAACGAAAAAATTAGAGCTGCCGGATATGAATTGGTTGAGGTTTACGAATGTGAACTGAACGATACAAAGAATAAAAAGTTTAGTAAATTTCGCACGTTTCGTAAAAAGGTTTGGAATCGAGAATTTGTTGGACCTCTTAATCCTAGGGACGCCTTTTTTGGTGGACGTACAAATGTAACAAAACCAACCTACACCTTCAAAAAAGGTGAGAAAGGTAGATACGTCGACTTTGTAAGTTTATATCCGACGGTTCAATTCTACAAGGATTATCCTGTAGGTCACCCTACAAAGATATTTGATCCACCACAAGAGTACAATGCGGGGTGGTTTGGTTTTGTGAAATGTAAAGTTTTACCTCCGAGAGGTCTTTATCATCCTGTGCTACCTGTTAAAATAAAATGCGATAAGGCTAAAAAGCTGTTATTTCCTCTCTGTAGAGTGTGCGCTGAAAATAAGATTCAGGAGTGTACACATACAGATGATCAACGAGCGTTCATCGGAACATGGTGTACAAATGAATTGAATGAGGCGATTCGAAAAGGGTATAAGGTACTTCGAATTTACGAGGTGTGGGATTTCCGTGAAAGAACAGACGGCCTTTTCAAAAGTTATGTACGAAAATACTTGAAAATCAAGATGGAGAGTAGTGAGTTGAAAACTGGGGAAGGTTGTACATACAAATCCATTGATGAGTACAAAGCCATTGTAAAATCAAAGTTAGGAATTGAACTTGGTGAAATTAAGTACAATGCTGGGATGAGAGCAATCGCAAAGTTGTGTCTGAATAGTTTATGGGGAAAGTTTGGTCAGCGTAATAACATGAATCAGACTGTGTACGTAACTAAACCCGAGGAATTTTACAAGATCTTGTTAAATGATAGTGTAAACAATTTGAACATTCAATTTATAAATGAAGAGATGGTTGAAATGACTTACAACTTGAAAGACCATTTCGTTGATAATAGTAATATCACAAACATATTTGTTGCTGCTTTCACAACCAGTCACGCTAGATTGATGTTGTATGGAGTGTTAGATAAACTCAGTGATCAGGTTCTTGGTTTTGACACCGATAGTTGTTGGTATATCGAACGCGAGGGAGGTCAACAAATCGAAACAGGTGACAGCCTCGGTGATCTAACCGATGAGTTAAATGGACATTATATTACCGAGTGGTGCGGTTCAGGCCCAAAATCATACAGTTACATAACAAGTAATGAGAAAATGGTATGTAAGGTCAAAGGTTTCAGACTGAATCATGAAAATAGCCAAAAAATAAATCATACTACGATGAAACAAATCATCGAAGGTCAAAAGGAGAAAATAACAACCGTAAACGAACAAGCGATAACTCGGGATCCTAAAACAAAACAGGTTGTAAATAAGTACCAGGAAAAAGACTTTAGAATGTGCTACGATAAACGGTGTATGGTAAAAACTGAATCAGGAATCGAAACGTTTCCATACGGATATTGATTCATCTATAATTATATGATATTACGTCAAAGTAACGATAAAACACACTGAAATGGAAAAGTGACGAACATAACCCAAAATTATCGATGAATCGTCTATAATATATGGCTTTATAAATGGCTGCCACTAAATTATAGTAATTTATCGATAAAGTATAGAAGTGACGAACATAACTCAAAATTATCGATAAACCACAATAATTATACGGTATTACGTCAAAGTAACGACAAAAGACACTGAAAATGGAAAAGTGCCGTAAGAATCAAAATTATAGACGATTCACCTATAATTATACGATATACGTCAAAGTAACGACAAAAGACACTGAAAATGGAAAAGTGCCGTAAGAATCAAAATTATAGACGATTCATCTATAATTATATGATATTACATCAAAGTAACAACAAAAACACACTAAAATGGAAAAGTGCCGTATAGTGCCTTACATTACTCAAAAATTATCGATAAATCCCGATAATTTAATAACAGCCATTAATATTATAGTAATTTTTCAATAATTACCCAAAGTGCCGTATAGTGCCTTACATTACTACTCGCTATAGGAACAAAGTTTAAACCTTTACTAAGAACAGACCTCTCTGGGTTAGAAAGCGGCAAATTTTCCGGAATGGTGACGACGCCATTGTGACTATCGAATGTCGTCACGATGTCAAAAACTTAAATTCAACCGTCACACCAAAATTTCCAACCTTTCAACAGGAGAGTGGGCAGCGCTCAAAAGTCTTAGCAAACGACGCGACATTGTTATCAAAGCGGCCGACAAAGGCGGCGCGGTAGTTGTTTGGCGGACCGACCTTCACCGACAAGAGGCCTTTCGGCAACTTTCTGACATCGCTTTCTATGCCAAAGTTGATAAAGATCTCACTTCTACCAACCAAAAAATTGTCAAAGAAACTATCCAAGACCTCATTACTAAACAACAATTACCAGTTACCGCCAACAATCTCATCATCACTACTCCTAGAACCTCACGCGTTTATTTCAAACCAAAAATTCATAAACCAAACAATCCGGGCCGACCAATAGTTTCCGCTTGTAACTGTCCTACCGAACTAATTTCTAGCAATTTAGACAAAATCATGGCCCCCATTGTCAAATCACTACCCTCGTACGTTAAGGACACCAATCACGCACTCGAAATTTTCCGAGATTTCAGTTTTCCCAGCGAAAACAAATTAATTTTCACTATGGACATTACCTCTTTATATACCGTCATCCCCAATGACGAAGGACTTCAAACACTAAAATATTTTTGCGACCAGCGCTCCATTCAAAACCCAAGCTCAGAAACACTGCTCCGCTTAGCCGAATTAGTTTTGACACTTAACTGTTTTTCATTTTCCCAAAACTACTACAAACAAGTAAATGGAGTCGCCATGGGCACCAAAATGGGACCAAGCTACGCTAACCTTTTTGTAGGCTACGTCGAAGACAAATTTTTTAATCAGTACCACGGAACCAAACCCGAACTCTACGGCCGCTACATCGCTGATTGCATTGCGCGCTACCTCTTCCAGTAAAGAGGAACTTAATCAATTCATAACTTCTGTCAAAGGGAAATTTCGGAAACCTCAGTCGCTTTTCTTGACATTAATATTTCAATCAACGGTAACAGTATATCCACAAGTGTGCACTACAAACCTACAGATTCCCACAGTTATCTGTTACATTCATCCTCACATCCATCGCACGTTAAAAACGCCATTCCGTATTCTCAATTTCTCAGACTTCGACGTCTATATAGTGATGACTCTGATTTTTCCAACAAATCAGAAGAAATGTGCCAGTTTTTCAAGAATTGTGGGTACCCTGACTCTGTTGTTAATACGGGCCAACAACGTGCACAACAGATCGACAGACAATCAGCACTACAAACGCCACAGAAGGAAGAGAACGAGAGAATTCCATTCACCCTCACTTTCCACCCACGCAACAACACAGTCAAAAACATCATTTTAAAAAAATTCAAACTACTCCAAAACGACCCCGAAACTGGCAGAATTTTTTCACAACCCCCACTAATTTCATTCAAACGTGACAAAAACATAGGCAACTTTCTAGTTACGAGCGCACTGAAATCTGACGATGAACCGGGAACTTTTAAATGCACACGCACACGATGTAACACATGTACTTTCATTGACAACACGGACAAAATAACAGTACCCAAACGATCTATTAAAATCACTGATCGTTTTACATGCACCTCCGTAAATGTTATCTACTGCATAACATGTACTTTTTGCAAAAAGATATACATTGGCGAAACAGGGAGGAGACTGGGCGACCTTTTCCGTGAACATCTCCGAGACGTTGAAAAAAATGACAAAGACGCATCCAAACCAGTCGCGCGCCATTTTAATCTTACTAACCATTCTAAACAACACATGACAATCTGCGGCCTTTCCCTACACCAGGGTAACACAGAAAGCCGTAAAAACCTAGAACAAAAAATCATCTTTGAAATCGGCACTCTCAAACCCCACGGAATCAACGAACGCTTTTCATTCAACTTATTTACATTTGTTTTTCACGTCACCGAATTCCCACAAATAGCGTAGCTCCACCGCTTACTATATAAAACTACACACTACCCACAATTCCTTCATTCGCTCCAACGAAAGGCTAGCGCTCGAAACGTCAGCTATTTGAATCTTTTTACGGTGGTCAATTTACCTTATCGACTCAGTCGATAAAACTAATTTCTCGTGTTTCATCCCCCCACCGTTGCAGCATCACAGTTTCTCTAGAAACTAACCCTATTCATCCGCTTAAGGTGGCTGAACACAGTTTCACTGTACCTATGCGTCATTCATTGTCATTTTAAAACCACTAACGTCTGGGCGTCCAAAATTGGTGAGGCATACGATTAAGCAACAAGCTATATATTTTGATATTTTTGTTGAGCTTTTAGGGTGTTGCCATGGCAACACGGTGGATTGTAAATTAGCCTGCAATATTTGGTTTCGTTTATTTTCAGAAAAATCTAGTCATTAGATTTTGTCCATCATTTGTCTCCAGTAAACTCGCAAAAATATTCGCATGTTAACACTGGTCTCGTGCAATTTTGACAGAGGGATCTTCCGTAATTTGTGGTTTAATATGTTTGCGTTTTGTAAAAATCTCCTCTGTTAGATTTCAAATTTTTGATGGCAAGTGAGTTCGGCATATTCGGAATTATTTCTCTGCCAAATTTCGTGAAATTCTAATGAGTGGTTCCGTAGAAATCAGCACGTTTCCGAGGAAAGTTGCTAAAACATCCAGTCACAATTTTTTGGTCAACTGCGCATGCGTTGCATTTGACTGGGTTCTCGATCCAAAGACAAAAACGACCAAAAAGGCAGTGTATTTCTTCAATGGTTCTATAAATTATCTATTGATTCCACAAACATTTTTACGAACAACAAATTGTTTGATTTTAAGACGAAAAACAACACTTTCGCGATCCACGCTGAACAAAATAAAAAGATCGCTGAACAGGCGCCATGTTTGTTTTTCTTAAAACTGTGCGCGCGCTGACTCACGTAAGCAGCTGAAATTGAAGAGCGCGCGCAAACTGTGTTCAGCCACCTTAAGGACGTTCGCGCTAATTGTTTATGCGCATCCTTACTGCGCACGCCATTCATGTCGCAACGCCATGCTACGTCATGCACGAGCGCGCGCGCAAGAGAAGAAATCTAAGCACATAAAGGACTAGGCTCAGTCTCCAGCCGTGGGTGTCTCGATGCGCCTGCGATTCTCCCCACCTCACGGCTGGGCGCACGGGTTTGGTTATTGTTTACATTAACCAATCAGAAACGAACCCGCCGAAATTTGCGGGCATAAATTAGCGGGTAATGGCATAAATAAACAAAGATGGCAGACTATGCAAGCTTTAACAGTAGGTTTGAAAATGCTTGCTCGTACGCGCCTCAGAAGTTTGGGTTTGATAATTTCAGGGAGAAACAGAGTCTTGCTATGAAGGAACTTATTTTGGGACGAGATGCACTTGTCATTCTACCAACTGGTTCGGGTAAATCCTTAATTTTTCAAGCTTTTCCACTTGTGTTGGATCACTTGGAAGAAAAGCAAAGTTCGCATCAATCTATTCTATTATGTAAATGACGTGTCCATTTTCCGCATAATTGTAATGACGTCATGGACAAGCAACCAAACCCGTGCGCCCAGCCGTGAGGTGGGGAGATATCGCGGGCGCATCGAGACACCCACGGCTGGAGACTGAGCCTAATAAAGGACTGGTAGCCGTTGCGTTAACTTTGCTTAGATTTAACTCGCTTGGATAGTCGGTGACCCCCATTTTTTTTATAGATAATTTTCTTAGCCACTTCTCGACAGATTGTGAAAAAATGAACAAAAAATCAATGTAGGAAGTTTAATTTTTTTCCATTTTTCTACCCGCGCGACATCGAATCCTGCCAATTTGCGACTGTCAGAGTTTGCAAATGCTGTTGTTGAAAGATTAAATTTACTTTAAAAAACGCCACCAGTTGAATGAATTTGCTGAACAGACCTACTCGCATAAAATTTGGGAAAGAAAGATGCATTTTAGAGATTTATTTGCAATATTTTTAGACTAACAGACATTGAGGTCTCATCCCGTAAGGAAGACCAATTTTTCAAAATTAGGGTCGCCTTTCAGATATTTTATCTTGGAAACGAAGTCGGTGACCCTCTCATTTTTTTGCATTTCTGACACGAACAACTCATAACCTAGCTGTATCAAAAGTTTTATAAAAAAATCAATGTTAGTAGATTTTCGCGCGAACGTCCTTAATAGAGGGCGTCCGCTTATATGGGGTCCGCTTTATACAGGTTTCACTGTAATATAATCGCCCAAACATTAGCTGAAAACCATTGATAGGATTGTTGCAATGACTCTGAATTTCGCTTCAGAGTCCGAATTTGACAAAAGCCTCGAACAAAAACAACAATAATAAAACTTTCCAGTGATTGAACTCCACGCCATTCCTTATTATACTCGGTATCATTTGTGGGGATCATTTCCAGTCCGGGGATCATTTGCCGGCCAATTTGGGGATCATTTGCCGGCCTGTACAGATCCATAAGCTAAATTGTTCTTGTCTGTCTAATGGACGTTCTCAACAGAACTAGGTTTGTTGCAATTTTTTTATTTCAGTATAATACGTACACCTTATTTGGTTGCTCAGAGAAGTGTGCGAACACATGAAAAGATTGCACGAAAACCTTTTGAACAGGTACAAAATAACTGCCACACATAAAAAATGCTTTTTTATCAACCTTGGGCAGGAAACAAAGTTTCCGGGCCTGGAGGTAAATTTTAAAATCAGAATCTATAGGGTGTATCAACCCCCGGGCCAAACTAGCCGAAATTGTTTTCTTGGAATTTTATTGCTTAGCCTTTAAAACTAACAAATATACATCTTTAATGTGAACATTGCAGTCAGAAAATCAGCTTTCCAGGGGCACCGTATCGTTACTCACACAGACTCCTACGTTGGAGATGGTACCGTGGAGACTGGGGCCCAAAGGAAAAAGCAAGATGGCGGAAAGTCAGCACTGACAGCACTCGTGAGCAGATTTTCCTGATCATTTAATTATTATTTCTCTGTCACCTTTTCCACGAGGGAAGAGACAGGAAATCTAACTACCGTTTCGACACAGTTCCCAAGCAAAAGGCCAGGCCCTTTGCAGTCAACGGTTCAGCTTTTATAGCTTTTAAGCTTGTAAGCTTATTATGTTTGATTTTTCACTGACTGCCATGAACTTGCCATGAAGCGAAGTGGACATGGAATGTGAAAGTTTTGCGGGAAACTGAAGCCAAGAAGTAAAGTCTTCTTGAGAGGTAGTTATCTTAGCTTAACTTTATAACTGCAGGCAATAGAATGCTTGTTTGCAAGAGGTGAATTTATGAAAGGCTGTTGTAATTTGTGTTCGGTAGCCAATTTTGAGCAACTTTGGTCTTGAGAACAACCTTTGAGCACAAGTGTTTCACCCCTAATCATGCATAAATTACTGGACGATTGTAAAAACCGTAAACACTTCTAATTACCGTATTTTCTCGGTTAAACGCCGGGCCCCGAATAAACGCCGGGTATAATAGAGGAAGTTGTAAGTAAGCCCCTCAAACGTTTATTTGTGGTATAATAAACTTAAGATTTAAGGGCAAGGTACACGGCTGCCAAGAAAAACGAATAATAACCCTTTTTAAAAAAATGGCGGGCGAGAAAAAACTGCGGATTCAAAGAAACGCCGGGTCCACAAGGCCAAGTTTGAAATAAACGCCGGGGGCGTTTAATTGAGAAAATACGGTAATTTCAAATTACATGTCCGTTTCATACTTTATATCTGAACTATGCATCAGATACAAATTGAAGCTGAACATAAGTTACAAACGGTTGGTAAAAAAACCATTCTTGGCTTTTTTTTTTTTAAACCAAAAAACCTTTCGTCTCATTTTATGTTCTTGTCTTCTTTCTGAATGGAAATTTAAGCTATGCTTAAGTTACAAGTAGGAAACAAGATGGTCAAACTGCAGATGCAGAGTTACTTCCAACCTGACAAACATTTTGAGCCCATATAATCACAGGTAGCCCAAGCTTTATGTGTCACAGTAACCGTTACGAGCGAAATTATAAGGATTTGTATGAGAAAAACGGTCCATTCTAGGAACTAAAAAATACTAACAAGATTTCAATAAAAATTGCCTACCTCACTTCGCTTGTGTGTTTCCTTGTCTCCTGTGTGGTTTTTGGGGCGATTTAGAGCATTTCCAGTGAGTTTTAGTTCCATTGCTTTCTCTCTCTATATCCTTTCCCAAGGTAGGGCACTTCAACCGAGAGGCCAAGCGGATTCACTGAAGGAAAACCGCTGTAAATTCGCTCCAAACCCGCCGATCGCTTCGAAATTTCACGTAGACCACGGACGATAGTTCTGTAGTCCATTCCAACTCTTTATCCGAGACCCGGATACATGGAAAGAGCATTAATGGTCGCCAATCTCTGCACACTTTTCCGTTGAGATTGTTCGACAGATGCTTAATTCAAATTTCTCCAAGCCGAATGTTTGAAAAATGGCTTAGCGACCCAATGGAACTAAAACTCACTGGAAATGCTCTAAATCGCTCCAAAAACCACACAGGAGACAAGGAAACACACAAGTGAAGTAAGGTAGGCAATTTTTATTGAAATCTTGTTTCATCTTTTAGCTCCTAGAATGGACCGCTTTTTCTCATACAAATCCTTATAATTTCGCTTGTAATGGTTTCTGTGACACATATAGCTTGGGCTACCTGTGATATAATTATGCATGTATTGCATGCATAATGCAAATTGTTTTTCTTTAGGCATTATACACACATCATGAGTTCTAAACTATGCATGCTCATGCGATGAAAAAGTGGGCACTGGTATTATAAAACATGTATGCTATATTTAGGCATATTATTTAATTTGGAATTTGTTGAGCGTTCGTGATCTTGAATATTAAATGAAAATTGTGCTTGATAAGAAAAATAAAATCACAAAATGTGTACAACCCATGGTCTCACTTTTTTATCACACAAGCTTGCACGTAGAGCAGTAGCACAGAATTCTTGATGCTTGTATTGTTCAGTTTTTACTCGTGCCGGTATGGCAACAAGTTAAGAATTTGCCTCCGTTTTTCTCCTTGTTTTCCTCCGTGTTTTCGTATCTACTTTTGTGCATTACGTTAGATCTGGGTACGAGAATATGCACGCATGCACTGCGAGAAATTTTGAGTGCACGGTACTTGGGATTTGGTGTAATCGGCATCGTTTTGCAAGCAAAAGCGAAACAAATTTGGGTTTTATTCACTGCTTATTGTTTGTTGCTGTTTACTCGTGACGGATACGGCAACGAGGTAAAGTTTACCCTCCATTTTTATTTTTATTCTTTTTGTTTTTGTCTCTTATTTGTACATTGCATTAGATCTGGGTACGAGAATACGCACGCATGCAAGCAGAAACGAAACTAATTTTGGTTTTATTTGCATGTTGTTGTGTTATGTAAGTGTTCTCCGCGAGTAACATACATTACTGGTACGAGTATACAGTGTGTAGGCTATGGGTAGCCTCTTGTTGTTTTAGTTTTAAGAACTGTATGCATAACTAATGTAATGGGTTATACGGAAATCTTTCCTCTAAAGTCCAAATCTTGGAAAGATTACCATATAACCCCATAGCTATGCATACATGTACATGTATATGCCCTTTTTATAAACTAAAACAAAAGCCAATACAATACATGTAGATCACCCAAAGAAAAACAGCAGAATATGAAATATTAATGAATGGGGTACAGTGCATACGGAAATCATACCCAATTCTTGGTTTTCACTTACGTCGTATCAAAATTCAGAAGCATTTAACAATAGTTTTCGATTCCAAAATGTTTATGGAATTGTAGAGAGTTTAAACTACACATCTTGGCCAAATTTTGAAGCGCAATTAAGCATTTCGTTCAAGAGTTATAGGTGAACGAGAATTTGACATTTTTAGTAAGAAATGTATGAAGCGGCCATCTTGATGCCCTACTCATGAGCACAAATATGGCGGCCAAAAATTTGGGAATAAGTTCGTGTTCCAGTATCCTGTATGATGCCTAGTGATGTTGGATGATGTCTAGTTCCATTAGATGATTTCTAGGGAAGTTGATTAGGTCTAGCAACGTGCGATGATGTGTAGTGATGTTCCATGACGGGTGGTTAGGATTGGTGGTGGTTTAGGGGACAACATTGTTATTGATTTTCAATTTGGTGTACTGGAACACAAACTTATTACCAAAAATTCAAACCCTTAATTACATCAAAAATCAAATAAAAAATATTGCATTCGCTATAAGCTCCATTAAATCGGCTTATAAGCATTTATAATGCAGAAAATAACTTTCAGCTGATTCAATTATTTTTGTTTATTTTCATGGCTTATCTGAAGTAGCGTGACGGATTGCGTGACACATTTAAAACCTTTATTAATTATAAATTGGAAGCAAAACATTGTTAAAACCTGAAACTTTTTGTGAAAGATTATAGCACTGGTATCCACATGCCATGTAAGAAACAGCTTTGTAGGATGTATACTTTAGATTTTTGAATTTTTATGATGTCATAGGAAAACCAAGAATAGCGCTGCACACTAATGACATCACAGATTTCTGACCCCCATTATGACTCAGACAAACAAATTGCTCCATACTTTATCTACATACAGTAAGAATGTTGTATGAAAAACTGAAAAGTTATGTTGACAAGCACTTTGATGCAGCTTTTATTTTTGCCAGAAGATGGAATACCCAAGTTAATGTTGAAAAGAAAACCTGAAAATTATTCTTGGAATAACTCAGATTTTGGTGTATTGTGGGAGCCCTGATAAGACCTCAAAATTTACATGTATGTAATTGTTTGCTTTTTAACATTTTTATCTGAGGTTTTATTGTTACACTTTTCAGTAAAAAATTTAGACCATTTTTTTAAAATTCACATTTTCAGAAAAGCTATGTTGTTGAAGTGAGAGTAGGAAGAAACATAACGATTCAACTGATCAGGTAAGAATATTGTCATTACATTTAATAGTTTGATGTCCCTCATCACAGTCTATTTATTTCTAAAAACAGTTTATTATAGAATGTGTTTTAGTTTATGAACTAATCGTTTGAATTTTTGTGAAGGATCCAGCACTCCGTGCAGTAAAATGGAAAAAGCAAAAAGAGGAATAAATTAAAGAAAATAAACTGAAATCACTGAATCAGGAGCAGAGGTAAGAACTTTCACAATACATGTAGTTATTCTTTTAGAAACTGATGGCTGACCAAACTTCTAAATTTTGAGTATGTCATTACTCCTGTGGGGTACTCCGCAAAATTTTTGTTGGGGTTGCGGGTCAGACTAGGTAGTGTGGGTGTACTCATTTCAAAAAACTGTCACCCATTTTAAGGAGGCTTGACTTGGCCGTGGGGTGTATGTTTTGAAATCAAAATTTCGCAAGGAAGAAATGCTTTGATTGCTTTCATACTTCACCAAGTTTATGAAAATGAATGTGATCAAAGTTTTATGTTTTACTGGTTTCCAAGTGACAGCCATTACTATAGTAGTGGCAGATTATTTGCCCTTGTTTTCAACAATGTTGTTTTTCTCAAAATCTAGTCAGACACTTGATAATGTAACTTACATATTTTGTCCTACTCACGTATCACTAGCTGCAGACAAAGTTTCAAAATTTATGAGAAGGTTTTCAAGTAAATCAAAAATCATTTTTTAGGGCATGATAGGCAAAACAGTAATAAAGCAAAATATTTCCAAAATGCCCTTACATGTTCAGCTGTAATTTAAAAACAGCCAGCTGTTAAAATTATAGTGATTGTCCTTTACTTTGCAATCATTTTTAACTGCATGGTCATTTTAAAATGATATGTAAGGGCAATTTGAAAATAGATTATTTTCTTTTTTTGTTTTGCCTATCATGCCCTAAAAATGATTTTTGATTTACTCGAAAACTGTTGTATAAAGTGTTTGCACATGATGTCATAAAAATTCAAAAACCTAAAGTATGTACATGCATACATCCTACAAAGCTGTTTCTAACATTTTTTCACAAAAAGTTTCAGGTTTTAATGAAGTTTTGCTTCCGATTTAAAAAGGTTTTAAATGTGTCATGCAATCCATCATACTATTTCAAATAAGCCTTGAAAACAAACAAAATTGAAGCAGTTGAAAGTTATTTTTGAATAATTATAGATGCTTATAAGCCAATTTAATGGCACTTATAGTGAATACAATATTTTGTGATGAGATTTTTGGTGTAATTAAGACTTTGAATTTTTGGCCACCATGTTGCCTCTCGCCTCCAATCAACCTGGATAGAGCAGGGGTGGTGTAGTGGGGAGCAGGGGTGGTGTAGTGGGGGAGCAGGGGTGGTGTAGTGGGGAGCAGGGGTGGTGTAGTGGGGAGCAGGGGTGGTGTAGTGGGGAGCAGGGGTGGTGTAGTGGGGAGCAGGGGTGGTGTAGTGGTGAGCAGGGGTGGTGTAGTGGGGAGCAGGGGTGGTGTAGTGGTGAGCAGGGGTGGTGTAGTGGGGAGCAGGGGTGGTGTAGTGGGGAGCAGGGGTGGTGTAGCGGTGAGAGCATTCACCTCCCACCAAGATGGCCCGGGTTCGATCCTCGGACCCGGCGTCACATGTGGGTTGAGTTTGTTGTTGGTTCTCTCCTTGCTCCGAGAGGTTTTTCTCCGGGTACTCCGGTTTTCCCCTCTCCTCAAAAACCAACATTCTAAAATTTCAATTCGATCTAGAAAGAGGACCTGCTAAAAACCAGCTATGGCTGATGTGGTTTTCCTCTCTAAATATAGTTATTTATATGTCCAGTGATGCCTCTGGATCGTTAGGGTTTGGTGCGGTATTCGGCTCACACTGGTTGTATGGCGAGTGGCCCCTAGCACTTCAGTCCTCATCAATTGAGTTTAAGGAACTTTTCCTTATAGTTGTTTCTGCTCATGTCTTGGGCTCGTTCTGGTTTAGACAAGTGGTGCTTTTCCATTGCGACGAGGAATCTGTGGTGTACATTCTAAATTCTTGTACCTCTAGGGCCCCTGATGTTATGCATCTTTTGCATTTACATGTACTTATGACAGCTGCTAACTATAATTTCATATTTTCAGCTCAGCACATCGCCGGTTCCAATAACACAATCTCTGATCAATGCGTTATCTCGTTTTAATTAGCAGACCTTTCATCAATTGGCCCCACCTGCCTACCATCGTCCCATAGTCATCCCTCCTCATCTTTGGGAAACATTAACCTATCACGCTTAGAGAAGGATTGCATCGCCTGATGTCACAGGGATTAGCTCCCTCTATGCACTGAACCTACAAATCTTCTCAACTTCGTTTTCTAAACTTTTGCACTCATTCTGGATGACTCCACCCCAATGACTCTACATGCCCAGCAAGCGAGTGGACCCTTTGCTTGTTTGCAACTCACCTCTCTTCCTCACTTAGAGCTGTAGTTCCTCCTCTATCAAGATTTACTTATCAGCAGTCCGTTCCATTCACATAGATCTTGGATTACCAGACCCTTTGGTTGACTGCCTTCACATGTACAATTGTTATTGTCTTGTGTGGTATAAAGAGGACTCAAGGATCAACTGGCTCCCATCGCTTGTCTATCACTGACCACCATTTGCTGATCATTCACAATTCACTGTCCTTTTCAAACCAGGATCATGTATGTAATGTTCTGGGCTGCCTCTACCCTCGCTTACTTTGGGTTGCTGTGCTTGGCTGAGTTCACTGTTCTATCTTTGTCAGCCTTCAACCCTGACATTCACTTGACTGTCGGCAACATTGCTGTTGATTCTCACATATCTCCATCTTGCTTGCAACTCAACATCAAGGCTTCCAAGACTGACCCTTTTCAGAAGGGCTGCTGCCTCTACATTGGCTTGGGTCATCCTCCACTTTGTGCTTTGTCCGCTATCATGGACTACCTGCTGCTGTGTGGCCAGTCCCCTGGTCCCTTGTTCCTACTCTCAAACGGTCAGCCCCTTTCTTGTGCTCTATTGACACACTGACTAAAAGATATCTTTGCAGCTGCTGGTATCCAAGGATCATTTTCCAGTCACAGCTTTAGGATTGGTGCTGCAACTCAGAGGAGGTATGACTGCCATCCCACAATGCATTGCATTTCGAAGTACAGTATATTATCAAATCTCGGATGACGTCATCAGTACATTTTGGCATTGGATCAGTTCAGAACCCACGTGAGAGAAGCCATTGCATAATGGCGCTGAGAGCGAATCCGTCCTACGAGACCTTTACGCATGGTAGCAACTGACGAGGTTCGCAAAAGAACCGAAACTCGAGTCTTGCTTAAGGACATGAAATTGTGATCATTCCTTGCTTAAGGAAAGAATGTAAGAATTTACTAGCATCCGTGAGATTTACAAAACAGCAACCATGCTGCAGATTATCTGTTGGATGCCAAATCAAATGCTATTACAAAACAACAGAGGTTTATCCTAGCTCCACTGAGACACACTACTCAACTACAGAACTAACTAAGGAGCTAAAAATTATTGCAAGAATTCATGATTTCATTGCAGTGAAATTGTAGAATACGGCTTTTTGAGACTCGCATCTACATGTAAGACGCCTATATCCGTGATGCCGGAAACACTAATTCTCACAAGTCTTGCACACCGCAGACTTCAGACATTAAATCACAGCGTGAGAAATTTAACGATCCTAGCAGTTTGAAAGGGATAACAAACTATAGCCGATAAGTATTTATCTTGCAACGTTAAAAACGGTCATTTTTGTTATTGTCCAAATTCAAAATAATGCTGATATTCCGGAAAAATCGCTGACTTTTTGTGTTTATTGAGTATCTCAATTTGAGGGACTTTCTAATCAATGCTCACAACTACTAGTTAAGGCAATGTTCGCATGATTGAGAAAGTTGCAACTTTTTAAAGCAGTGGAGTCTTGTACGGGCAGTTTTGGGCGGTTCAGGTGTCAATGGGTTAAGTAGAAAAGAAAACCTGTATTTTATCCTTATTATGTAGATATGTGTGCCTGGGCTACACATCAGTCTTGGGGTATTCCTGAAGTTTTTTGAGCTATTGTCAGATGCTTGTCTTAAACATGAACAAGAGATGGCCACCAAGGAAGCTGAAACTGAGGGAAATCCAAGTGATACAGAATATGATGAGTATGTCCAGACACTTTGATGGTCCCTGCAAGAACAGAAGGCTGCAGATGCTTATTTGGCAGAAGCTCAAACTGCACAGGATTATGCTGCCTACACCTGTACATTGTCACCATGGAAGGGAACGACTTGTCGCAGACCAACCCCAATCCCCTTGTTGTTCAACTGCTGATCCATTGCTTAGGACCTGAGAAAAAAAGCACATGAGAAGGTACAGTTAAGCTACAAAACATATTATGGCATTTCACTAAATAAAATAGCACACTAAGTAAACAAACCACACTTTAGGAATAATATCATTTACCAACAATGAAATTAAATCTTTTTTTAACAGGAGACCCTTGCAGCCAGCATCAAAGAAGGACTGAAACTTCCAAAGAGTGCCGGCCGTGTCAACCAAGCTGTTGAGGAAGTTCTTCAGAGCATCAATGCGAAACGCCAGGTGTACCATAGCAACAGTTTCATAGGAAACCATAACATTTGTATGCAGGTAACAAAATATATGCAAAATATATTAACCTACATGTATAGAGCAATGCCTGAGAAAAATGTTTTGTTTTAAAGTACTTTCTACTTGGACCTTATATTTCATATATTAAAAATATGTGGAGTGGTTGTCAAGGTGACTGAGAGATATTGCCCATGTCCTATTCTCTTTGAAAAGGCAAAGGCTATCCAAGACAAGTACATTGTACATTGTACCAGCAACTGTTGGGGCTTATTTCTACATGTACCTGCCATTTCAAGTACAACCGCAGCCACCCCATGACAGATGAGGAGGTCTCAGTCCTTGGTAAGGACACATTCTTATGTTATGAATATTGTGTTATTTAATGTAGAACTCTTCTGTATGAGCCATTAACGTGACAATTACCTTTCCATTTTAGAGCAAGACATTCAGAAGCTGATGGAGTTCTACAGGCAGCATTTTAAAACATCCACATTTCCCCCAAAATGCACATCCTAGAGGATCATGTGGTACCATTTATCAGGCAGTTGAAGTTTTCTTTGGTGAGCAAGGAGGAGAGTCTATCTACCATGATTTTGTGAGCTTGGCTCTAACATTCAACAGAGTGAAGCCAACCACTGATCGCCTCAAGAAGATCTTGGAGGAGCACTTCATTGTGACAGACCCTTCCAACAGAGAAGTTGTCCCAACGAAGCCAATGAGATACCTTAACACCAAAAGACCCTGCATAAGCTAGAATACATGTATTGTGTACAGTGAAATAATATATATAGTTAGGCTTAGCCTAACAGCGGCGCCCTCTGAAGACCCTCTGAACAAGCTTAACTAAGATGAAACTTAACTAATAGGTGAAAGGTCGGAAGCACAAGAATTAAGATTAATATTGACGACCGGGCTATTTTTAAAAACAGTATTACCCGACCGTCTGCACAGTACATTTAGACCGTATAAAAGTTCACAAAAACAACTTTTTCTCCGTCTAGAATAACTATTACGACTACTGTTAAAAAATACAGTTCTTGCTTGTCAAAAAATGCCTGAGAAACTGATTTGGAAATCAAAATTGCCAAAAATACACAAACATATTTGCATACGGCCACGCGAGTGAAGTTAGAACTACAATAAAATTCAAGTCTTGTTTTGTTTACATAAAATCGCTTTTCAATCTATGTAATGAATGAACAAACACATAAAAATGGACAACACAATCTTCTTTCGAAAAATTTTATTCAAATCTCCATTAGTTTATGTTGAAAAGCAAAACGCAAAACGCGCATCGAGGCCGAGCCGTGTCTTCGATGAAATTCAAGAAATTAATACAACTGAATTTAAGCTACACGTTTAAAAACAATTCTCCAAAACTAACGAGAACACGTTAACAAAAAGTCAATCACAGATTGATATCAAGATAAATTCCCATCGAAAAATGTAATTTGTTTTACCTTTAAGTCCCTCCGGCGACTACTGTGCTTGGAAATTCTTTAAATCTCCGCTTTGGTGCTGAAATCCGTTAAACGAACCCATCTCTCGCATTGCTAAAAACGTATATAGTTCCTCGAAGCAAGATTTTATCCCTGAAAGCTCTTCTTTTTCCACTAAAGCGGCTTCTGAGTATCCCTTAATTAGCATCCCTGTCTTGAGTAGCAAACCACGAAAAAATGCAGGAAAATAACGACTTTAATTTAAACCGTTTTCTCCGCTCAGTAAACACAGCAAAACATCGAAGTGTTTTCCCAGCTGACGTGACATTCGGCCGTGTAACCGCGCGAAAAAAAAGCCTCGCTTTGGTTTCAACATGACGTCGTACGCGCATGTTTTGCGACGTCATACGCGCCCGCGAGCTAGTCCTGTGCGACGGAGCTACCTGCGCGACGGAGGGCGGAGGGCACACGCGCGCCCGCGAAACATTCCGCTAGCCAAGACCATGAAAAATGACGGGTTAGGTTCTATGAGTATGGGGCTGCGCAGCCGGGCCGTCGGCCCGGCGAGTGCTCCGCTATTAAATTAAAATAGCATGTCAAACCTAAGTTAATAAAATTGGCATTGTCTTCTGTTTTCAGTGTTTTGCAATATTTAATTAAGCACATTGCCCGTAGCCTGTGGGAAAAGAGAGATCTCTGACCGGTGGCTATCGCGGGCGCAAAGAAAACTAAATTTCCGCCCTGAAAGTGACGTGATAACCAGATGTCCGTTAAAGTGCATATGACAGATATTTTTTTATTTGCTTGATGGAATCTACATGGCGTTTTGATAAGACGAAAGTCGAAAAAAGAGTTTCGATATCGATTTTTGTTGTTCTTGATTTTAACGTGAAATTTCACTTCCGGTGGGCTACAAAACCGCGCAAGAAGAAATACTGGAAATAGTCCGCTGTGACGTCGATACAAGAATGCCAGTGTCGCGGTTTCTCAGTTCCTTTCGTTTTTTTGGTGCGTGTTGCTACAACCATAGACAACACACCTCAATAGAACCATGTTTCCTCCTCAAGGAGCACCAAAAAATGTGAGGAACCGAGAAAACGCGACACCGGCGTTCTTGTATTGACGTGACAGCGGACTATTTCCAGTCTTTCTTCTTGCGCGGTTTTGTAACCCACCGGAAGTGAAATTTCACGTTTTTTGACGGCTAAATCAAGAACAACAAAAATCGATATCGAAAATCACTCTCCTTCTGGAATACTTTTCAAGAGTGGTGGTTTGAAAAAGAACGTGAAAGACTTTCTTTAAAACATGGTAGCATATTATACGGCTACTTTGACAATACAAAATACTGGCAGGCATTAAACTACTCAATTCTAATAGCAAAATACTATATATTCTGTATTCTATATATTCTATCAGAAACCCATATTATGGGTTTCTGATTCTATATATTCATGGTTCCGTATTGTAAGAAGCTCCTGGCCCGGTTTCAGGGAGATTGCTATATCCTCTTGGTCGAACAGGTTCACCCATCCTTCTTTTAAGTCTGCTCTGTTTAAAAAAGTTGAAGAACACATCGCAATATTATCTCGTAGACTGATTAATTCTGCAATGGACACTGGATGCAGCTTTGAATAAGGGTTAAAACATACTAAGGGTTTCTAGCAGAAACAAAGTTTAAAACTACAACTTAGTCTTATTAGATTTTTTGCTCCAGTATACTCACCTAAATTGTCCTTGAATCCAATCTCAAAGGAGGCGGTTTAAAGTGCATTAAATGAGGGACGTGAATCCAACACTATTCTATTTAAGGACCTTGGAGACACAAAGGGGTCAAATCGCACCGTCAAGGCCGTAGCTAGCATGAGGCAAGACGAGGCAGTTGCCTCGTCTAAGTTTTATCCAAAAAAAAAAAAAAGAAAAGAAAACATTTGCCATTGGCATATGCAGGTAAGTTGAGCGACTGGAAAGGAAAAAGCTGTAGTATTGATAAGGCAAAGTTCTTCAGTGTAATGGCTGATGAGACAACGGATGAGTCAACGAAAATACAACTGTCTGTCTGTGTAAGGTATCTAACAGACACCTTTGTGGTTGAAGAAGCTTTCCTCGGCTTTGTGGAATTGCCCAAAACAGATGCACAAACCATTTCTGAAGTTCTCCTAACCAAGGCTCAGCAGTGGGGCTTGGATACTAGTAAGTGGCGTGGCCAAGGATATGATGGCGCCTCTACAATGAGCGGACAGGTGTCAGGTGTTCAAACAAGAATTACAGCGCAACTGCCTAAAGCAAAGTATTTTGTACATTGCAGAAGCCATTGCCTTAATCTAGTTATCGTCGCTAGCTGCAGCAATGTTCCCAATGTCAGAAACTTTATGGATACCTTCAAGTCGATCACTTTCTTCTTCTCTGCCACTTCTAAACGTAAGAGCATCATATCTGAGATACTCTCAGAACGTGCTGGCAATGACTTGCTTGCTGATGCAGGCACATCAGCCGCAACGGAAGAAGACATCTGTGAAGACGTCATAGCGTTGAAAGCGAATAGAAACAGATCCTCTCTTCCGACACTGAGTGACACCAGGTGGCTTTCACGAGTAGACTCAATCAGTACTTTGTTGTGCCATTATCAAGCCGTTCATGAAGCCCTCGAGGAAGTACGAGTCCGGTCAACTGGTCAGAGTTCTCATGACGCTGCTTCCTATCTCTACAGCATGAGCGCATTCAGCTTCGTTATAGCAACAGTTATTTGCCAATACATCCTGGCTTTTACTCGGCCTCTGTCTGTGGCATTGCAGAGTACAGAATGCGACCTAGTCTTAGCTCATGAAGATGTACGCAATTTGGTGGCTACTCTTCGGTCTCAGCGAACGGAAGAACGATTCCATAGTTTGTATTCAAGGGCTGTTGCAGTTGCTGCTAAGGTCCATGTTGCTCCTGCCAAACCAAGAACTTGTAACAGACAAGTCAATAGGGCTAATGCGAATGTTGGTGGTGACATAGAAGCACACTATAAAGTGAACTTTTACTTTCTATTTATTGATCATGTGATTCAGCATCTCAATGACAGATTTCCAGAGGAGATCCAAAGGGCGTTGCTGGGTAGTTACCTGATTCCCGCTAAGTTGCACCTGCTGGATGAGACTGTTGTGGGCAAACTAAAGCAAAGTTTCGCAGAGGAAATTCCAAGAGTAGCTAACTTCGAACAAGAGGTACATTAAATGAACCCTGACTCCTTTTTATGTTTTGTGAACAATTACATTGTTTTATGTGAATATTACAGAGTATCAGTACCTTTCATCTAAACCATATTTAACCTTTTTCAACAGCGGTATTGCGTTGGAAGATGAAAAACAACAACTTGGCTGCTAAACAAATCCGAAGCTTGCAGGAAGCAGTGGGGCATTGCAATGAACAGTTTTATCCAAACATTTCCACCATGTTACAGCTTCTTTTGACCCTGCCAGTTGGTTCCTGCTCATGTGAACGTTCCTTCAGCGCGCTGAGAAGGCTGAAAACCTGGTCCTAAACAAGCATGGCTGATGCAAGGCTTAACGGTCTCGCTTTGGCGTATATCCATAAACCGCCAGACATTGATAGCAGTCAAGTCTTAAAGCGATGGGATCGCTCTGGTCACAGAAGAATCGCCTTGGCCTTTAGCAGCGAATAGGCCAAATTCGACTCATTCAAACTAAATTCTTTAAATTTTCTTACTGCCCTGAAAGAGATTTCAATATCAGCCTGAATTGTGAAAGTAACCTCATACCGTCCTGTATGAGCTTGACACAGAAAACCAACATTTCAGAGCTTCTTAATTTTATTTGCATTAAAATCGTGAATTGGAGAACCGATAGAGAACATGAACTGTGTCCAATTTATCTTAGTTTTTGAATGTGTTTTTGAGGAAAATACTGCCAGGAATATGCTAAAAATAGCATTACCGGGCGTTTAGATTTCAAAATTTCCTGGGGGAGCATGCCCCCAGACCCCCCTAGAAAATAGCGCCTCCGGCGCTAAGTTCACTTGCCTCGTCTGCCGTTCAATCCTAGCTACGGCCCTGACCGTTGCTAATTAGTTTCGCGCTGTTGTTACACCCTTGACAGGAGTTGCGAGTCACGCAATTTAGAAAACTGCTGAGAAATTTCGAGAATTCCTCCTGGAAAGCGGGCTGGAAAGACAGTCTTCAGTGTTGGTCCCTGATCGTATTTTCAATATCCCGAGAATATTAACCCGGGGATTGACCCGATTAACCCGAGAGACTCCCATATAAAATTGACGGGGGTGTTCTCTTCGTCGGAAATTTTGAATTTTTACTCCTAAAAGGTACCGATGGTTTCTGAAACGTTGTTCTGTAACCATATATTTCTGGCTAGATCAATGCCAAAATGTATCAGAGTAACTTTGAGAGTGGTAATTTTCGATTCAAACACCTTTTGTGGATCTCAGTGTTACCAAACCTCGAATTTTAACCCCTAAAAGTCCTAAAATGTACGACGGTCATTGTTATCGATTTTTTGATCACGGTCGGTTTTATCGATGTAAACTACGAAACCAAAACTCGCTGAAATGCCGTAGAGGCCATGAAACAGCTCAGAAACTGAGCACTAATTTGAGATCACTAATTTCGTCAGTTAGTACTTATTTAAGAAGCAACAACATATGTGATAATTTAGACTCTGCCGGGGTCGTTAATTTCTTCTGATACAGTAAAATTGATATCTATAGTTGAAGTTTCTGCCTGAATTTCAGATAAAAAAAAATAGCGAATGCTGATCTCAAGGTTGTTTTTAAGATAAAACTGGCCAATATATCACCAGAATAAAGAACGTCTGGATTCTTTGCTTTTTCTTGATGTTATAATAACCACCGGACAACCCCGCGGGAAGGGTACTCAACAAACGTTTTGTACGGAACAAAAGTTTTGTACGGGGATGCTCCGCCCCAAGGTCCAAACCCTTACCCTTTCATATACCGTTTTTGATAGAAAAGGTACCCTTTTCATATAGCCTTTCGTGCGTCTGTTTATATATTTTGAAAGGCGCTTTTTATAATACTTAAATGGCAGTTTTCCCTACCTTTTTTTCACTTCAACTCGTGTTTTTCTTACCCTTTACTTCGTGAAACCCCTACCTTGTCATATACTTCAACTCGTGAAATCCCAACCCTTTCATATACCTCCAGATCAAATTTAGGCGGAGCATCCCCGTATAGCCCATTATAGGGAGTAACCTCCCCCCCCCCCCCCCAACCCCGACGGGTTTAAGTATCAGATTAGCAACGCTGGACAAAGAGTCACTGTAGTTGGTTTAGTGTGGGCACTCATCCTAACATACCCTGGCTACAGAGGCCTGTTCTCCCTTTCGCGATAATAACTCGATCCTTGAAAAAGGTGCTCAGTGCGCCGCGATTAGTCGGATTAGTGATCGTCTACGATAATCGACGATCTATAAAGCTATACTTTGGAACAGAAACAATTTTGCAGAGGTTTTGGCGAATGTTTGAGCGATCGATAGTTGGCAGTCATATGGAAACATGCCTTTAGGACATTGAGCTTGCATTTGGTCCGATTTAAAACTAAGAAAACAACAATATTAAAATATTGTTGAAAATAGCTGAAATAGCAATGGCATTTGACAAATATGTGAGCTGAGAATGTGAGCTTATTGTTTCTGGTTTCTGTGCATAATCAAGGGATCAAATAAGCGGGGAGGGGGGGGGGGGGGGGGGGATCCGGTATCTTCAACGTTAATTTATCACTCCTCGGCCATTTGACTTCTTATTAGCAAATTACCAATGTTAGGGAAACTTAAGATTCCATAATGAATCCCTTAGCACGACGAACGGGAATGGTTTAAAAATAATGTTCTTTCGAAGTGTGTTTTGAAGGGGTGAAAAGGTTGCCATTGTGGGTTTTAAATTCATGATTGAATTACGAATTCCGTGAGCAGAGCCATGTACTGTTCAACACGCGCGTGTCATCGCTTATCTCGTGTAACGCGCACACGAGTGAAGATGGATGAAAATAGCCATAAAAATACGTTGTGTGCTTTTTGCATATAGACTCAACCAGCCTATAATATTTATTTTTATATTCTATAGGATATTTTTAATAGATAGTAAACTCTTACTATCATTAAATAATGCCACTTAAAACTCTAAGAAAACAATTTTCCTTGTCTGCAAGAGCCTGTCGGAACAAACGAGGAAAAAAATTCAATTGGTCACGTCAACACGTCAACAAGTCGAATGCCGTTTCCAAGTCTCAAACTCTTGACACGTTTCCTTTTGAAGATAGGACCCCCCCCCCCCTCTACTTTTTCATACAATAATGGCAGAGCCAGTCCTTATTAAATGTACCTGAGCAGAGGGTATGTGGATAGCGGTATTGGGTAAAAAATCAGGCAAGAGAAAAACAACCAAACCAGCCGGGCGGATCAGAACAATCCTTTCCGAGCTCAAAATTCACCATCTTACATTATTTATCAAAAACATATTATTCACGCTCCAGGTAGCCGGAGAAAATACTCAGAAAAGTTGTTGCTGAGGTTGTGCAATCTGCTTCTTTAAACCTTATTCACTTTTCAGGCCAATGAATGCAATGTTCCCTGTTCATATTCAAACGTAACCCCCGTAATCTTTTCCCATCTACTAATGCCATTCTAATGTCTACCCCTTTTCACACCAAAGTTGTCTCTCTATTGGCATTTTCAAACCTTTATGGCTCAATCCCCCCTTTTCCCCCAAGACTACGCCCGCGCAGAAAGCCGTCGTCCTCATTTCAGTTTTTCTTTCCTTTTCCCCTCTCATGCCCTCTTCAGTATTCTTCATTCCCGTTACGTATTCCCATCATTCCTGTGTTACTATAAATCCACCTCTGGTTCTGTCAAGAGCTGTTTTATACAACGTCACTGCGCATTTGATCTTAAAAATACAAACCGGTAATATGACAAAAATAAACACAGACGTCATGTGATCAATAAGACACCCAGCGTACGTGGGAGATGACTTTCATTTTCGAACACACCTCAGCACAGACGCAGTTTTGTTTCTTCGTAATAAACCAGGTTTTACTATCAATTTTGCTGGCCGCTGATTTACTTCGACACGGTGAGTATATGTATATTATATGCATATTATATGCATTTAAACATGCCTATAGTTTATTCAGTAGGAGTCGGACGGGTGCATTGTCATTGCACTCGTCCGTAAATGCATGTAAACGTTTCGCGTGTTCTGCGTGATGGATCTGCGTAACCGTGATGTCTTTAAATAGTGCGTCCTTTATCACTGTTTGCACTGACCGTTTGTAGTGATACGAAAAAAATTGCGACGGCGCGAACACTGTTTCTGTCACAATGCCTGCTTGCTTTTTGGGGTGATCAGATTAGCAACTATGAACAAAGAGTCACTGTAGTTGATTTAGTGTGGGCATTCATCCTAACATACCCAGGCTATAGAGAAAACTGTTACAAAGACAGTCAGACGTTTTGGGGATAACCATTCATCAGTCTTTGTATTCTCACGAGATTGAACGCTCACGCTCGTGCTCGTGCGCGGCGATTAGCGATCGTCTGCGATAATCGACGATCTATAGTTTGGAACAGAAACAAAGGCATGTTGATGGTGGCTGCATTATGGCTTCCATGTGATTTCAGAGGTTTTGGCGAGAGTTTGAGCGATCGATCGTTTGCGGTCTTATGGAAACATGCCTTTAGGATATTGAGCTTGCGTTTGGTCCGATTTAAAACTAAGGAACAACAATATAAAAATATTGATGAAAATAGCTGAAATAGTAATGGGATTTGACAAATATGTGAGCTTAGAATGTGAGCTTATTGTTTTTGTGCATAACCAACGCACAAATAAGCGGGCAAAAAAACGGTATCTCCAGTGTTAACTTCTCACTCCTCGGCCATTTGTCTTCTTTTTACCAAATTAGCAATGTTAGCAAAACTTAAGATGCCATGAAGAATCCCTTAGCACGACGAAGGGGAATAGTTTAAAAATAATGTTCTTTCCAAGTGTGTTTTGAAGGGGTGAAAAGGTTGCCATTGTGGGCTTTAAATTCATTATTGAATTACGAATTCCGTGAGCAGAGCCATGTACTGTTCAACACGCGCGTCATTGCTCATCTCGTGTAACGCGCGCACGAGTGAAAATGGATCAAAATAGCCATAAAATACGTTATAAACGCAACCAGCCTATAATATTTATTTTATATTCTATAGGATATTTTTAATAGATAGTATTAAAACTTCTACTATCATGAAATAATGCCACTTAAAACTCTAAGAAAACACAATTTTTTCTTGTCTGCAAGAGCACTGTCGCAACAAAACGCGAAACAGAAAAAAAATTCAATTGCTCACGTCAACAAGTCGAATGCCTTTTCCAACTTTCAAACTTATAACACGTTTCCTTTTGAAGATAAGCCACCCCCCCCCCCCCCCCCTGCGCCCCTTTCCCCCCCCTCTCCCCTCTCCCCCCTCCCCCTACTTTTTCATACACAATAATGGCAGAGCCAGTCCTTAATATACCTGAGCAGAGGGTATGTGGATAGCGGTATTGCGTAAAAAAGTCAGACAAGAAAAAACAACCAAACCAGCCGGGCGGATCAGAACAATCCTTTCCGAGCTCCAAATTCACCATCTTACATTATTTATCAAAAATTATTATTCACGCTCCAGGAAGCCGGAGAAAATACTCAGAAAAGTTGTTGCTGAGGTTGTGCAATCTGCTTCTTGAAACCTTATTCACTTTTCAGGCCAATGTAAGCAATTTTCCCTGTTCATATTCAGACGTAACCTTAACCTTTTCCCATCTACTAATTCCATTCTAATGTCTACCCCTTTTCACAGCGAAGTTGTCTCCCTATTGGCATTTCCAAACCTTTACGGCTCAATCCCCCCTTTTCCCCCAAGACTACGCCCGCGCAGAAAGCCGTCGTCCTCATTTCAGTTTTTCTTTCCTTTTCCTGTCATGCCCTCTTCAGTATCCTTCAGTTTCCAGTTTTCATGCCCGTTACGTATTCCCAACATTCCTGTGTTAGTATAAATCGACGTCTGGTTCTGTCAAGAGCTTTTTTATACAAGGTCACTGCGCATCTATTCTGACAAAAATAAACACGGACGTCATGTGATCAATGAGACACCCTGCGTACTTGGGAGATGACTTTCATTTTCGAACACACCTTAGCACAGACGCAGTTTTGTTTCTTCGTAATAAACCAGGTTTTACTATCAAGTTTGCTGGCTGCTGGTTTACTTCGACACGGTGAGTATATGTATATTATATGCATTTAAACATGCCTATAGTTTATTCAGTAGGAGTCGCTCGGGTGCATTGTCATTGCACTCGACCGTAAATGCATGTAAAAGTTTTGCGTGTTCTGCGTGATGGATCTGCGTAACCGTGATGTCTTTAAATATCGCGTTCTTTATCACTGTTTGCACTGACCGTTTGTAGTGATACTGTTTCTGTCGCAATGCCTACTAGTTTAAGTATCAGATTAGCAACTGTGAACAAAGAGTCACTGTAGTTGATTTAGTGTGGACACTCATCCTAACATACCTAGGCTATAGAGAAAACTGTTACAAAGATAGTCAGACGTTTCGGGGATAACCCCTTCATCAGTGTTTGTGTTCTCACGAGGCAAACGCTTGCGCTCGTGCGCGGCGATTATTGATCGTCTGCGATAATCGACGATCTATAGTTTGGAACAGAAACAAAGGTATGTTGATGATGGCTGCATCATGGCTTCCATATGATTTCAGAGGTTTCGGCGAGAGTTTGAGCGATCGATCGTTGACGGTCATACGGAAACATGCCTTTAGGACATTGAGCTTGCATTTGGTCCGATTTAAAACTAAGGGAACAACAATATTAAAATATTGTTAAAAATAGCTGAAATAGCAATGGAATTTGTCAAATATGTGGGCTGAGAATGTTGTGAGCTTGTTGTTTCTGTGCATAAACAAGGCACAAATAAGCGGGGAGGGGGGGGGGGGGGGTTGGGGAACCCAGCATCTTTAGTGTTAACTTCTCACTTCTCGGCCATTTGTCTTCTTATTACTAAATTAGCAATGTTAGCGAAACTTAAGATTACATAAAGAATCCCTTAGCAGACGAAAGGGATTGGTTTAAAAATATTTTTTTTAAATTCATGATTGAAATACGAATTCCGTGAGCCTGATAGCCATGTACATGTATTGTTCAACACATGCGTGTCATCGCTCATCTCGTGTAACGCGCGCACGAGTGAAGATGGATAAAAATAGCCATAAAAGTACGTTATGTGCTTTTTGCATATAAACGCAACCACTCTATAATATTTATTTTACATTCTATAGGATATTTTTAATAGATAGTAAACTCTTACTATCATGAACGTGATTGCCTTGTGCAGATTAGTGTCACCCTTGTGACGTCACGCTTACAAAGCCTGATCCATTACCTTGTTATAGGAAATTAACAATGCACGTTGACAACGCGAAGAAATTTACGTTACACTAAATTAACGCGAATTTTTCCAAAGTTAGGTTTACGTGCATTAAATTAACGCGAATTCTTCGATAAGCATCTTGCTTTATTTACTGCGATTTTCATAATTCTGCAAACTCGCACTTTACATTTCTGAACGCCAAATTGCGTTTTGGCTTCCGTCAATAAAACCTTCCAAGACAAGTGCACGGATATTTCTATCCTATCGGGGAGACAGAGGAGTATCAAGATCAATCAAAAGACATTTTGAACTCGATTTTAAACGAAGACGTCCTGTCAGATAGTGGCTCTGAAGAGCTACTAGAGGAGTCATGAACTAATAAGGTTTTGTAATGAAATAAAGGTGCTTTAAAATAACAATGTTGTAAAATAGCGTGCATTAAATTAACATCGACATTAATTAAGATACATTAAATTAACGCGAATTTTGTAAAATCGCGTTAATAAAGTGCATTGTTAATTTCCTAAAATAAGGTACTTAAAACTGAATTCATATTTACTCACTTTCTTAGCTCAGGCAAACCTGTTCCCCGTTTCCCCGTTGTTGTTATTCCCTTCCACCGTGATATGTTCTCCATCACTTATATTTCTGTTTTCCCCCAGCTTTAGTTCCAGCTTAAAAGATATCGGCATAGAGTAGAAAATCTGGCAAAACAACAACAACAACAAACATATTACTCATGATACAGAAAGACCGAGAAATACTCCGCAAAGTTGTTGTTGAGGTCGCGTACGTTGTGCATAATTATCACTGCCCATATTCAGACATAGCCTTTAGGGCGCGTTCGATTGACTGTGTTCCGAAATAAGAATAAATAGAATAACCGACTGAGAATTGTTTGTTTACTGGGCGCACTTGCAGTATAAATCTGACAAAACGTACTTATAACACAGCAATAGGAAATGTTCAATTTTCCAGTAGCTTCCAAATCCCGAAAAACGCGATCTTTTGTGCCTATTCTGTATATACGTGTTCTTATTACGGAATTAATTAAAGATTAAATACCTTCAATCGAACGCACCCTTAATTTGCCATCAAAACGGCCTCACCACCCTTCCTCCCCTCCCCACTCTCGTACCCAGATCTCCCATGGTCAGGCGGAAGGGAGATCTCACATTTCAGTACAGTACAAGCACGAGTGAGATCTGGGTACGAGATTACTCCTCTCATTCCCCATCAGTTCCTTGTTTTCATTCCCGTTTCAAATGCTTATCATTTCTACGTGATTAAATCGTTTGCTTTTTCGGTATGTGTCAAAAGCTGTTTTATACTGGGTCACTGCGCATTTGATCTTGAAAACACAAAATGGTGGTAATAATCTGACAAACACGGACGTCATGTAATAGACACCCTGCCTTCGTAGATTACTTTCTCTTTCGAACACGCCTCAGTACAGACGCAGTTTCGTTTCTTCGTAATAACCCGGGTTTTACTGTCAATTTTGCTAGCCGCTGATTTACTTGGACACGGTGAGTATATGTATATTATATGCATATATACATGTGGGCGGTGCGCGGGGTGCCTACAGTTTATTCAGCAGGATTGGTGCAGTGTCATTGCACTCGACCGTAATGCACTAGTCGATTGAAACTCCCATCCCCCGACTCCCGGGATAGGGCGTGGAATTAAGGCGACCATACCGGGGATTTAAGGTGTATTTAACAGCGTGGAGTCACGGGGGAACGAGGAATTTAACACGTACCTTCAAATAGCTGGGCATTTTAGCGGGGCTTTTAACATTGCAACAGAAGTTAGGTTTTCCACAGGGAGCCCAGGCTCACAACAGGAATCCTCAACGACAAAAATATAGGAATTTGTATGGGATTTTATCGTGAGATTGATAAAATATAAAAATTATAAATAAATAGCCATTAAAGTGTTCATACCTCATTAAACGATGTTTGTGTGTTGTTTCTTGGCGGCTTTATGGCTTCTATTGTTGTTTTGCAGAGAACGGCAAAGAAATGTACCAAAATGTGTAACGCACGTGCATAGTCGTTGTTTTGCTAGTTAAACCTTTTTATTTTTTCACGTTCTCGTTGCCGACGCCTAAAAGCTACCTACAGGTAAATCAAATTTACCGAGGTAAAAGTTCTTTGTGTAACCGCAGCTATTCTCGGCTTTATAGAAAGAATTCGAAGTTGAAATGAGAAAAAAGTAGTCTTCCCGCCAACTTTTCGGACAACCAGGGGTGCGGCTCTAATGTTGACAAAGCGTCCCCTGGGTACTCGTGCGAATCCATTTTTGCAACGGTTGTTTTGCTCGTGTCCCTTCCCGACGAGAGGGTTCTAAACCAAACGCCCTGGCTACTAAGCCAAGCCAACGGCCGCCGGTATCCCGCCCTCAACTAGCTCTTTCGTGAAAGGATCCAAGGACCCGAGAGCATTGAATTTTCTGCTTGTATTTATCGTCTTTATGAGGCGATGACTGCAGTTTTGGAGCTAAATGTGAGATGCTAAGAAAGGAACGGACTCAAGTTTAATTTGGAACGATTGGAATCGATTGAAGGTAATTTTTGTCGCTTTTCGTTGGAGTGACTTGGAAATTCGAGTTCTCCCTCTACTAGTAAAATTCCGTTTAGAAGCATAACGCCGCCAAGAAACAACACACAAACATTGTTTAATGAGGTAATTAGTAGTAGGCCAGCAAACTTAACCGCGTTACGGCATTCCCCTCCACTCCCCTACGTTCTCCTCATTGGCTATTCTTAGTCATGACGTCACAATATGCCTTCCTGCATATGCAATAAACTGCCTTCCTACATACTAATTTCAGTTTGCCAGCCATCACCCACTTTAAGTTTTATAACTCCCCTACGTTCCCCTCATTGGCTATGCTTAGTCATGACGTCACAATATGCCTTCCTGCATATGCAATAAACTGCCTTCCTACATACTAATAAACGGAATGCCTTTTCATGACGTCAACTACGTATTCCTTTTGTGTTATTCTAAAACAATAGAAACAATAGGTTTGCCCAAACTTGCCCTCTTTGTACCAACTCACTTCAAAACTAAACACAACTGACACTTATCTTTTAACCACTAAACCATCAAAGCTGTGGATAAGAGGGTTCCGAAACATTTAAGTTTAGAATCAATAAAAATGCACAGTATAAAAAACCGCTTCTTATTCGTATTTACCGCAACATTTATATAACCACTTCGTTGCTAGACTCTATGTCGATTTTCAGTTTGCCAGCCATCACCTACTTTAAGTTTTAGAACTTTCAGGTAGCTAAATTTGCATGGAAAATTAGCACCTCGGAAAAATTAACAAAGCAACCAAATACATGCGCGCACTAAAACAATAAACCCACACTTTGTTTAAGTTCAAACTATATTTATTGACAACAAACAAGTACATAATTATACAGACAATTTAAAAGCTCAGATGGAAAGGAACAGACAGAGTTGATTTATTCTTATTCATCGGGTTTATACAAAGTACTCTTTGATTCCCTTAGTTTTTTGTCTCACCGCACTGCAATCGTCGCAACGAGCAAGGGTCTTTTTCACGAGTTTAGTGTTGTCCAAAGGAATCTTGTGCTCGCATATGGGGCAATATTATCATGCCAAAAGCATTTGGGACATTTCACGACTCCGGTTACATGCACATTTGAATTCTTGCAATGATGACATGGAATTTGCCTTTTTTGTCTGAATTAAACCTCCATGAAGCATACTACAGCAGAGTGCATATTCTTGTGGCAATGGTTCATTATTCCTCTTGCTGCCTCATTAGCATTAAGGTATGGGAAAGTCCTTCCTGTCGAGTAAACGACAGAGAGAAGCACGAACTGCTAGAGTGGCAACGTGAGGGAGGGAGGGTAGAGCGAGTTGTATTCCCCGTGACTTGTTAGCTTAACTGACACAAATTCATATCATTAAGTTGCTTACAACTAATGATAATGACAATGACGTCATCGCGGGGGGTCATAAATATTCAATGAGGTTTGAATAGTTTATTATCCCTCTTGCTGCCTCATTAGCATTAAGGTATGGGAAAGTCCTCCTTGTCTCGCCCGGTTGGGGAAGTCCTCCTTAAGCGACCACTCTACCACAACATCCACACATCAATCCTTACCCCCAATCTTTACCAATCCCAATCCTTACCTCCAAACCTTTCCTCCCAAAACATTAAAATCTGCAAACCCACACAAACAAGCTAGAATGAGTTCACGTTTATTGGTCACTCAAAATGCGTGGAGGTTAATATATAAATTTCCAAAACCCTTAGAATCAGGGTCTCCAAAGCGATATCGGTTACTCGTCTTTGATCTCTGTCCAGAACTCTGTCAAACTCCCCGAATAATAACGCAGGTTCTGTCACTTCCTCCGAGATTGGGGTTCCATCCAGGAGTACCCACTTAATACTGCGAAGTTTGGCATTCTGACAAGCCGTGATTGAATCAAATTGCCAGTGTTCCCGCGCTTGCCTTTGCTTTTTTGGGCGGGCTGTAATGAGGCAAAAGGAAGATGATGCTTTACCAGGAATAACGGTAACCCTAGATGGAAACCCAAGCCCGGAGGAAACGATCCATCTGCCCGAGAATTCGTGGCAACAAGGGAATGCCTTATAAGACAAAACGCTTGCTGGGTCTTCCCACCGATCAAGGGTTACCAAAAATAAACAAAACACGTCACTTTGCAACAAGCAACCCGTTTAAATTCCAATAAACCGTAATTCCTTTAACCATGATTATAAAGTGCGCGTTTGTGTGGTTGCACGCGTGTGTGTAAGGCAAAAAGGTCATTGTTTTTTATCATATCAGTGTTTCTTCCTTTATTATCATCATTTGCCATACTCATTTATACTCCTTAATCCACATTTTTCTCTACAATACGTTAAAAGGGCAGTATCACGAGGTTCCACGCGCGGCACTGTTCACTATTCTTGCACCGGAATTTTGGACATATCACTCTTAAAAGTGATTTTTTTCTTTCTTCCGGCTATCAAAACGGATTTTTTGATTCAACAAATACCTCCACTTCTCGACGGCCTTTTTGAATTTGCGGAATCAAACTTGAAAACTGGGCCGACGTTTTCAAGTTTCGACCTCGTGATACTGCCCCTTTAACAGTACTTTAACTTCTCGGTTAGCCAGTACTGTAAGCAACAGTCCCTTTTTTCAAGCTACATCCCTGTGAATCCTGCGCAAACGGACAGGACTTGGCTATATGGCCCATCTTACCGCGAGAGAAGCATTTCAGATTGAAAGCTCTCCTCCCCCTTCCTCTCGGATATGGTGAGGGGCATGCCCTTCCAGGCTCTCTTCCGCCTTTTTGCTGGTTCACCACCTTCAGTGCCTTCTTGATGACTTTTGCAATCTGTGCTTCTTGTTTCGACGCTACTAGTTTTACAAGAACACTTAGTAACACCTTGCTTCCGACTAAGGCATAGCCAACATTTATTCCATAAACGGGACCCCAGATTCCCGACATATTCTGGTTCCACACTAGAGCTATTGGCAGCGTTATCTCTTGTGTGGCAAACTGCCACGTCCCTGGAAAGCATACAGCCACATCTCCTTTGTGGGCACACAGCCACATCTCTTTATGAGCCCACAGCCACACCTGTGGACACACTGAAAAACATCTGGGTGGGCATCCACCCAGCTTTTGTGAGGACACGGCAACACATCTGTGTGAGCACCCAACCACACCTGTAGTTGTACATACAGCCGCACCTCTTGGGTGGGCACACAGCCGCACCCCTTAGTGGGCACACAGCCGCACCTCCTTGGTGGGCACATAGCCACACCTCATCGGTGGACACACAGCCACAACTCTTAGTGGGCACACAGCCACACCTCCTTGGCGGGCACATAGCCACACCTCCCTGGTGGGTACACAGCCATTCCCCCCCCCCCCCCCCCCCCCCCACAAGTGGGCATACTACACTCACTCCCCCTCCCCTCCCCCCCCCCCCCCCCCTTAGTGGGCGCACAGCCACACCCCTTAGCAGACACAGAGGCACACCTCTTGGTGGGCACACAGCCACACACCTTAAGTGGGCACACAGCCACACCTCTTGGGTGAGCAGACAGCCAGACCCTATTAGGCTTCACCTCCTTCCGTTGGTCGTATATCCAGATCCTCTCTCTCTGTTTTCTGACAACTTAGCAGCCTACAAATATAAACAAATGCAATATAGGAGTTATATGAGCAAAGCACAGGTAGAAATTCAAGATCCGTCGCGTCCGGAAAAAATAATAGCTGTGTAGCCCGCCAAAATAAGTCCATAAAAAGGCTAAGACAGGGACAGGATTATTCGTCGCATAACCGCGTTGGGCAGTAAAGCCTGTAATATTGCCACATCTTTGTTGTTAACCGGAATAGGACGCGACTAGTCTCCCATAGCGTAGCGAGTTGTCCACTCCGTGACTGGTTAGCTTAACCAACAGATGCATATCGTTAAGCTGCTTACATAATGCCAATGGCGTCATCGCGGGGGGTCATAAATATTCAATGAGGTTTGAATATTTTTGCTATTTATTATTTGAATATTGTGAACTTTGATTGATTAGGAAGTGTTAAATGATTTAGTACCGCTGATAACCTTCCAATACAGTATCACTTAACATATCACTTTTATTGATATTTGTTAACAAAAACAAATAAAGTTTTGTTGTTCACATAATACGTGCCTATGTGCGAGTTGTAACACTAACAGCTTGTGTCAAAAAGCATAGCAGTCCACGTTTTGATAATTCTTCAAGGCAAAGCAACAGCGACTGCGTAGCAGTTTCCTTCTAAACAATGGACGTTGGAGTGAAAATTGTATGAATGATGAGTACTGCTATTTATAATCTGCTTGATAAACTATTTAAAAAAGGCCAAAACCTGAATTGTGTTTATTGCAAAAATCAGTCAAAAAACACTGGGGTCACGACAAGCGACCGAAGATATGGTAGCCGGGGTTTTAACAATGAGTGATTCCCCGCTGACCGGGGAAAATGGCAAAATTTAACACTTCATAAATGTTAAATTCTCCGCCCTATCCCGGGGATCGGGGGATGGGGGCTTCAATCGACTAGTGCATAAGATTTTCGCGTGTTCTTCCTGATGAATCTGCGTGCCCGTGATATCTTAAAATAGGTTGTTCTTTTTCACTGCTGGACCGTTTGCAGTGATAAGAAAAATTTTCTGTCAATGTCCTGCTTGCTCCTTTTGGGTGCAAACGTCGCGATCCCAACTAAATCGCTAACGATCGCTGGATCCTAGAAAAAAGTACTCAGTCTACGACGGTTTGTGATCGTCAACTGATCACTATCGACGATGGGAACCTAGTTATGTTGATGGCTGCATGGTTTCCATATGATTGCAGCAATTGCAGAGATTTTGGTGAGATTTTGAGCGATCGATCATCGGCGGTCATATGGAAACATTTAGCCTGTTCCAGGCTCCGAGATAGTGGGGAACGCGCGAAGTAAAAAAGTAAAAAAAAAAAGAGGGGGAACTGGTCGGTGACCGCCTTCTCCCCAGTTCCCCCGCGATTTTTTCCCCTTTTTTTAACTTCGCGCGTTCCCCACTATCTCGGAGCCTGGAACAGGCTAGGAAACATTTGGTCTCGGATTTAGAACAATGATATTGACGTCACAAAGCTGTAAAATATAGTTGTAAAGAACTGAAATAGTAATGAAATTTGACAAATATGTAAGCTTGGAATGTGAGCGTATTGTTTCTGTGCTGTATAAACAAGTCCGAACAAATATAATTATAAGAGGGAAAAAACCCTGGATCTTCAGTGTAACTTTACTTCTCGGCCGTTTGTCTTCTTACCACCAAATTAACAATGGTTATAGCGGAGCTCTGCGGGCCGAAGGCCCGCGCGTAGCCCCATACTCATAGAACCTATGCCCATCATTTTTCATGGTCATGGCTAGCGGAATGTTTCGCGGGCGCGCGTGTGCCGGCCGCCGGCCCTCCGCCGCCGTCGCGCAGGACTAGCTCGCGGGCGCGTATGACGTCGCAAAACGTGCGCGTACGACGTCATGTTGAAACCAAAGCGAGGCTTTGTTTTTCGCGCGGTTACACGGCCGAATGTCACGTCAGCTGGAAATTGCTGTGAATTTACTAAGCGGAGAAAACCGTTTAAATTAAATGTGTTATTTCCCTGAATATTTCGCGGTTTGCTACTCAAGGCATAGATACTAATTAAAGGACCCTAGTCAGCCGCACTTTTGTTTTTGTTTACATGCGGGAGTTTCGGTATTGTATTACACGTGGCGCGTGACCAAAAATAAGGAAATCGACGCGAAAGGTCAGAGGCGAGATATTTATAAAAATATCGTTATAAAAGGTGACAGGTCTAGCACAAATTCTGCTTGTCGCAAAAAAGCATTTCACCCCGGCTTTAGAATAGGGTTACCCCAAGTACGTGTCTGAGAGATTGTTTTCTTTTTATAGATCAAAATTAAGATATAACAGGACTGTTGTTCTCAATGTTGCCGATTCTTTGATCTTAGGAAAGTCTCTGATACTGCCGGGATACTGACAGTAGATATTTACGCTATATTTACGTTTACTATGAGAATATTTAGTTATGCCATCGCTGTTTGCTAGTTCTCGACATAACAATATTGTTTCTTTAGCGCATTGTTTGCAAGATCAGTAGTAGTCGCTGAATGCTAGGATCACTGAGTTAATTTCTCAGTCTGTGATTTTGTGTGAGCGCAAGTGTGCGGTTATCATGGCTTCCGAGATGGAGTTTCTTTGTCAACGATTCCATAGAATAATGGCATATTACAGTTTTTTTCGACTCCTCAGAGTTTATTCTGCGTTTAAGTTGCGTGTCTCGGAGCTAGGCTGTACCTTCGTTGTTAAACGTATGGCGTTATTGCATCCATCATGAAATCAGTTTGTGAAATATTTGAATCTCGATGAGCTTGAACTCGATGGTACGCGTTTTGCTTTTAAACGTAAACTAATGGAGATTTGAATAAATTTTTTCGAAAGAAGATTGTGTTGTCCATTTTTAATATGTGTTTGTTCATTCATTAGATAGATTGAAAAGCGATTTTATGTAAACAAAACAAGACCTTAATTTCATAGTACAGTTCTATCTTCACTCGCATCGCCTTATGCAAATATGTTTGTATTTTTGCAATTTTGATTTTCAAATCAGTTTCACAGGCAATTTTTGACAAGCAACAAGTGTATTTTATTCGGAAAGTAGTCGTACTCTAAGTTATTCTAGACGATGAAAAAGTTGTTTTTGTGAACTTTTGTACGGTCTATAAAAATGTACTGTGCAGACGGTTGCGTAATACTGTTTTTGAGAATTGCTAAAAGTGAAAAATAGCCTTCGTCACTATAGCCGTGCAACATAGAAAAATCGAAATCGCCCAAACTTTGCCACAATAAATATCTTAGAAAACTATTTTAGAAAATATAGGTTTCAGCTGTTTTGGATGTAATAGATCAACAACGAGTGCGAGGGTTTGATCGGGGCATCCAGAGGCCTCAGACAGGCGAAAAATGCCCTTTTTAGTTGGCCTCGTGTGCAAAATCAGATTTAAAAGAGGCTGGATCACTATTTCACTACTTTAGAATCCAGCGATCCTTTCTTTACCTTTTGCCGTTATAAGAATGTAATAATATTTTTTAAGTTACCGTTAGAAACGGTGTTTTTAAAAGTATCAAAATTGGCTAACTTTAGAAACAAAAATCACTACCTGGTACATGGATTTCGAACTCAAGTTAACATTCTAATAAACAGCAACTCTAGTTCTATTGAAACATGAAATAAAAAGTTTGACAGCCGAAAACATTCACGCTACTTGATCGAAATTGGAGAATGTTGACCATCAACAACAGTCGCATCGCCCGCCGATAAAATTGAATTGCCCTAGTGTTTTTTTATATTTTCTTCAAGGAGACCTTTCTCTTACCACTTTATGGCCATATTTAGGTTTTGCTGGTAAAATGCATCCTCTGTGTCTTCGAAAAAGTTTTATTCCTTTAGTCGTTTCTCGTGCAAATTAAGACAAATCGCTTTATACTTTGTTTACAACCAAGAGTGAAAATATGAGTGAAAATTGTCATAAAAATGGTTTTTTTTTTTTTATATAGACGGAGCCTACCTATGATATTTATTTTATATCCTATAGGATATTTCTGTTAAGAGATAATAACCTCTTTCTAACATAAACATGATTCGCGTGGGTGGATTAACCATCGCGACGTCACGCCTGTGTGGCGAACTGCTATTTCGTAATTTTTTTTTCTGTTTTATGCAGCTGACGAGTGGTTAGAGCGATTTTCGTATGACCTTGAAACACGATTCCCCTGAATGATATCAATTTATTTCATACGCCGGTAATTGAAAGGATCAAAACAAGCTTTACCCGTTTTCCCGCTAAAAGTATTCCTAATATGGAAAAAGGTTTGATACATTTACCTATTAGAATGCTGAAAAATCCGTTTGCTTTGTTTTTTTTTTCATGTTCCATAAACCAATCAAAAACCGCGTGCGTTTGCCTCCGTTCTCTAAACCAATCAAATTGCCTCATTACCGTTTGTGTGTTGTTTCTTTGGTAGTGTTCACGTGTAATCATTTTAAGGTTATACGAAAATTACTCTATAAATTGCGAGCCATACAAAAAGTTATAAATATGTTATATGGGTGGCTTTGCGAGTGGGCAAGATCAAGTAACAACTGAGGGCATATTGCAAAATATAGACTGGACTGGATTTGTGAAATATGAATTGATAAAACATGGACTGGATTTGATAAAACATGGATTTGTAAAACATGGACTGGTAAGAAAGAAGACAAGCGAAAGGCAAACAAAACAAAAACAGTTTTATTTGTTTTTGATTCTTATCTCTCGCATTTTACTTTTGCTGTTTTTTTTTTTCTGCCATTATAAAGTTATTCGAGCCTAAAAAATTGCATACATTCCGGTAATTCACCTTTTTATTCTTTCTCATTTCGTTTGTACCGCGACCTAAATACTTTTTTACGGTGTTTCTGAGAAAGTTAAGGAAATGACAAAATATTTTCAGATTTGAAATATGCCGCCATCAATCATGTATTGTTACAATAAATGTTGATATGTAATTGCTTTTAGTTATCATTGGATCGCTTTGTATAGTGTGGTTACTCAGTTTGGTTTTGTGTGTAATTACTTTGGCTTTGGTTTTACGACTCTAAATTGAAAACCGCTCCAGTCGACCTTCCTGAAATCATGACAATAAAAACCAGCCCTCACCTTGGAACTAAAGTATGCGGCCTCCTCCCAATCAGAAGATCCACCCAAAATTATGCTGTCTTGCCTGAGCTCTGTTTTCTAGGCAACAGTACGTAACATAAACACTATGTTAAAGTAATACGGCTATGATCCTTTGCTCGTGGCTGCTTTTATTAACTGGAAAGGGATTTTTACTCTTAATAATACTACTGTTACTAGACGACCAAAACACCAAACAGCAAATCCTTTCCATTTCCTGGTCAGAGGAAAGGCGTAAACTAACCTATTTGTAAACATTAACATAGAAAGCATTAACAGCCGTTCTAGCGCGATGACATCATTGTGACGTCTCGCTATAGCGATCGATGGACATGGACACATGATTACACCCGAGAAACACTGGGAACAAGGTCACTTATAAGCTTTCGTGATAACTTGCATAGTCGGTTACTTTATCAGTCAACGTGTTGATCCGTTTTTCTTAATGTTTTTTTTTATGTTTACTGTTTAGTGTAAAATTTGGGGAAAATATACTGTTTATAGTCCTGGAGACGATAAAAAATCCTGACTTCCAGAGCTTAACAGAGCCCCATCAGACCCAAATTCGGAAACGTCGTCATCGCTTCTGCACGCACTGTCGATATTTATGTTCAATTAGACAGTACAGCGAGTGCAGGTTACGATGACTTGTCTCCCACCTCTCAGCCTCAGTTGTGGTCGTGGTCGTCCAATTTCCCTCAGATTTTATTTCCCTCAACGGAACGTCTGTTATTAAGCTACTTTATCCTGGTTGACCTTTTGACACAGAAGCGTTTTAAGATATTTAGACTTTACATCTTCACGTGAATATAGGAGCTTAAGGTACTTCTCAGTGGGGTTGCCCACTGTAAAGACATTCAAGCGGACGTTTCGAGCGTCAGCCATTAGTGGGAGCGAATTCGCGTTGGCAAAGGTCTAACGTTCAAAATATCAGCTTGTGAATTTATTCAAACTGTCCGTAAAGCCTGCCAGTTTGCTAACAAAAAATATCTGTTTTTACAAAAGGTTGCAAGCCAGATTTAAATGAGTACAAAAGTATGGCCGCCTCAACGGAATATAGCAGTGAACAGTTGAACTATTTTAGGATTTGCTATGTGACCACAGACATATTAGCCGAGGGTCTACGTTTTCTTTTCAAACGAGAATGGGATAACCGTTACATGACAACACATGGAGAATGGAAGGATGAACATCGCAATGGAGGGGACTTTTATAATGGAGAGTCCCCGCGCAACCAAAGGCGAAACGCTCATCTCCTTGCAACCATGAAAAACGGCAATAGAGCCGAATGGGACTGTACCATGCTGTTTTACGCCATCCTTTACTCTGATTCTATCGGGCACAGTCTCAACGCAAGAATAGAGACTAATGTAGACGATCTAAGAAAATTCAGAAACGAAGAATTTGCTCACATGCCACGAGGCTGTCTTACAGATCCAGACTTTCAAAATGCCATCAGTAAAGTTGATGGTGCATTTCAAGCTCTCGGTCTCTCCACTGTACGAATCCAAGACGTCAAGAATCAGACAAGTTTTCCCACGGAGGAGTTGAGAGTCGTTCTAAAGAAGGTTGATGATCTTAAACAGCAACTCCAGGTCCTTGAAGATCAGCTTGAAAAAGATGTTTCCTCGTTTTGTATTCTCCCTCCTAAACCTTCACATGATGTCTCAGGTCGTGATCGTGAGGTAACTGAAATAACACAACAGCTTAAAGAGCTAAAAGAAGCTAATGAAGACGGTCTTAGTTACCTGTACATTTCCGGAAATCCTGGAAGTGGCAAATCACAGTTGGCTGGCCACGTAGCCAAGCGGTTCTTCGATGCAGCAAAAGAAGTCCCATGCGCTACTCCATATGTGATGACGTTTAATGCCGCAAGTCCTGATTCCCTTTTGGAGTCGTATGTTCTCTTCGCTCGACAACTAAGATGTCCGGAATATGCAATAACAAACACCCTCAACTCCAAGGATTTCAAGACAGAAGAGAAGATTACCAATTTGAAAACGCTAATTGCCACAAAAATCAAGTTTTACACCACGTGGCTGCTGGTAGTTGACAATGTAACTAACATGTCTCAAGTGCATGTTCATCTGCCAGAACGTGGAAACGAACAGTGGTCAAAGGGCCAGCTATTAATCACAACACAGGATGCCAGGTCCATCCCGTTAACAAGCTCCTTTGTTAATCACGTCTCGGTAAGCGAAGGTATGAAGCCCGATGATGCCTGTTCTTTATTAGCCTTGATTTCTGGTATCGACAGCGAGATGGAGAAAGAAATTGCACAGACATTGGACTATCAGCCTCTTGCCTTAGCAAGCGCCGCTACCTATGTCAAACAGGTTCGGCAAAATAAAGCGACTTCAAACTTCGGCTGGGTAGACTACATAGAGAAGCTACAAAAAGGACACCGAAGCACCACTGAAACCATTCTTTCCGAAACCAATCCTAGTTACCCAAAATCCATGACCACAGCAATAACTCTTGCCGTTGAAAATGTGATGATATCGGACAAAGTTATAAATGACACATTCACTTTTCTTTCTCTCTGTGCACCACAACCATTAAGCCTGGATATCGTGGTCAATTACGTTTTAAACCTAAACGAAGAAACAATGGATCAAGAGTTAATTAGCGCGAGAATCAAAAGATGTTCACTGTTGTTATGTGAAGAAGACGAGAGTGACATCTTTATCCGTGTACATCAGGTTGTGCATAATGCCATCAAAACTGTAATGAATGACCACCCGCAGAAAAAACACCTGATTGATAAGGCAATGAAATCATTCATCCAGTTCAGTGACGCCATTCCAGAAGACAGTTGGCGCTTGGCTACCTTACACTTTGTCCCACATTTAAAAACCTTGAACGAAAGCATACCCCAAGTTGTCGACCGAATTATGTCAGAATACTTTGATGCAGATACATTTGGAAAGCTCTGCGACATATGTATTTACCACTGTGAATTTTGTTTAGCAAAAAAATACCAGGAAAATTCATTAGCCATTAAACTAGAAAAGCTCGGCCCAGATCATATTGATGTTGCAACGTCCTATGGAAACTTGGGTCTAATTCACCAGGACTTAGGAGACCTTGAACGTGCCAGGGAGTATCAAGATCGTGCTCTCGCCATTAGAGTAAAGAAGCTCGGTCCAGATCATATTGATGTTGCAACGTCCTATGGAAACTTGAGTACTATTCACCATTCCTTAGGAGACCTTGAGCGTGCCAGGGAGTATCAAGATCGTGCTCTCGCCATTAGAGTAAAGAAGCTCGGCCCAGATCATATTTATGTTGCAACGTCCTATGGAAACTTGGGTTCTATTCACATGGCCTTAGGAGACCTTGAGCGTGCCAGGGAGTATCAAGATCGTGCTCTCGCCACTAGAGTAAAGAAGCTCGGCCCAGATCATATTGATGTTGCAACGTCCTATAATAACTTGAGTACTATTCACCATGACTTAGGAGACCTTGAGCGTGCCAGGGAGTATCAAGATCGTGCTCTTTCCATTAGAGTAAAGAAGCTCGGCCCAGATCATATTGATGTTGCAACGTCCTATGGAAACTTGGGTTCTATTCACATGGCCTTAGGAGACCTTGAGCGTGCCAGGGAGTATCAAGATCGTGCTCTCGCCATTAGAGTAAAGAAGCTCGGCCCAGATCATATTGATGTTGCAACGTCCTATAATAAATTGAGTACTATTCACCATGCCTTAGGAGACCTTGAGCGTGCCAGGGAGTATCAAGATCGTGCTCTCGCCATTAGAGTAAAGAAGCTCGGCCCAGATCACATCAAAGTTTCAACGTCCTATAATAACTTGAGTACTATTCACCAGGCCTTAGGAGACCTTGAGCGTGCCAGGGAGTATCAAGATCGTGCTCTCGCCATTAGAGTAAAGAAGTTCGGCCCAGACCATATTGATGTTGCAACGTCCTATGGAAACTTGGGTTCTATTCACATGGCCTTAGGAGACCTTGAGCGTGCCAGGGAGTATCAAGATCGTGCTCTCGCCACTAGAGTAAAGAAGCTCGGTCCAGATCATATTGATGTTGCAACGTCCTATGGAAACTTGGGTGCTATTCACATGGCCTTAGGAGACCTTGAGCGTGCCAGGGAGTATCAAGATCGTGCTCTCGCCACTAGAGTAAAGAAGCTCGGCCCAGATCATATTGATGTTGCAACGTCCTATGGAAACTTGGGTCTAATTCACCAGGACTTAGGAGACCTTGAACGTGCCAGGGAGTATCAAGATCGTGCTCTCGCCATTAGAGTAAAGAAGCTCGGTCCAGATCATATTGATGTTGCAACGTCCTATGGAAACTTGAGTACTATTCACCATTCCTTAGGAGACCTTGAGCGTGCCAGGGAGTATCAAGATCGTGCTCTCGCCATTAGAGTAAAGAAGCTCGGCCCAGATCATATTTATGTTGCAACGTCCTATGGAAACTTGGGTTCTATTCACATGGCCTTAGGAGACCTTGAGCGTGCCAGGGAGTATCAAGATCGTGCTCTCGCCACTAGAGTAAAGAAGCTCGGCCCAGATCATATTGATGTTGCAACGTCCTATAATAACTTGAGTACTATTCACCATGACTTAGGAGACCTTGAGCGTGCCAGGGAGTATCAAGATCGTGCTCTTTCCATTAGAGTAAAGAAGCTCGGCCCAGATCATATTGATGTTGCAACGTCCTATGGAAACTTGGGTTCTATTCACATGGCCTTAGGAGACCTTGAGCGTGCCAGGGAGTATCAAGATCGTGCTCTCACCATTAGAGTAAAGAAGCTCGGCCCAGATCATATTGATGTTGCAACGTCCTATAATAAATTGAGTACTATTCACCATGCCTTAGGAGACCTTGAGCGTGCCAGGGAGTATCAAGATCGTGCTCTCGCCATTAGAGTAAAGAAGCTCGGCCCAGATCACATCAAAGTTTCAACGTCCTATAATAACTTGAGTACTATTCACCAGGCCTTAGGAGACCTTGAGCGTGCCAGGGAGTATCAAGATCGTGCTCTCGCCATTAGAGTAAAGAAGTTCGGCCCAGACCATATTGATGTTGCAACGTCCTATGGAAACTTGGGTTCTATTCACATGGCCTTAGGAGACCTTGAGCGTGCCAGGGAGTATCAAGATCGTGCTCTCGCCACTAGAGTAAAGAAGCTCGGTCCAGATCATATTGATGTTGCAACGTCCTATGGAAACTTGGGTGCTATTCACAAGGCCCTAGGAGACCTTGAGCGTGCCAGGGAGTATCAAGATCGTGCTCTCGCCACTAGAGTAAAGAAGCTCGGCCCAGATCATATTGATGTTGCAACGTCCTATAATAACTTGAGTACTATTCACCATGCCTTAGGAGACCTTGAGCGTGCCAGGGAGTATCAAGATCGTGCTCTCGCCACTAGAGTAAAGAAGCTCGGCCCAGATCATATTGATGTTGCAACGTCCTATAATAACTTGAGTACTATTCACCATGCCTTAGGAGACCTTGAGCGTGCCAGGGAGTATCAAGATCGTGCTCTCGCCATTAGAGTAAAGAAGCTCGGCCCAGATCACATCAAAGTTTCAACGTCCTATAATAACTTGAGTACTATTCACCAGGCCTTAGGAGACCTTGAGCGTGCCAGGGAGTATCAAGATCGTGCTCTCGCCATTAGAGTAAAGAAGTTCGGCCCAGACCATATTGATGTTGCAACGTCCTATGGAAACTTGGGTTCTATTCACATGGCCTTAGGAGACCTTGAGCGTGCCAGGGAGTATCAAGATCGTGCTCTCGCCACTAGAGTAAAGAAGCTCGGTCCAGATCATATTGATGTTGCAACGTCCTATGGAAACTTGGGTGCTATTCACATGGCCTTAGGAGACCTTGAGCGTGCCAGGGAGTATCAAGATCGTGCTCTCGCCATTTTCGTAAAGAAGCTCGGTCCAGATCATACACTGTGTTGCCCAGTTTCCGGCCAGTACCAGTTTCCGGCCAAAAAAAACTTAAGTCGGTTATGTTCGTCGGAGTTTTAAATTTTCGTCCACCGAAGCGTTCCGAAAGAAAACCGAACATTTTCGCTATACATTGGTGGTTTTGGCGCTCTTTCTGAGCAAGGAACGGCCGAGGAAGGACAGGTTTTGTCCAGGTGATTAAACGTTTATCGATTAATTTTGGTTCGTTTCACTGCACATCAAAACTACCGTAGATAAACAAATAGTTCGTTTCACGGGAAATATCTCAAGGAGCTTCATAATTTTTAGACAAATGTTAGATTAAAGATGAAAGTAATTAGGGAATCTATCATCATCAGCTAAAATACAGCTGTTTCTGAAATTTTAGCAGTCAAACTTTCAGCGAAGATTTCGACCTAGTGTGCCAGTTTCCGGCCACTAAAAGACACATTGCTCAAAACCTATTTCTTATTGAGTGAAAGAACCGAATTTTAAAATTTCCTGGTCGAGAAATTAAAGATACATGTTTAAGTGTAAGAAAGATTACGAATTAACAACGGCTAATGCATGTATAGCGTGACTAAAAGTACGTAAGTCATATGTATTTGTTTAAGTAATCTGTCAACATACCGCGGAAGACACGCTTCCGGGTCACCGAGGTCATACATATTTTGAATATTGAGTAAACGGTAGATGACAAAGCTTAATATTGAAACTTGCCTGATATTTATAACTAGGCGACCACTATTATCAAGGGGCTTACAAGTCGGTTTAAGTCGAGAGGATTCAAGGAAAATTTACTTTAAGTCGGTGGCCGGAAACTGGGCTAGCTGGCCGGAAACTGGGCAACTTACTAGTTTTGCGAAAAATGGTATAATTTCTTTAATACTTGAGGAAAGCCGCCAACCATTGAACATTTTAAAGGTAAGTAAATGAACTGTCTTTGAAAGGAAATTGAGAAATTTTCCGTACAAAAACAAGAAGTTATAGCGATTACAAACTAAAGTGGCCGGAAACTGGGCAACATACTGTATTGATGTTGCAACGTCCTATAATATCTTGAGTACTATTCACTATGCCTTAGGAGACCTTGAGCGTGCCAGGGAGTATCAAGATCGTGCTCTCGCCATTAGAGTAAAGAAGCTCGGCCCAGATCACATTGATGTTGCAACGTCCTATAATAAATTGAGTACTATTCACCATGCCTTAGGAGACCTTGAGCGTGCCAGGGAGTATCAAGATCGTGCTCTCGCCATTAGAGTAAAGAAGCTCGGCCCAGATCATATTGATGTTGCAACGTCCTATGGAAACTTGGGTTCTATTCACCAGGACTTAGGAGACCTTGAGCGTGCCAGGGAGTATCAAGATCGTGCTCTCGCCATTAGAGTAAAGAAGCTCGGCCCAGATAATATTGATGTTGCAACGTCCTATGGAAACTTGGGTCTTATTCACAAGGACTTAGGAGACCTTGAGCGTGCCACGGAGTATCTAGCTCTGCCCAGATCACATAAATGTTGCAACGTTCTATAGAAACTTGGGTCTTATTCACAAGGACTTAAGAGACGTTGAGCGTGCCAGGGAGTATCTAGAACGTGATCTCGCCATTAGAGTAAAGAAGCTCGGCCCAGAGGAGTTGTGAGACTTACACAGGTGGACTGGCACAGATGGTTGGAGCGGTTGCATTGCTTGCTAGGAGTTGGAGACTTACACAAGTGGACTAACACAGATGGTTGGAGCGGTTGCAGTGGTTGCGAGAAGTTGGAGACTTACACAGGTGAACTGGCACAGATGGTTGGTCTTGTCATAACGGTGGTCGCAGTGGTCGTGGTCACGGCGGTCGTGGTGGTCGTGGTCACGGTGGTCGTGGTGGTCGTGGTGGTCGCGGTGGTCGCGGTGGTCGCGGTGGTCGTGGTGTTCGTGGTGGTCGCGGTGGTCGCTTTGGTCGTGATGGTCGTGATGGTCGCGGTGGTCGTGGTGGTTGCGGTGGTCGTGGTGGTCGCGGTGGTCGCTTTGGTCGTGGTGGTCGCGGTGGTCGCTTTGGTCGTGGTGGTCGCGGTGGTCGCGGTGGTCGTGGTGGTCGCGGTGGTCGCGGTGGTCGTGATAGTCGTGGTGGTTATGGTGGTCGTGGCGGTCGTGGTGGTTGTGGTGGTCGCGGTTGTCGTGGTGGTTGTGGCGGTTGTGGCAGTGGTCGCGGTAGTCGTGGTGGTTATGGTGGTTGTGGCTGTCGTGGTGGTCGCGTTGGTCGTGGTGGTTGCGAACATTGCACGCTTACTGAATTTTATATAGTGTTTGCCTTTGAGTGCAATCTAAGAGAAGCATATTCTTGTTCAGTGTGTCTCTGATGCTTTTTTTTATACCCTGACACTTTTAAATGTTTACATCTCACTGAATAAGAATAGCGACTATTGTTTATATAATATATAAAGCACTTTTATTGACACGCAAATATTAAAGTTGTCATGAAGTTGTCGGGAATTCTGCAAGGAAAAATTTCGTCACGTTTATCGCTTTCGACGTTGCAATCATCGTAAAAACTTGTTATTTGATTTAACATTTTACTACATTAAGGTGGCTCGAAGTAGTTTTTTTTTCCCTTTTTGAATGCGCTTATACATAACGTTACTTTAGCTCAATAAATCTGAATTTCATGTCAGATACTAGGCTTGGATGAAAGTGTTTGGATGATGCTCTTTTTATGATAATAAGCGTTTCCATAGCAACGGTAAACAAATATGGCGAAAAACAGTTTTTCCTAAATATCTTTCGATTTTGGGGCTACCGCGAAGCAAATAAATGCGCTATAATCTACACATCGTTGCACACAAAATGAAAAAAAATTTAAACAAATTTAACTGTTCGATTTTGAATAAATCGCAAAAACATTTTTAACATGTGTTTTTCATATTTGAAATATAAGCGGTCAAAACATTTCATAAGTCTTACAATTTATCATTTTAAAAAGTGCCACAGAAAGTTTCCTTAGACTTAAAATATTACTCCCTGCAAATAGCTGTGACTAACTCCTCGGCAATAAAGAGATCGAGCTTTTCATTCAAATGCAGTTTGCTTGACGTTTTCACTCTTTGAAAAGTTTCAAGTGCATTTGCATATAAATTCAAAACGAACAAATGAAGATGTTTGATATCTTCCCAGTATGTATTTTAATATATAGGCAATAATATTTCCAAGCTTCAGTCCAATTGATTCAGAGGAACATCCCGAAAAGAACTGTTAAAGTAAGCCGGAGTACGAAAGCAGTGACCTCTGGATGAAAATCCAATACAACGAGCGTGACATCGCATGTTTATTTCACACTAGCGCTCGGTGACAAATTCTTCATATTGTAATTATTCAAGTATCTTTTTTCTTCGTTTTTTCATTTTTTCAAGGCAATTGCGCGATGAAGACTTTTTTCTATCTTCCAAAAGTAATGGACCTTCATTACAACTTTAGCACGTCTTCAGTCCTTCCATTAAAAGTTTAAGATTGATAACATAATTACATTCAGAAAATTTTGACTTGAGCGAAGGATGGGAATATTTCTTCCGGCTTTTTCAGGTGGGTCACGTATAGGGAGCCGTCCACTCCACCGCTTTTCTCTTGCTTTTTTCAAAGCATGTCTTCGGTTGAATTTGGAATTTTGTCGACGAGTACGAACCATGATGTATTTGAAAACTAAGGGCCTGGTCGCACTACAGTCAAAAACAAAAATTAGCCCGTGCAAAATGACATAAAAACAAAAACATTCCACAAAAAGCGTGTCCCACCGGAGCGGTTTCTTTTGTTTTCCTCGATTTTTGCAAGGGCTAATTTTTGTTTTTGACTGTAGTGCGACCAGGCCTTAATGCGTATAATGAAAAAAAATACTTGAATAATTACAATATGGAAACATCCAAATCAGAGCAAGCGTGCATAGAGGACATAGAGGAATTTGTCACCGAGAGCTAGTGTGAAATAAACATGCGATGTCACGCTCGTTGTACTGGATTTTGATCCAGAGGTCGCTGCTTTCGTACTCGAACTTCAACGGTTCTTTTCGGGATGTTCCTCTGAATCAATTGGACTGAGCTTAGAAATATTATTGCCTATATATTTAAAAACATACTGGGAAGATATCAAACATCTTCATTTCTTCGTTTTGAATTTATATGCAAATCCGCTTGAAACTTTTCAAAGAATGAAAACATCAAGCAAAACTGCATTTGAATGAAAAGCTCGATCTCTTTATTGCCGAGGAGTTAGTCAGAGCTATTTGCATGAAAGATATTTAGGAAAAACTGTTTTTCGCCATATTTGTTTACCGTTGCTATGGAAACGCTGATTAGCATATTAAAAAAGAGCATCATCCAAAACTATCATCCAAGCCTAATATCTGGTATGAAATTTAGATTTTTTGAGCTAAAGTAACATTATGTATAAGCGAATTCAAAAAGGGGGGCGTGACCCAAAAAAAACTACTTCGAGCCACCTTAAATTGTGTGAGGCCAGTATTAAATTTGGTGTTTTCCCTTTAACATTCACCACTAGGCAAACAATCTGTTTCCTCACACGAAAATGGTGGACTTCGTTTTAATTTGTAGTTGAATTGCTTTTGTTGTGAATGAAAAAATGTCTGACAGAATAATGAAATATTCAGGGATATAAGTCCGTGAAACAGGAGGACAAATACACACTATAAAATGTCTTTGGGAAGCATTGGCATGGTTTGTGGTGTTAAATGTTTATAAAATATACCAATTATTTTTTACTTACATAAATCCATTAAACAAGATTGACAACAAGTCAGTTTTTCTGTGCACTGGTACAGTAGTTGTTAACAAAATTGGACAATTATTTGTAGGTTTCCATTGAAACAAATGTTTTTCTGTCATAGCCCCTTTAATCATGAAAACCTCCAGGAGACTGTAAAGCAACTTCGATAGATACAGACAGACAGACAGACAGACAAACAGACAGACAGACAGCATAGCTTAAGATACATGCTTTTGATATTCAATGGAAATGTTGTACCCATATGTACATGTAGCACCAAAGCACATGTGATGTTGTACCTCTGAAAAACTGTAAATACAAAGAACTATTAATTTAAACAAAAAATTTATATTTTATTTGTGATTATTTATTATCATGCATCAGCTATTTTGTACCTATTAGTGAGTGGGTCCCCCAATGGCTTTTTGATTGGATTATCTCACTATAGATTGTACATTATCCCTCTTGTTTGTCATTAGCATTAAGGTGTGGGGATAGCCTCCCCTATCGAGCTGACAGAGGAGACGGAAAAGACAAACCAGAGGGGTAGGGCGGGCGGGAGCTTCTTTTTCCGTTGCCGACTTTAGCCAACTAACACATGTGCATATTCAACAAGGGCCTATATAATAGCTAATGACGTCACGCGAGGGTGATGAATATTCAATAAGCTGTGAATAGTACATTATCCCTCTTGTTTGTCATTAGCATTAAGGTGTGGGGATAGCCTCCCCTTAATTCGCTACACAAGTCCTCTCTCATTAATTGACAACTTTATTCACTCTTGAACTCAGGGTGCCCGTTACCCAACCAAATTACACCAAAAACTCCACCCCCACTCCTCATCCTAGGTTTATCCCAACCCTTCCCTCCAAGTCTTACTATAACATCTGTTAAGCTTCAAGGGAAAGCTTTCTCAAACCCAAATAAATTATTACAATCCCTATACTTATCAGTCATCTGCGGCGTTAGCCTGGCTAATAGGTCAGCGGGACCATTCTGACTAAGAACCTGATTTAATTTGATATAATGTTGTGCAGTAGACGTGCACCTCCAACCGATGTGGTCCATTAAGGACGATAAGTTAGTCCCGGACACCGCCAGGGAGATCGCGCACCCACTCCTTAGGCCATGTAACGTAGGATGCTTATTAGTGAAAACGTTAGGTAGTTGCTTCGCATAGAAAGACAAACGCGCCTGTGCAGCTTTTGAGGTAAAAGGGAGATTCACCACCTCCCTTGCTGCGTTCAAAGGGCGAAAAAGAAAACCCTGCCTTAAAGGAATGCCCATGGACTCACATATGGCTATGTAGCTTTCAGTAGCTGCAACCGGGCATAGCGAACTATCCTGAGTGAAGCGTTTAATTGCAAATAAATTAGAAGTGCCATCTCTCAATGATTTTGTGAGAGAATGGTTGAACAGAAACCCTTCCTTGTTCGGCAAATAAACCAGATCTGACGATCGAAGTCTTTCCAAATCTCCCGCTCTGTCCCCGCCAAAAAACTGAATCTAAAAAAAGGCCTGATCCCTCACTAAGACAAAAATTTCCGAAGGGGAAATTTGCGGGACGCGCAACCGACTAAGAATTTCATCCGAAACAGCTTTGAGTTCCCTCAAAAACAAGGGCTCGGCTTGAGACGGTAGACTCTTTGCCAGCAATTGTTCTTCCCTCACGGCTACAAAATATTCCTTAACCTCCCGAGAAGCAGCCGGATTTCCGTAACCAGGTAACAAGGAATCATCGAAACATCTTCCCGATTCCGCAAGGATAGCTCTTTTAATTTTAATTTTAATTTGGTTGGCAAAAGAATCTACCGTCCCGTAAGCTAGCCTTCTAGGGCATGCACACGTGTGCACCGTTTTCTGCCCAAAAAAAACGACAGTCTTCTCCATGTACGGTTGTTTTCCCAAACTGATCTTTCCAGATGAGAAAACGAATCACATCCTGGGAGGTAGCGGACAGGATGCCCCTCCTTGGGGAAATGTTTCCCAAGAAAGCAGTGAATTCTAACTCCAGAGAGGACTTCTGCTTAGCATATGGCTTGCTGGCTCTCTGACTTGCAAGGTCCAGTCTCCGAGACTCTATTACGGACATGTTGATTTGTCCCCTAAGAGGTGTCGCAACAGAGGGTCGCTCGCGAACTCGACGCCGATAGCCACATCTCTGGTAGAATAAAAAATTCTGATCATTCGGTCCACGGCACTGTGGGCACGCGACTGATGGCACAAACAGCTTCGGTATCAAGGGTAGAGCCTTTCAAGACAAACAGAAAAAGGGGCGTCGTATAGTTATAGTCGAAACGGCTGAAATCCTTAATACCTGTCTACCCGGAATGCCCAAAGTTCATGTCTTAAAGTCTCTAACTTAAAACCATGGGTCGTCGGAACCAACAGCGCCTCATCATCACCCACAGGGGCTAAAAGCACCGCTTTACTTGCTAAAGCATTGATAAACGGCCACCAGGACGGGAGAGGGGATAATCTAGGAACCACCATAGTTACAACCGCTCTCTGGTTAATGATAAAACGTAGGAGGGGCGAGATCAGGGAAAAAGGCGGGAAAACATAAGCCCGCACGTGGATACCATCACAGTTAGAAAGATCCTGGTTAAAGACGTTGACGGCAGCTGAACCTGGAGTCGGATAAGGGGTGTAGTGACGAAGACGGGCACCATTCTTGTCGCATTGTGAATTGACATCTAACGACATCAAGTCGAGGTTATGACCAGAATCCCTCCAAACTCTGCCTGTACCCTCTCCCAGCAACGCGGGGCCAACATGGATTCCGTCTTAGAAAGGCTACGAGAAAACCAATCCGCAGGGTTGAGTCCCGAGGGAACGTAGGACATCGACAACTGAATGTTTCTACTTGTTACCAATTGGAAAAGGCGTTTAGTCACAGCATTTAAGGTGGTTCGATACAGTTTTCTGGAGACCGTACCAACATTTTTCAATCGGCTTTTAAGCGGTCTTCTCCAAGTCAGATCAACGTGAAATTTTCACCACTAACTGGTTTTGAATTGAAGTTTGGCAAGATATATTTTCTGGTAAAATCGATATTACCATGACAACGATAAACAAGAAACTTAGAAATCAGTAAAAGTGAAATTTAGTCCGTTTAAGATTTCGCATTGAAAATCCCACATAGGCATCTTAAAATATGGTATATGGCATATATATTTTGCAAGAATAAAAAAATTCTGTATGTTTGAATTAAAATAAATCGCAATAACATTTCAAACCTTACTATTTGTGTACTGGTATTAAATTGATCGAGAGATTAACACTGGTTTTGTGAAATTACTTAATGATAATGTCAAAAAGTAGCTTGATGTTATGTTTGTAAACCCTGAAAGTTTTGTTTACTTTCTCTTTTGCGATCTTGAGAACTACCTTTTTTCCTAACATCGCATCATGTGCAATTTTTGGGTAATTTTGGATTTTAATGGCTTTTGCAAAAATCTGAGAAACGGCTCGATGGATTTTTTTAAAACATTCACTGTGCATGCTTACCGATGTGCAAAATATTATCTGAAAGTTTCATTGCCATTGATTCACTGGAACGCCTTTAAATTTAAAGATGAAAACGACGTTCGAACCGGCCGAAAAAATGGCGTTACAAATTTACTTTTTTAAGTTATGCCTTAATAATGATTTCAAATCAATGCACACTGCATTCCTCCGTGATTTATACTTTCGTTGTGATCTGCTGTGCATCTATTATTATCTATATTCGAGCATGATTGTACCTTATTACTCTCCTTGCTACTTTCCAGATTCCCTTAAGTCTCTTTTTAGGATTATTTTGAGCAATAAATGCCCTTTTGCGTTTTGAAAACGTTTTTACAGCAGGCGTTTTGAACGCAAAAGAAAACAGATGCAAAGAAATTTGCATCAAAGAGCGTACATTGCAATGTTTCAATCACGGAAGAATATAGTGCGCATTGATTTGAAATCATTACTGAGAATAACTTAAAAAAGTAAATTTGTAACGCCATTTTTTCGGCCGGTTCGTACGTCGTCTTCATCTTTAAATTTAAAGGCGTTCCAGTGAATCAATGCTAATGAAACTTTCAGATAATATTTTGCACATCGGTAAGCATGCACAGTGAATGTTTTAAAAAAACCCATCGAGCCGTTTCTCAGATTTTTGCAAAAGCCATTAAAATCGAAAATTACCCAAAAATTGCACATGATGCGATGTTAGGAAAAAAGGTACAATCGAACCTCCGGTTGCGACCACCTCTCGTAAGCGACCACCTCTCCTCAGCGACCAGTTTTCCAAAATACCAAACGTTTCCAAATCAAATCACTATATTTGGAACCACTTGTAAGCGACCACCTCTCGTAAGCGACCTCGACCACTTTTAAGAGCTAAAAGTTTGAAATTTTCGTTTGTTTTTAACCTCCCGTAAGCGACCACTTGAAAGCTACTTGACAGATAGCAGAGCGGAAATTGGATAATGAGGTGTTGTAAAATTATCGCATTCCTCAAGACAAGTCCTGTTTTTCTCGTTCAAAACCAATGCCGAACTCAAATTCTCAAATTCTTCTACAAATGGTAGGAGGGTTTAGTTTCCGAGCTGTAAACGATGTTTTTGACTGTTCGGCCTCGATTTGGTTAGATAATGGCCATAAAATGGCATCCGAAAAAGGGTCTTTTTGGTGGAAATTTGGGTGTTAAAGGTTTAATGTACAGTTTTTACGCTTGTTAACATGTAAATCACCAGTAATATAAAAGGGCTGTCAAATTTAAAGCTAGCAATCCAATCCTTCATTTCCCCTTAACGTTTAGACAACATTAAAGATTCAATTTGTAACTATCGTGAGACTTGTTCGACCTTGTTCGGCCATTCGCCTTATTAGGTAAATTAACAGGAGCGAACCATGAAACTCTGAATACATATTTTGGAAAGCTTAAACTGAGTATTTTTGTGACTACTAAAAGTTATTACATGGGTTTAGATGGGCATTGGCACATGGGATAAGTCTCTGCAGTTACCATATGCTAATAAGGCTAAATTTTGACCCAATGTGGTCTGAACTCTCGTAAGCGACCACCTCCCGTAAGCGACCACCTAGGCTTGACATTTTAGGTGGTCGCTTACGGGAGGTTCGACTGTAGTTCTCAAGATCGCAAAAGAGAAAGTAAACAAAACTTTCAGGGTTTACAAACATAACATCAAGCTACTTTTTGACATTATCATTAAGTAATTTCACAAAACCAGTGTTAATCTCTCGATCAATTTAATACCAGTACACAAATAGTAAGGTTTGAAATGTTATTGCGATTTATTTTAATTCAAACATACAGAATTTTTTTATTCTTGCAAAATATATATGCCATATACCATATTTTAAGATGCCTATGTGGGATTTTCAATGCGAAATCTTAAACGGGCTAAATTTTTACTTTTACTGATTTCTAAGTTTCTTGTTTATCGTTGTCATGGTAATATCGATTTTACCAGAAAATATATCTTGCCAAACTTCAATTCAAAACCAGTTAGTGGTGAAAATTTCACGTTGATCTGACTTGGAGAAGATCGCTTAAAAGCCGATTGAAAAATGTTGGTACGGTCTCCAGAAAACTGTATCGAACCACCTTAACGCCCGAGAGCGCGAACCCCGACCCATCCAGATATCAATCACTGTTTGATTATCTGAATGGAGATCCACACGACAGTTTCTCACTTGTTGTGGGAGGCACGCGAGCGCCCTTTCGACAGCACGGAATTCCTTCGCATTAATATGCTCTCCTTGAACGGGTTCTTCCCAAAAATCCCCAATTTCCTCGTCCCCAGACGCACGTTGGATAACCGCTGCCCAGCGGAAAGACGAAGCATCTGTCTACACTGTAAGGGTCACGTGCCTTTCAGAACGCCAGGGGATGTGATCCTTCCAAGAGTTAAGGAATTCCCAAAATCGAATCTCTTCGCGAAGGCTCTCAGAAAATTTAACAACATTGGCAGCATTCCCCGCTCTACCAATTGCCCCCGACATATATCTCCCGAATGTAAAACTTCGCCCCAGGGAAAGCTAAAGAGAAAGAAATGCACTTTCCCATCATTCTTTGTAAGTCTCTTACAGGTATCGTGGCTTTAAAAGTCAGAATTATGTTTCTTAACTGTTCAAATGTCATCTTTTTATCCTCTGGGATAAGAAAGGATTGCAAACTGGAATCCACAATCATGCCAAGATACGTGAGACGTTTCACCAGGCGAAGAACACACTTCTTGACCCCTAAAAAATAACCCAGGTGGACCAAGACAAGGACTACTATATGAAGGGCTGCTGTTGCCGCTTGGAAACTGAACTCGTCATTTCTTTGGTCCGGTGGCCTCGACCATCGACCGGAAGGAGTGAAAATTTCTAAATTTAGTCTGTCATCAATGTATAAAGCACACGCTAATCCACGCTCACGGAAGAAACTCGTTGCTCCCATCCCGATTGTTTGGTAAACAAGTAAGGGTTATTGACCAGGAGCGAGGGGATATGTGATATATTCCCCTCGTGGCGTACCCGAGGTCGTAGCCCGAGGGAACGCCACGAGGGGAATATATCACATATCCCCGAGGGACTGGTCAATAACATGCTTATTTTCCACCTTGTGAGGTTTTCTAAAACAAAGGAACTATTAATTTTTCGGAGAGTAACATTCCGTTCAATTCAAATGCAAAAAAGCATGATTCCGCAAGGCCGCATTGGGATCACGGCACATTACGAAGCGAGACGGTAAAGATGTTTTGCTTTTGTCAAATTTGCATTGAGCACGTTGCTTCGTTATGAGTAGAAGGAGAGAGAGAGAGAAGAAAATGTATGAACAGTACTCGTGGTCTCGCCATGGCCCAACTGCCCGCCTTCATCTTTCGAAGATCAATGGAGTGGTTGCGGTGTGTTTTCCAAGGGAAAGCGGCAGAAACATATTCAGGTTCAAGCGTAAAACGAGGCGTCATACATTATTGAAGATCCGAAACCTGAATCGAGGTACGATACCATCGAATAATGTTATTAACATTTCGCTTTTTGGTCGCGACCAGCAAGTTAATTACGTAGGAATATGATTGATGAAGTTGTCTTTTTTTGTAAACAAAAAATATTGACCGATGCTAGAGCGTTTTCCTTGTTACGCCCTATTTTGTCTTCCCGTTTGTGTTATTCTATTATGAGGGGAATAAGTCGAGAGGGGAATATGTCGAGGGGAATATGTCGAGGGGAATATGTTGAGGGGAATATGTTGAGGGGAATATATAATCCTTTGTTTTGCTATTGTTATCAGCTATTGTTTTCAGCCCCGCCTCTCCCCTGTTACAATCAAAGCCGCACCCAGCTTTTCAGACACTGTAATGAACGGGGTTATGTGATATATTCCCCTGAAAAGAACAAAGAAAACCGAGCTAGGTGGAAAATAAAAGGAGATATTTTCCAGCCAAATGGTAGGATGGCGTTCACTAAATACCATCCCTGCCATTGAAAACCGAAAAACTGCCTAGAGTCTTCATCCAAGAGCACATGATCATATCCTGATTTGACATCTATTTTCGACATGTAAGAATCCGGGTACACGAAGCACGGCACGTCTGATAAGCGGTCCAGAGAAAAGGGCGCATCCCGCATCCAAGGGTTAAGGAAGCGAGCATCCAAGCATAATCTCGGTTTCTGAGGCTCAACTGTCAAAGGTAAAACTAGACAAGGTGGTGTTCCATCCCCAACTCTTCCCCATACATGTACCGCCCCCGTCTTGATCCGTTCTATTATAGAGTGTGTTATAAATTCTGTAAAGGCGCCACAGGAACCGTGATTTCCAAATATCTTCCTTGGGGGGAGGTCCGAGTCATAGGAAACTCCCTTAAAATGCCCCTTGAAACAACATGCGAATTCACGGATAGATACACCTCTTTGTATCCACTTCAAAACTGTTTCCTTGCTCTCATAATTGTTTAGCACTTGAGTCCACATAGGCAAATGTTGTGAGAGTTTCCCCGCCCGGAAAGTCTCCGGGTCCCTTATCGCGATTTTTTCAGGCACCCCCGTGGCCATGCCACACCCGGTCTACCTCTTCCAGGACACTGTCAGTTGAGAACATTTTCTCTGAGCACGGAGTTGCATCTGTCGTTACCTATCTTATTTCCCTTGGTTGACCCCCAGACAGCGCACAAACTTGCGAAAAATTATGACTGAAATCCCCCTCAGTCTTGATACGCTTTACCATGGGCTAAGGGGAAAAAGAAAAAACGAGAATTCGAAAGTGCGCGCACCAGCAGAGCTCAGAGAAAATGACCACCAAATAGCCCCATAGGAGGCAACAAGGGAATGCCCAGAGGGCAAATCGCTTGCGGGGTCACCTCTCCTTACCCTAAAGAAACAACACACTAAAATAAACATGCCATGTTTTATTGAGAACTAAATAATACAACACTTATGACAAAAAGGGCGACTCCGCCAAGAAACAATAATTCCAGTGTTCCAAGTCCGTTCCGTCCGTTTACTATGTTAAATGTACACTAAGCCTTGCGATCCGGGAAAAACCGCGCGATATGTCTCGAGCGGCCACACGTAAAGGAGTTTCCCATGACACCAGCCTTGCGACGTCCCCTAGTGGAGTAAGGCAAGGGACGCGCCCTACCGCCTGCCCAACCTCGGGTGGGCGGCGCATTCGTCACTCCTTTCTTGAGGACTTTAGAGATCACCTTGGCAACGTCTGCCTCCTCCTTTTCTGCAACCAGTTTTACCAGGATCTCTTGTAACTCTGGCCTGCCAACCAGTGAGCGGCATTGACGAAAAACAATATTCAGCTTTGGGGCTCTAGAATCCTTCTTTTCTGATGCCATTGTTGCGGCATGTTCAAAAGCCGCCAGGGCCACATATGGGTCGAATATTCCCGCTGGTTTAGATACGCTCTGTGATAATGCGGCCATTGCCGTATCCACAACATTCTTATCAGCTAGCTTCTTAAGCTCCTCAATTTGAGCCCGCAAAGCCTTCACAGGGTCCTATAGAAAATAAATGCAAACACAAGGGTGCTTGAGAAAAACCGACTACGCCTCATTGGAAGAATTCGCTCCCCTGAAAACCACTCAACTGGTTCAGGACTACCCCCATCGGTAGATTTCACCCCCCCCCCCCCCCCGAAAACCAACTCAACTGGTTCAGGACTACCCCATCGGTAGATTTCACCCCCCTGAAAAACTACTCCACTGGTTCAGGACTACCCTCATCGGTAGATTTCACCCCCCTGAAAACCAACTCAACCGGTTTAGGACTACCCTCATCGGAAGTTTTCACCCCCTTGAAAAACAACTGCACTGGTTCAGGAGACCAAATAAAGCCAAACATGAACCCCGGTCAAAAGATAGAAAATAAATAACCGAACAACGAACGAAAATTAAAACGAGCAGCCGAGGCAGTATAAAAACACCAAATGAAAACATGCAGAACTGCGAGACTTAAATCTCGAAAGCCACGTGGGATTAACCACAACAAATTACATCACACCAACAAATTGTAATACCACGCTAGTAAAGATAAAAAACGAGCAGCCACAGGTAAAAAAATACCAACCTCTAGTTCCTCCTGGCCCTTTCGGGCACTCACTGAAGGCGAACTCGAAGCCGCCGAAGCCGCCACCGAAGACGTTGAAGTTCCACTCGTCGAAGCCAACACCGTTGAAGTAGAAGTCGAAGGAGAAGTCGACCGCGACGTCCCGGCTGGAATTAACTGATTCTCTGCTGTTTCCGTTGCCACTGTCTCGGTCACCGCTTCCCCAGAAGCCATGTTGGTAAGAGTTCTAGAAACCACATCAGTTTGGGGAGCGGTAGGGCGCGTCGCACTAGCCGCCATAGCTTCTTCCTCCGTTGCCGACTTTAGCCAACTAACACATGTGCATATTTAACAAGGGCCTATATAATAGCTAATGACGTCACGCGAGGGTGATGAATATTCAATAAGCTGTGAATAATAAAACGTTTGAAAGTCAATACAGTCAAACCTCTATTAAGCGGTCACTCTCGGGGAATAGCCAACTGACCGCTTAATAGAGGTGACCGCTTAAAAGAGGTCAAGTTTACAGTAAATATGGGGAGCGATTTTATTCCGGGGATTTGTTTTAACAGTGACCGCTTAGTAGAGGGTGACCGCTTAATAAAGGTTTGACTGTATTATTTAAGTTCATGTTATTGCAACTACCTCATAGAAAGAGAGGAGTATCAAAGAGTATATGTTTTTTGTTCATGTTATTGCAACTACCTCATAGAGAGGAGTATCAAAGAGTATGTGCGTATAAAATTGTGTTTTGACTCCTTTTATATACAACAAAGACGTGTCAATTGCTAATAAACTTATTAAAATTGCTATTGTTTGACAGCTTAGGGGGCAGGGGCAATTACCTACAGATCTGTCCCTGGGGTCTGGGGGAAGTTCTTTAAATTACGAACATACACTTGTAAATTCCCCCACTATTCCCCGGGGGTTTGGGGGTCGGAGTTACAAATGACTAGTGCATTAATAAAGGTGAGCCATCATTACCAGCATATTGTGTATACAGTTATGGTATCTTTAATGCAATATAGAGCCGCTGTGGGGTTGTATAATGCTTATCTCAAAGCCAGAGAATGTTTAAATGGTGTCAAAGAAAAATTCTGGTCTATGTTGTTATTTCTGTTTTTATCTAGAAGCTGTTTCCCCTTCGAACGTTGAGAAATGTTGTTTATGCGTGGCAAATGAGTTACTACACTAAGCTTTGGTTGACACAAATCTGCATGTATCGTTGTTATCCATTTTATTTGATTCGACTTGCTAACGAAATAGAAATGAATCCTGGTCCTTGCTATTTTGTAGATATATCTCAAAGATAGTTAAAGCTGACTTTTATCAGGGCAATGTCTCGCTGTTTGGAAGTAATTCTAGTAAACAGTGTGTAGCTATGTGCTTGACGGCCGTTGTTTACAATTTTAGAACGAATGCATCGACTTGGATTAGAAACAATTTAAATGAAATATTGTTGCTTGGTAATTCACTTTATTTTCATTGATGTAAGTTTGCAGGAAAAGACTATTTGTTGCTGTCCGAGATTCCTTCTGAGTTATCGATCAACAATGAAACATTTTTATTAGGTTCACTGACAGCAGTACTGGTGACTTACTTATGTCTCATATAAGAGATTGTCATTTACCATTACAACATGCATTCGATATGTTGATGACACTGTATCTCTGAATGCTTTTCTGTTGATTATTGAAATAAACACAGTTGCTGTTATTGTTGACAACCATGGTCATTACAAATTATTTAATTCCCATTCACGAGATGGAAATGGAACAAGTGTTCTGTTGGAATTTAACAGTATAGGGGAAGTGGTGCAATATCTTCAGAATTTCTACCAAAGTGTTTTCCTCGTGCGTTTTTAATGAAGCACATAACTGAAACTTAAGAAAGGGTGAGAACATTATCTTGTACATACTGGGCTAAGGGATGGACCATTTTAATTTTGAAGGGGGGCGGGGGGGGGGGGGGGGGGGGGGGGTGGGGGGGTTGGGCAATGTTTCTGCGCATGAATTTTTTTTTTGCCTTGAGGTTGTGCAAGAGTTTTCTTGCTGTCTTCGCCGGTTATTACATGTGACTAGCCACATGTAATAATTTTTCAATACATAAAATGAAATCTCCTAGCTTCCAAATTGAATTTTTCACCATCCATTGTATCTCTAAATGAAGCACTTTTTGTTACGGTTGTCGCTATTGTTAAAAATCGAAGTTCTTTTGTATGCAACAATTAGACAACCGTAACGCGTCATAAATATTCAAAATGGCGGCGCGCGAGAAATTTAAAAGCGAAGATAGGCGATATTCATATCCATTTTTTTGTACACTAAAATTATATTTGCACCTGCTTTTTAAAAATTTTTAATTTAGACTTTATTTCCAACAATTTAACGTCAATTTGTTATAACAACGGCGGTTCCCTTTAACAACGACGAAAAGTCTCCAGTGCTGACGAAACTGGTAACCTGCTGTTCATGCATTAATGAAACCAATGAAAATGCCAAACTACCAATAATCTCTGAAAACATGTTCAGAGCTGACAAGTCTTTTCAATTTTTGAAGCACAAACATGGAAACAATTTCCAGTTGTTGTCATTCAGCAATTGTAACAGTTTTAATCATGTACATTGTACAGTTCGAATTGTGCTTCCTGTCTTAAAGGGATGGTTTCACGGTTCGGCGCATGTGCACAGGTTAAAATGCTTTATTCGCTTTCTTACTCATTTTATCGATTAAAAAAAACACTCACATTTACTTTATATACTATAATTAATCCAAACAAAGCGAAGGATGACCAAAACTTACAGTAAATTTCAACGAATAACACCGACGAAGTCAACACTGAATAAACCCTTTGACCCGAAGGATTTATTCTACGCTCTGGTAGCTTTCATGGCCCACATGGGTATCCATAATCATCCATTCATTCAGCTGTCTGACCGCGACATTTTCACGGGCAAATTTCCCGCTGGAGTTATCTACTCACTACCGATTGGTCTAAACAATGAAATTAAACGTGTTACGTCATATCTTGCACATGCGCCAAACCGTGAAACCCTCCCTTTAACACTTCATAGTAATGCTGTAAGGAATCAGAAAAACAGCTATCCGGACAACAATGGACTGATTATCAATTGTAAGTTGCAAAATGTACAAATATTGAATTGCACACCGTCCAGTAAAACAAACTCAGATGTAATTTTAATCTCAAATAATTTGAAAATGAAAATGTTACCTGTTCTTGACGGATGTGTGACATATATTAAGCCTGATCAGCAAAGAATTATACCAACCAAGTATGACAAAATAAATTCCAATCCATATTTTTCACAAATATGAATGAAAAATGATGAATTGCTTTGATTTTGCACACGAATTTGTGCAACATTGTTTAAATAAAATGTGCAATAACCAATGCATCAACCACAATTGTGTAATAAATTTTCTCATGCATATCACGCCTTTGTTATTGTTATTTATTTCATGGGATCGAGACTTACACTGTTTTTTTATCACGCAATGCATGATGGTCACCACTTGGACTTCAACAGGAAGAATCATTAATTAATGAATTATTAATTATTAATTAATTATTAATTAACAGGAAGTTCTGGCATAAAAAGGGCTGACCTGGCCATTCACACCTTCGGTTTTGAATCAAACACAAAAGAATCAACCAACTGACAAACATGCGTTATTCCTACGACCATAAGTACAAAAATTGGAAATGTTTGGATAAAAAGTTATTTTACCAATAAAAGTTCCATTACAAGTCCTTGGCTACTTCTGGTATTAGCGACCTTTAGATTGGACTACGAGTACGAGATTGAGTACGAGTACGAGTTTTCAAACCAAATTCATGTGTCTCATATAATTAATTATCCCACCAATCTTATCCCTAACGTTTATTTATGTGTTAGTCAGCAACAGGAAAGAGTTATAGCTCGGGAAATGCAATTGTCTCGAAATTCCAAAGTCGTACTCGTACTCGATTTCTTACTCGTAGTTAAATCTAAAGGTCGCTATTATATTATTTGCTGGGGCAATATTCTGGTTTAAGGAGCATTTTTAAGCAAATTTCATTTATAGCACGCTCTTGTCAACAGAATGCACCGACTGAAAGTCGCCGAAATTTGCATTTCACACCGACCATTCTCTAGTGGAACTTCGCATTTAAATCGAGTGATTCACTGATTTTATCAGAGCACCCCAGACCTATTGATGTAACGCCAAGTTGAAACTCGTCGTCGCTTCTGTACGCATTGCGTACCTATTTTCTTTTTTAGTAATAACGTTATATGATTATATAAATAAACAGCATCTGTTGTGTATGTTAAGGTGCACGAGCTGTATGGCATTATAATTAACTTATTTTTTGCTCGATGTTGGCTTAACCCTGTAGTTTATGAAACGATTGGCTGCTATCATAAACCAACTGAGCGTATGCTAGATGTGTACCCATCTGAGTACGGTTAAAATCACACGTCAACACTCTTCAGCGTTCACCTATGAGCAAAAGGATTGTGCGTATTAACCAATCAGTTTGCTACTTTAACCCTTAGTTATTTCTAATTATGACGCTTTACCACATTTATTAATTTGATGCATAATGTCATTCACTCGTCATTTTTAATTGCATGTGTTGTGTTTTAATGTTGCACAAACCAAGACTGAGTTTAAAATAAAGCGCTCAACCTCGATTACATGTGAGACTGGTTGCCTAAACTATTTCATAGCGCGGGTCAACTAAACAAACGCCAATCTTGTAAAAACGCCTGTAACAGACGGTCCAGGGCCTGGATAAACTAGGAAACATCGTTGCTAAAACGTAAGAAGTACAAGAAATGTTTTGCTGTTCTGGTGGCTAAAATGGGAAGACATGTATTCTGGAACCTAAATTCGTCGCAACACAGTCAATTTTGTCGACATAATGCCTTGAAACTACGTAAAGATAATTCGGTTATGTTGCGACATTCTTTTATACATGTTCTGACTTTTTGCTTTTCTAACTTATTCCTCTCCACTGCAGCTTTCTAGCGGACTCGATTTTGTGCTGTCCGTTTCACTTCATTCCATGACATCCTAATGTCGTCGAGTTCCTTCTGCATTGTTCTTCTCTACGATTTCTTGGGTCTGCCTTTCCTCCTGGCCCTTTTGAAGGTTCCACTCGAGGGTTTGGTGAGTGATGTTGGCCACAGGTTTCTCAATGTGTGGCCTGTTCATCAGCGAAGTCCGGATCTTCTAGTTTTAGGAGCAAGGTGACCTGGATCCCGGTCTTGTTGTTTCTAAAGGCTTGTCGGGCTACCAAATTTAGTGCCACAAGGAAGAGGAAGAGAAGGGGGCTTAATAGGCACCCATGACGGACTATCGTCTTCATGTCAAAGGGCTCCGTCATGTCTTCCTCGTACAGAACTCTCGCTTTGAACCCCTTGTAGAAGATCTGGATCATCCCGACAATCTTCTCCGGAACCCCAGAGAACGGAAGTTTGGTATATTGCCAAACCGAACCCAGATGAAGTCCGATGATTCCACGAGCGGTCAAAATTCCTATCTATACTACTTTGACGTACCGTTTACAAACTAATTTCACTTATTTGTGGTCTTAGAATCAACCCAAAATGTTTGCGTATGACTAAATAAATTTGTTTTTAAGGGGTTGAAAATAAAAGATCCATAGTAATGAACTCATAATTGAACTAGCCGATTGTCATTACTGTTGTCATTGTGTATATTCATAATTTATTTCGTTTCTTTTTGCTGTTAGTTAACTGGTACTGTTACCTACTAAATATGTTACTTGTAAGACTAAGTCCCCAAACTGTTTTATAAAACGGAAACAAATAAAACAACGAGAGCCTGGCTATAAGTAGAACCTATAAGTTCTATTTAAAGGACTATAACTGTCTTCTTTTGTTTCAATGAAATTATTTAACAACAACAAGTCATTATCCTTTACAAGTTACTTTTATATTTCTTTTTCTGTTTTTTTTTTTTTTTTTTTTTTTGGGGGGGGGGGGGGGGGGTGGAGGAGAGCGGGGTGAGATGGCGATGGAGGGGTTCAAATGCGGATTTCTGAATCCAAAAACCGAGCTTGCCTGCCTTTACTTGAATCTGAAAACGGATCATGAACCGTCCTTACAATCCACGGTAGGTTTGGATTCTTCATATCAACCCGGAATTCTAAGATTCATGATCTGAACGTTTTTTGGGAAAGAAATAGAACACTATTTCTGACAAGCGGTGTTTCGTTCAAAAATATGGTGTACCATACTACATGTGAAGCGCTTTCTTTTCTTTTTATTGTTCTGAATCACACATTGGAGCTACACATTATACAACACTGTGGAAAAGAAAGACAAGAAAGGAAAAAAAATCGTTTAAAACAAATGCCGAATACACGAACAATAAAATTATTTAGGCCTACATATTTCCACGAAAGATAAGAATCTTCTCAGGTTCATTGACTTTCTCTATAATGTGCAGTTCTCAACATTTATGGCTGCTGCCTAGCCAGTAAGTTTCAGTTTTATCTTCATTTAGTTTTAAGCCAGAACATTTACCGAAATGTTTTATTGTAACGGCTAAGTTCAGCAATGAAACAGTTTTGTTTTCAAGAAAAGTATTGATCGTCCACAAAGGCCGCCAGTTTAATTTCTGTCACGGTTACCCGGCTATTTGGATGCCTTTGATGTCTGTCCATTTGATAAAGGATTTTTCCGAAATTAAAGGATTTTGAAGTCTTCAACAGCAAGTCCCATCTAAGTGAATCAAATCAGTGCTTTTTCAAAATCAAATGCAACCATAAAACCGGGAAGTTGTTTGATCTTTGTAAATTCTATGATGCCGTCAATAGTCCTCACCGCGTCGAAATGGTTCTTCCTTTAACGTTAGCATACTGATCTTAACTGGTATTGTAAGGAAGGATCTTGACCAATCTAGAGGCTAAAGCCTTTAAAGCTACCTTAAAGTCAAAGTTTAACAACGACTGATTGGTCGCCAGTTCTTGATATATATTCTATCTCGGTTTTTTCTTCTCAATAAGCCTGTTTACGTCCTGCTTTTGGGAGTTCGATAATTTTCCATTTATAAAAGAGTAATCAAGTAAATCTGTTAGCAATTGGCCAAGCAAAGGCCAGAATTTCTTATAAAATTCTGAGGTGAGGCCATCGTTTCCAGGCGATTTGCCGCCGGGAAAGTCTTTCAGGGAAGTAAAACGTTGAATTCACCATTGAGAGGTTGCCCTCGCAGATAACTTTTAATTTAGTTCTTAGGGTCGCGGGGGATACCTGGCCATGAATAAATTCATAAGGCAAAATTTTAGCAGGGGTGTCACGCACTTTGAAAAACGTTATATCGTGAACGTTTGAAAGCCGATTTCGCTAAAATTTAACAGAGATATTGGCGAATAATGGAAGTGCATAAGGATTGTTGCTGTTTTTTTATTGAAGGGATCGCGCTTTGCGGCAATGCTGTAAGCCACTAAAGTTATTTTTTTAAACGTGGTTTTGTGTCCAAATTTGCTCCTCGAGAAGAACACAAAGCAAGTTGATTTCACCACTCACTGATCGGCCAAAACGTCTATTGTGTCATATCTGACTCCGATTTTTTGATTTCAACTTTAATTAAAAGTTATTAGCTTTTTAAGGGGTAAAATTGTCCATGTTAGAATTTGAAGCCTTATATCTTCCCTTTGAAAGCCTATTTAAAAATTTTAAGTCAGATATGACAATCTACAATACACGTAGTTTACCTCCCTGCAGTATCAACTCATGAAATCCTCTATCCGCGCTGAATTCTTGGACACAAAATTGCTTGTTTTTACGCTTCCGAAGGCTTCCCGAGCAAACACGAATGCAAAAAATTTATATTTATGGTAATTTTGCTAATTTTAATCCACGGGCTATTGTCAACTCTTCATGCAGAAAGAACAATGCGTTGAAAAATAGTGCATTTTACCAGACAGCGATTTGCACATGCAATTATTGATGCAGAAACATTACAGAGCCTGTTCGTGAATATTTCGCGCATTTTCGGTATCAGCCGTCGCACTTGGTGTATACTCTTTTCATAAATGCATACTGATGAGCGGAACCTGTACCCCGCGGCCTTAAGTTAGCACAGGTAGGTACTGGTGTCATCGAGTAAGCTGGAAAAAATTTTATCAGTGCTTGTTGAATCTGTTTCGGTAAAAAGCATTTGTAAAAATTTCAAGCTCTTTCAGGATGCTTTCAATGAGAGTTTAGAATAAGCTTTCCATGGTTGTTTAGGAGCCTGAGAATCGCTGTTTTCCGGCCAATTTCATACCAGTTTGATTTTGACCTCAAATCTTAACTTGTAAGCGCCTTCGTGCCATTTTTAATTTGCTAAGGGGAGCTGGTGGGAAAATAGAGCCAAAAGAATGGGTAGGTCTTTGTGTAATGTTCATGTAAAATTTACCTGGAAAAAGTATTCAACAGCGTTTACGTTCCTTTTCACTCTAAACTAGGTTTTAAACTAGTTTTAACATGAACAAGTACTACAGATTATCAATACTGAGTCCAAAAATAACCTTGTTCACCGTCGATTTGTAACTCTGCATGCAAGTCACTCAAACTTATTGTCCATTTGCTATTATTACGACGCTTTGGACTCATATTTTCCTTTGTAAAGCTTATTCTTTCCCGATTTTCTGAAAAGAATTTTTTGAGGACTACATGTATTTTCATTTCATGGAAGGACTTCAGTTTATCATATTTCAGTTTCTCCGCTGCCAAAAAATAAAAAAACACCTAATTAATTTAAGAATTAGAAGACATAGCTAAAGAATAATATATTTTGATGTGTCATTGACAGTCAATTTTGCTCAGTATTACAATACAATGCAATACAAGACTTTATTTAACGTGGAAGGTACACTTAGCTGTAAAGCTAGTATTGAAGCAAATAAGCTTGTTGAATTAAACATAACAGTATGATAGAAGTCATAGAAAGCTTGCAAACATTCTTTACTTTTTTAGAAAATTTGCAAAAGATTCTCAGGATTCTTACTGTAGTTGGAGAAATAAATTAATGTCTCGTGAATCACGTTAATTTGTATAAGTTAAGTGAACCGATCACGAATTCAAAGTAAGCAAAGATGATTATGGCTCCTGTTTATACTGCCAATTCACAACACGCATTACAAATGATCAACGTGGTATTTGCCTTAACTCACTTACAGTTTACTAACAGTAAACATAACAGTATCATAACAGTATGATAGAAGTCATAGAAAGCTTGCAAACATTCTTTACTTTTTTAGAAAATTTGCAAAAGATTCTCAGGATTCTTACTGTAGTTGGAGAAATAAATTAATGTCTCGTGAATCACGTTAATTTGTATAAGTTAAGTGAACCGATCACGAATTCAAAGTAAGCAAAGATGATTATGGCTCCTGTTTATACTGCCAATTCACAACACGCATTACAAATGATCAACGTGGTATTTGCCTTAACTCACTTACAGTTTACTATTTTTTCGGATTTTTTAAAATTGGAATTTAAAGCCACTCTGCGTTCCCTCGCTAAAAAAACTATTAAGTTATGCTGTTAAGTCAAGTATGAAGAGCTTTCTTGTCAATTTTGTCCTTGGTGCAAATTTTATTTTCCTTTGTTTAAAACTCATTATCATACATTATCGTACATTACCATACCCAAAAACAAAGGAAAATAAAATTTGCACCAAGGATAAAATTGCACCACAACATCAACAAAACGGTGAATGGTTCACTGGACTTTTCATTGTTAGGGATTATTTGCCCACCATACTTATTCTCACTCATATAACATTTAAAGTAATTAAAAAGTATAAAATAATAATTTTGCATACTGATTAGTTTCACCTTTCGTGCTACTGTCCAGAATAAAACCGTATAACATTACTACTAGAATACTGGCCAAAGTAAAAGAAAACAAAAAGGAGGAAAAAATACATTTTCGGAAATTAATATATCTACGAAGATAGAGAAAAAAGGAAGAAAAGTGAAAGAAAACCATTGAGGAGGGAGATCGAACAGTCGAGACGTATCGTCTTTTCGAGCCTGTAGCACAGGCGTTATTTTTTAAGCGTTTCAGGGGAGGGCGACAGGGGAGCAGAGAAAAAAAATAATATATAAAAATAATAGTTTTTTTTTCGCGCTCCTTGATCGCACCAAAAACCGCAAAAAGGATTACGCCTGTTCTACAGGCCATCTTTTTTGGATTCCTTTATTAGTGCCTGCCCGCTTTACTGCGCGCCCTTCCACACGGATTATACAAACACTATAATGTATGCTGATGATACTGTAATTTACTTTGCCAGTAGTTCTTGTAGCTCTATAAAAAAAATGCTTTTTTATCAACTTTCTGAACCTTGGGCAGTAAACAAAGTTTCCGGGCCCGGAGCTAAATTTTAAAATCAGAATCTATAGAGCGTATTAACCCTCAGACCAAACTAGCCGAAATTGTTTTCTTAGCATTTTATTGCTTAGCCTTTATAACCAACAAATATGCATCTTTAATGTGAACATTGCAGTCAGAAAATAGCTTTCCAGGGGTCCTCAGTCCGTTCAGTAAGTTAAGGTGGCTCGACTGGGTTTTTTGGCAACATAACACCCCAACTTTGAACGGCTGATACTTCACTGTCCGAGCTCGGTCAGGCAAGCTGCTTTACACATATACTAGAGATGAAATGAACTTTCCAAAAAAGTAGATTTGATTGACATCGGTGTTACCATAACAACGATCTGATGACGTCATGGTTTTTACATATTAGTAGTTTTCTCAACATCAAGACCTAAACTTTTAAAACGACTGTATGCCTCTTATAGTCTATATGTATGTCTTCAAGACTGCAAAGTTTGAAAAAATTCTATGAGAGCGTTTTCGAAAAAAATTGAGTTGAATATTTTCCATCAAAAATTTAAAAATTCGCATTACTTTCTGTTATTTCGTCGATGCCAGCGTTTTCCTGACAAATTGAAACAATATTTTCACCATATATTATTCATGTGCCATAAAACTACATTCCTTGAAGGATTCATCCTGTTTGCTTCACTAGATTTTAGTTGATGTGATCGGAAGCAATGTCTTAAATATACTCATTCTACTCACAGAAGTAACACTTTTGTTAGGGAAGCGTTTATTTAAAAACTAGTCGATGAAATTTTTTTAAAATCTTTTGATCTAAAGTTGTACATGTAATGCACTATCTCTGCAAATTTCAAGTGCATTGAATCATTTTAAGGGCGCGAAATACAATTAAAAGTATAGGGGACTTTTGCATTCGTCTTCCAAAGTTTCATTGCCGTATTATTTGTTGACAGCTGGTTTATTTCAGGACTTTCTCTTTTGTCAACATTTATTTTAAACGTGTTACATGTGCATGACCGCAGCTTTATGTTAATTGCCATTGTAGTCATTGTACTATGAAAAGAATTTTCACGATCACTTTGGAGCATGCAGGCATGGCAAACGTGTTGTTTCAAAAGCGCACAAATATGTAGAATGTAGACAATAGAGAAAGTCCTGAAATAAACCAGCTGTCAACAAATCATACGGCAATGAAATTTTGGAAGACGAATGCAAAAGTTCCCTATAATTTTAATTGTATTTCGCGCCCTTTAAGTGATTCAATGCACTTGAAATTTGCAGAGATAGTGCTTTACATGTACAACTTTAGATCAAAAGATTTTAAAAAAATTTCATCGACTTGTTTTTAAATAAACGCTTCCCTAACAAAAGTGTTACTTCTGTGAGTAGAATGAGCATATTTAAGACATTGCTTCCGATCATATCAACTGAAATCCAGTGAAGCAAACAGAATAAAACCATCAAGGAATGTAGTTTTATGGCACACGAATAACATATGGTGAAAATATTGTTTCAATTTGTCAGGAAAGCGCTGGCATCGACGAAATAACAGAAAGTAATGCGAATTTTTAAGTTTTTGATAGAAAATATTCAACTCAATTTTATTCGAAAACGCTCTCATAGAATTTTTTCAAACTTTGCAGTCTTGAAGACATACATATAGACTATAAGAGGCATACAGTTGTTTTAAAAGTTTAGGTCTAGATGTTGAGAAAATTACCAATATGCAAAAACCATGACGTCATCAGATCGTTGTTATGGTAACACCGATGTCAATCAAATCTACTTTTTTGAAAAGTTCATTTCATCTCTAGTTTATGTGTGAAGCAGCTTGCCTGACTGATCTCAGACAGTGAAGTATCAGCCGTTCAAAGTTGGGGTGTTATGTCGCCAAAAAACCCAGTCGAGCCACCTTAAGAAGGAACGGGCACCGTGTCCTTACTCACACAGACTCCCACGTTTGATATGGTAGCGTGGAGACTGGGGCCCAAGGAAAACGCAAGATGGCGGAAAGTCAGCGCTCGTGAGCACACATTTCGCCCAATTTGAATTGCTGATCATTTAATTATTATTCCTCTGTCACCTTTTCCACGAGGGAAGTGCCAGGAAATCTAACTACCGTTTCGACACAGTTCCCAAGCAAAAAGCCAGGCCCTTTGCAGTCAACGGTTCAGCTTTAATAGCTTTTAAGCTTGATATGTTTGATTTCACTGACTGCTATGAATTGAACTTGCCATGAAGCGAAGTGGACATGGAATGTGAAAGTTTTGCGGGAAACTGAAGCCAAGAAGTGGAGTCTTCTCGAGAGGTAGTTATCTTAGCTTAACTTTATAACTTCAGGCGATAGAATGCTTGTTTACAAGTGGTGACTTTCTGAAAGGCTGTTGTAATTTGTGTTCGGAAGCTGATTTTGCTTGAGCAACTTTGGTCTTAAGAACAACCTTTCAGCACAAGTTTTTTATCCCTAATCATGCATAAATTACTGGGCGGTTGTATAAACCGTAAACACTCTGATTTAATTTCAAATGACATATCATTTTCATAACCACATGTATATGAACTATGCATCAGATACAAATTCAAGCTAAACATAATTAACTTAAGTTACAAAACCATTCTTTGCTTTTTTTTTTCAAGCAAAAAACCTTGTGTCTCATTTTATGTTCTTTTCTTCTTTCTGAGTGGAAATTTAAGCTAATAATAATAATAATAATAATAATAATAATAAATACATTTATATAGCGCTAAAAACTGTTAAAGGCCCATGTTTACCCAATCTGCTTTGCGAGCCCAGGCTGATTTTCGCACAGACAGAAAATCGAAACATCGACGTGCCAGCCAATCATAATGCAACATTGAACAATTGAACCATTTCAAAACAAAAACACAAGCCCGCAAAGCAGATTGGGTGAACATGGGCCTTTAAAATATTCTAAAGCGCTGACTAGATTACATAATCTGACATATGTTTAATAAGAGATAATTGGAAAAGGTATAAACGTTGTTAAAATATTCTAAAACACTAACTAGATTACATAATTGATATAATATAATGAGATAATTATTAAATAAAAATTTTAATTATTCACATGCTTACAAGTAGGAAACACAATGGTAAAACTGCAGATGCAAAGTTTCAACCTGACAAACATTTTGAGCCCATATAATTATGCATGTATTGCATGCATAATGCAAATTGTTTTTCTTTAGGCAATATTGTTCAGTTTTTGTTTAAGTTTTAAGAACTGTATGCATAACTAATGCAAGGGGTTATATAGAAATCTTTCCTTTGAAGTCCAAAACTCGGAAAGATTACCATATAACCCTGTCGCTATACATAATTTATACAGTATGCCGTTTTTATAAACTAAAACAAAAGCTGACACAATAGAACACCTAAAGAAAAACAATAGCACATGTATAATTACATGTAATGAATGGTGTATACGGAAATCTTACCCAAAATGCAACTAATTCTTGGTTTTCACTTATGTCATATCAAAATTCAGAAGCATTAAACAATAGATTTCGATTCCAAAATGTTAATGGAATTGTAGAGAGTTTAAACTACACATCTTGGCCAAATTTTGAAGCTCAAAAGCATTTCATTCAAGAGTTATAGGCAAACGAGTATTGGACATTTTTAGTAAGAAATGTATAGAGCGGCCATCTTGGTGCCCCACTCAGGGGCACAAATATAGTGGCCAAAAGTTCAAAGTCTTAATTACACTAAAAATCAAATCAAAAAAGATTGTTTTCACTGTAATCTCTATCAAATCGACTTATAAGCACTTATAATGCAAAAAATAACTTTCAGCTGATTCAATAATTTTTTTTTACAGCTTATCTGAAATACATGTAGCGTAACGAATTGCGTGACACGTTTAGAACATTCGTAAAACTTTTTGTATAAGATTATAGCACTGGTATCCACATGCCATGTAAGAAACAGCTTTGTACATGTAGGATGTACAGTATACTACTTGAATTTTTATGACGTCATGTGAAAACCAAGAATAGCGCTGCACACTAATGACATCACAGATTTCTGACCCCCATTGTGACTCAGACAAACAAATTGCTCCATACGTTATCTGCATAAGAATGTTGTATGAAAAACAAGAAAAGTGATATTGACAAGCACTTTGATGCGGCTTTTATTTTTGCCAGAAGATGGAATACCCAAGTCAATGTTGAAAAGAAAACCTGAAAATTATTCTTGGAATAACTCAGATTTTGGTGTATTGTGGGATCCCTGATAAGACCTCAAAATTTACGTGTATGTAATTGTTTGCTTTTTAACATTTTTATTTGGGGTTTTATTGTTACACTTTTCAGTAAAAATGTAGTTTTGTTAGTTTAATAAGACCATTTTTTTTTTAAATTCACATTTTCAGAAAAGCTGTCATTAAAGTGAGAGTAGGAAGAAACATAACGATTCAACTGAATCAGGTAAGAATATTGTCATTATAATTATTTAATAGTTTGATATCCCTTATCACTGTCTATTTCTTTCCAAAAATAGTTTATTATACACTGTAGAATGTGTTTTAGTTTATGAACTAATCGTTTGTGTTTTTGTGAGGGATCTGGCATTCCGTGCAGTAAAATGGCAAAAGGAAGAGGAGAAACGCATTAAATAAAACAAACTGAAATCACTTAATCAGGAGCAGAGGAAGAACTTTCACATTTTACAGTTACTGTAATAATCTTTCAGAAACTGATGGCTGACCAAACTTCTAAATTTTGAGTACTTGTATGTCATTTCTCCCACGGGTGCTCTGCAAAAATTTTGGTGGAGTTGGGGGCCAACTTGGTGGTGCAGGTGTACCCATTTCTTAAAACTGTCACCCATTTTAAGGAGGTTTGACTCAGTTTTTTTTTGCGGTGGAGTGTATGTTTTGAAATCAAACTTTCGCAAGGAAGACATGCTTTGATTGCTTTCATACACTGTACTTCAACAAGTTAGTTTATGAAATGTGATTAAAGTTTTATCTGTCACTGGTTTCTCAAGCAACAGTGGTTACCATAGCAACACCAGCTTATTGCCATGTACATGTATCACGAGCTGCAGCCCAAAGTTTCAAGAAAATTCACATGAATGAGACGATTTTCTAGTACAATGTAAATCAAAAATCATATTTTAGGGCATGATAGGCAAAACAGGTTTTTATTGTAATACTTCAGTAAAATGTAGTTTTGTTCGTTGAATAAGACCATTTTTTTTAAATTCGCATTTTTAGAAAAGCTATGTTGTTGAAGTGAGAGTAGGAAGAAACGCAAAGGATTCAACTGAATCAGGTTAGAATAATATGTTCACATTACTTGTAAAGTATAGTTAACTACAAGAGCTTAGCATTATGGACCGTCAACATATCTTGACCACAGAGGAACTGTTTAATCGACATATTGCCTGCGGTCACATCTGGGCTACTAACTATAGTTAAGACGGGGATAACTATACATGTAGTTAGCTATTTCAGTAATGTGACCGCTTCTCTGTTCACTCTAACTATACATGTAGGTAGTTAGAAAATTGATGCCTCGGTGATCCAAAACAGATTCAAATACAGACTAACTATAGTTATACCCAAGCAGGGTTCATGGGTTTACATACAACAAGGTACATTTGTAGCAACACGTGTACCCGGCGTCGAGCATCCGTTAAAATTCTCAGCTTATTTCTCATTTTTCTCCAACGGTTTGCTGCACGAAAAAAATAAATAAGAAGAAAAACTACATAGACACGCTTTCATCGGTCAACCATGTTGACATTTGACGGATCAACAATAAGGGCCTTTACGAACCCCTTTTAATTCTGACGTCATCCATAGGCTAATTAGAACTAACAGTACTGTAGTTAACTGTGTGGTGTGACCGCAAAGTCAACCGAAAGCACCAACTACCAGTAAGGTACATGTATGATGTCACGTAACTCAATTGAGACTAACTTAAGTTAAACTTTAGTTACGTCATAGATGTGACCGCAGCCAATGTGTTACAAACATTCCAACGAACTTGATATCTAAACAATGGATGCTATCAGCTGCATCAACATGGCATCTCTATCAGCACTTAGTGCCCATGTCAGTTGCTCTTAGATCTCTTACAATTGCGTGCTTGTGCTTTATCTGAATGTTATCAGTTTAGCCATCTGTCGCATATCATGTCTCCAATGAACAGTACCGGTACTTAGGTGCATGTGCTTTTTATGCACCAGTCTTTGTACTAGTAGCACGCTAGACACGCTATCTATTTTCCCTTGTAAGTTTGTTTGTTTTTCCCCCCTCCTGAAGATTCCGGAGTGGCAAATTGTCGTTACCATTATTTACCTTTTTTTTTTTTTTTTGGTTTTGTTTGTCCTATTCCAGAAGATTAACTGGCCTGGGTGCACACCTTCCACTTAGCTATCGCCAGCGGCAGGTTGGGAAGGCTCCTTATCCCACTTCATCTTTAGCTACCTAGCTGGTTCAGGGGGCTTCGTTCTCTGGGTGAATTCGCTAACCACCCCAATTCATTCACTGGATGTGTCTGCTAACCACCCAAGGGTTTCTGTCGCCATTCAGTATCCCTGGGTGTGTCTGCCAACCTCCCAAGTCTGTGCTTTGGGGTTTGTTTCCGCTAACTGCCCCACTTAGTTTGCAGGGTGTGTTCGCTAACCGCCCCACTTAGTTTGCAGGGTGTGTTCAGTTGTTCAGATGTAGTTTTGTTAGTTGATTAAGACCATTAATTTTTTTATTAAAATAAAATTCATATTTTCAGGAAAGCTACATCGTTAAAGTGAGAGTTAAGCAAGAAACATAACGATTCGACTGAATCAGGTTAGAATGTCATCATTATATTGAATAGTTTGATGCCCCTCATCGCAGTCTATTTCTTTCCAAAAATAGTTTATTAATGGAATGTGTTTTAGTTCATGAAGTAATTGTTTGTATTTTCATAAGGGATCCAGCATTCCGTGCAGTAAAATGAAAGTAGGAAGAAGAGGAATGAATCAAAGAAAACAAACTGAAATCACTGAATCAGGAGCAGAACTTACATATTTTACAGTAATTCTTTCAGAAACTGATGGCTGACTAAACTTCCAAAGGATCTCATTACCGTGCAAAAAAAAAAAAAAAAACTGGAAAAAAGTTTAAACCCAAAACAATCCCAACAAGAATTGCAAGTTGTACAGTATCATACTCGATTATCTAATTTTCATCTGGTATTAAATGAAACTCAATACATGTACCATGAATGCATATTTTATAATTGCAGTTTGTGGGGTAATGCAGTTTATTGCGTTTGACGATAGGAGAACGCTTTCTAATTTCGTCGGGTACCGGTCTGGGCGCAGGGGATTGTGGGAGGAATTGGGCTGGATGCTATGCGATTTCAGGGTTTGGAGGCCATCTTGGACTGGCACACTTAGCCTCGATTCCATGCGCAATTGATGATGCGCAATAATTGTGCTTTGATTATTCGCAATTAACCTCGCAATTAGCAATTAGCCTCCCTTTGACGTGCGAACTCATTCGCTTCTGCTTTCTCTCGCGTCAGCTCGCTGCTCGTGTGTGAAACGGTTGGCTTTGGTTACTTTTAGGGGTGCCGCGCTATATAGCGAAAGCAACTGTATTGGCTTTGGTTACTTTTAGGGGTGTTGCGCTATATAGCGAAAAACAAATGTATTTGCGCGCGCTAAAAACCACGAATTTTGTGATTTTTTTCTGCTTTTTATAAAATTGTAATTTTGCTGACGAATGATAACGCCATTAAATTTGTGTTTTTTAGCGCGCGCTAAATACAGTTGTTGTCGTTATATTCTTGGTTTTCACATGACGTCATAAAATTCCAAAATCTAAAGTATACATCCTACAAAGCTGTTTTCAGTGAGTTTATCTTGTCTGAGCTCAATTAAAATGGTCAATCCCTAAATCTAGTTGGTGCTTTACAACATTAATTAATATTGTATTTTCAGACAACCTACCATGGGAATTCAGTCAATAGGAAGTGGGAAGGAAAGGACAAATCAGTTACAGAGAACACACTGGAATCACAGGCAGAAGCAGGAGAAAACACTGCAAACTAAGGTAGGAAGTTTTATGTACACATAAACAGTAGCTCTCGTTTAGTCGAAAAAAAAAATGACTGACCAAAATGTCAAAACTTCAGGGATCAATACCAGATTTTATATTATCGTCTGTACAGATTTTTTCATTAAACAGATTTAGAACTAATTATTGTGCATGAAGGTCAATTGCTGTTTTTGTAGTCATTGGGGATTGCTTGGTTGTTTTAGGAGATTTAAGTGATCTGGGTTTAAATAAATTGGGACTCAAATCTAGGATCAGCCACAATTTTTTTTTTAATCTTATCTTTTCTTATGAGAAAATGAATGACAGGTGAACATCTTCAGTTTTATTCAGTTTATCAATCTTATCTTTTCTTATGGGAAAATGAATGACAGGTGAACATCTTCAGTTTTATTCAGTTTAAGGCTCTGTTAGTTTACATCTGTGATTAGAAGCGTTGAAGCCAAGCTTTTAGCCAGCAGGGTGTCCAGGCGTCCTGTGGACGCCCACTTTTTGAAGAAATTCATGAAAATTGCCCCTAATCCTTTAAAAATTTATGATGGGAAATATATTCAGGACGGCCACTTTTCAATTTCTGGCTAAAAGCCTGGTTGAAGCAAATCCTATTGTCATCTTTGTGTAGAGCAAATCCACAGGCAACCCAAGCTTACACTGTCAGTTCTTTGATAATAATTTTAAGGATACATAAGTGGATATATATTGCAAAATAAGAGGGTGGGGTGGGGGAGCCCCCCTCTCCCCAACCCCCTACATCCGCCACTAGAAGTACTGTAAAACATGCAGAACTTACATTATGATTTAAACAGATTTTAGGCTTCATTTCCAACTGCGCTAACTATTCAGTGTAACAAAAGTATACTAGATAATTTGGAATTATTTTAGCACATTATTTACAAACCGGTTATAAATAAAAAGACAGACCGTTGATAAACGAAAGAATTAGAGAGCAGTGATTTCTACATTTCTACAATTTATTAATGTGGACACCACATCAGCTGTACAGAACAAAATAAATCTAAATTTAAAATATAAAACTAAATCTAAGGAGATATTCAAGTTAATTGGCTAAATAATCAATAAGCTTAGACTTAAAAATAGACAATGAGCATCTTTCAACTAATTCCACAGGTACATTATGTAGCCTATTCCAAAGTTTAATACAATAATAATAATAATAATAATAATAATAATTAGATACTTATATAGCGCACATATCACAATGTCTCATGGCGCTTTACATACACTTATGAGAATGAGATTGGACGTCAGCTTATGAAGGCGCCTCAGGCAGCCACTATCGGTCCATTGTTAATCTCATCTCCCCCACCCCACCCATAAACAATGGGTATGGCACTGAGGGTGGTCACAGCCATGTAGTTCTTGGAAAAATTGTGATCAGTGACTGTTATTAGGTCAGCCACACCTTTCACATTTCAACTGCCTTGAAATTTTACTAAATAAATTTTATTTTGCGAGTTTAATTCTCTTTTGCCTTAACATAGATGTGTTGTTTAACACAATTCAGTGTAGACCTAGTTTTTCTTAATTTTTTTGTTACAAAATTTCGGCTAGGGGTTTTGTGTTATGCCCTCACAAGGCCCACATTTGGATGTGAGAGCCATTCTGTGAGAAATATTAATTCAGAATATTTGCCCCTGCTCAAAAACTACTCTCATTCTCCAGGATGGGAGAAAACGTTTTGGTCCAGAACTTGTCTTTTTAAATGGTTTGACCAGCCTGTGGCAACGAAAGAAAAAAAAAGTAGTGAATTGGCCTTTTTCTCAATGGCCACCATGTTGGGTTCTCCCAGGGGGCAACCATTGAAAAAAGGAAAAGTTGTGTAAAATTGGCTTTTCCAAACAGTAAAGTATCCATGTAAAAATCATATTTGAGAGCTAGATAGTTACAAGCAGGTAGCCTGCGAATACAGCTGCCTCTCATCGCTCCCGGCTGCTAGCTAGGGGCATTTACACATAAGAGCGTCTGCGATTTACTCTGAGAAATTCCATACTGATGACGTAAATCACCCGTCGTTAATCTCACATAATTTTAATAATGTGCATGTGAAACCAAATAAAATTAAAGGTGTTGACAGACCTATCACAAATCCATCTAGTGCCTGGTGTGTTTGTTATGACCTTTGTTCACTGGGTTTTGAGTGTAGTTTGATTTTTACAGTTTAGCCCTGATCAGTATGTCTTTTAAAGATCTACCCCTTTTGCATGAAAAAAGGGGAGGTTCTTTATAAATCCGTCTAAGCAAAGGTTATGATTAATTTGTCCATGAGGATATAGGCACACAGGGTTGTATTGTGTACAAAGGATAATATTTCGTTGCATGCTTTTATTTCTTAGTGCAATGGTTTATTATTTCTGTTTCCATCTTTGCAAGAAAATATTGGCAAAAGAAACTGGCATTTTTGTTCCCATTTCGGTGTTGGATGTCTGAAGGTAGTCTACTGATGATGATAATAACGGGATTCATCTTCCCATGTATCACCTATAAATGTTTATTAATCCACACATGCACGAGTGGCGCCGTTTGAAATAATTTATCAGTGACTTGCCATATGCGGTCGGTGAATTGACAAAACAGAAAAACCCCGATCATCAACACAGATAAAACTATAAAGAGCCTGAAACTGACTTGCTTGTAACATTAAAACATTAAACATAGGACAAATAGATTGAACACAGAGTTGAATATTTTGTAACGACAGACAAGATTACGGTAATCCTCCCAATTAACTGACCATATTTGTTAAGTTGTGATTTTGAGTCACAACACTGCATAATTTAAAGCATAAATTATGTAAAATTATCAAGTTGACCACTCAGTGCTCCTGTCTGGATTCAGGACAGATTTATGTCATCAGTATGGAATTTGTCAGAGTAACGCGCAGGTGCTCTCTCACGCGAACACCCCTAGCGGCCGGGAGCGATGAGAGGCGGCTGTATTCGCAGGCTAGTTAGCAGGCATCATAAGATTGTTTTTATCTCGTGAATACGCAAAGTGTTGAGCTTGATATAGTATACGGGGACAGATATACAAATTTTCAGTCATTCCATCATCTGTAAACTTTTGTAATTCGCCAGTGTATTACGTGTTAAAAGATGATTGCTTTATTTAATTCTCCAGTGTATTACGTGTTAAAAGATGATTGCTTTATTTAATTCTCCAGTGTATTACTTGTATGCATTTTTTGGTCGCCAAGTAGCAAAGTTTGGTTGCCAAAAAAAAAAAAGGTTGTCAAAATTTTCGCCTGACAGTGGAACACAAAAAATATGCACTTGTCAGAAGTTTCTTCTCTAAAAACAATGGTCCTACCTGTAATAATGACAAGAGAAGGAAAAAAAGGTCGTAAATGACAGAAGCGACCGATTGTTTGTACAGCAGACGCAAAACTCTAAACGATCAGGCCCAAGTATTGTGTCAAAAAACAGCACCTTCTGTACTAGCACATCACCAAGGTAGCCTTCTGATTCAAGGTGAATCTTAGCAAGGAGCTATGTGCATATAGTTTGCGACACGCAACAAAATGTGCCCATGGTAAGATGGTCAGAGGAAACTGCTGAAACAATGTGGCGACCACTAAAATTTGTACAAGTCGAAGTGCGTGGATTACAACTGTTGTGGAGGTCGCTTAACAGGATTTTTTTTACCCTAAATTCATTTCTCCGGGCTCCCAGCAAGAACGTCCTAAGTATGTTTTTGGCAACTTTCACCAAAATTGTATGTTTTAGGCCTTTAAAAGCCCAGTTTTGTCAAATTAATAATTTATTATTGTTAAGGTACTTAAAACAGATCCAAAATGGGGAAGAAAATCCACATCTTTGAGAAAATGTTTTGGGCCTTAGGACACCCTATGTATCTTTTCAAGATAAAATTTATATCCTATGAGGGCAAGGTATTAGTTTAACTATTTTTAACTATTAATTCCTAAAAACTTGTTAATCTTTGGAGAAATAAATACTACTACTACTACTACTACTATTACATGTGGTTGAAGATAAAATTTTATTCTGTTGGAAGATAGAAGATTAATATTTTGTTGACCTGGTTGAAATCCTTTCAGTTATATTTACATGATCCAGTCATAATTTTTGCAAGTGAGTCCCTTTTGAGGCCAAAGAGCCAAGATTTCAGTGAAAATTTTTCAAAAAAATGCTTAGGACATTCTTGCTGGGAGCCCTTCAATTATATTATATTCATCATAAGTAAGATTTGGGTCCAAAATTACGCCCAGGTCTCTAGTGGTATCCGCAGGGATGAGGTCTCTTCCCATAAAGGGAATGGAAGGAATTTCTAGTTTTGAATGCATTTGCCTGCTGCTGAATATCATTAATTTGGTTTTGCTAGGGTTCAGTAACAGAAGGTTATTGGAGCACCATTCGCCTATTTTAGACAGGTCATCTTTCAAATCAGCAATTGCATCCAGGTTGTCTTTTAGTTCAAAAGAAATAATGAGTTTCGTATCGTCTAGGTAACTCTGAGAGTTGCATTTCTGTGGTACTGAGGAAAGATCATTTGTGTTTTATACTGAAAAGGAGCGAGCCCAGTATCCGCCCTTGAGGTACATGTACACCGCTGACCACAGGCAAACGCTCAGACAGTGTTGAGTAATAGCAAATCACTCCTATTCCATTTTTATTTCTTAAAAGGATTTGTCAAAAACGATTGATACTAAACTTATCAATACTGAGTGTCATCAATAACAAAATTCCTGGTTGTCATTACTCAACAGTGCATTATTTCTTATGCAATTGGAATGCGGTGCAATAAACCATGTTCTTGCATGCTATAACTTCTCTATTTGCAAAAGAGAATATTGGGAACCAATCCAAATTTAATCTGAATGTAATTTTCTATGACCTATGAATTGTGTAACTGTCTTTCGCTGTTTGTCCACGACAGCATGTCGAATGTGTTTCATCTTCCAGCAATAAATCAGCGGATTGAGAGTTGAATTGAGATAAAGCAGCGTATCAGTGTAAACCTACAATACAAAGTGTCTATAAAAATTATTGGTAGATGGTCCTGAGATTATAAAGGCGATACTGGCACATGTATATGGCAAAAAGCAAACCAAAACCATGAAATACACGTAGAATGTGCCAACTGCAGTTTTTCTCAGTCTTGCAGCATTTGTCACATGACAATGGGATTACTATACATGTAGATCTTTCAAAACTAGCACACAGACTACAGCATAATTGATAAATAAAATATTTTCTAAATGGCCCTGGTACAATGTAAGCATGAAATCCTCCTGTCAGTATCACAGCTAGAGTTTTTTCCAACATTACATGTGCATACAAAGTACATGTATCAACAACATTGAGCATAGCAGGCCTCCGTGTTACAACCTTTAAAATTTTCATCTAAATGTAAAAGAAAACAAATCTAGGAAAAACTGTATATGTTTTCCCTTACAATTTTTCTCAGTGCTGGAAATGCTTATAAAACAGCTTATATAATACAGACTGTAAATTAACACATCTAACCCCACTAAGACACTATAAAATTACAACCAAACTGATAAGACAAACGTATACATTCATGTATGTGCAGCTGACTGACTTGAGCATTTGAGAGTTCATTTTTAACTTGTGAATATGCAAGGCGTGGAATGATAGACATACATATATACATGTATATGCGGTTGGTATAGGATTTAATGGAGCCGAAACCAATTGTAGAATTGCACACATTTTAGGCATCCTACTGATGAACAGTTACGACACAGATATATATATATATATATATATATATATATATATATATATATATATATATATATATATTTTAAGCAACTACTGTGATTTGCAGTCTGTCCATTTGAATTGAATGAATATACATTCATGTATGTGTAGCTGACTGACTTGAGCATTTGAGAGCTCATTTTTAACTTGTGAATATGCAAGGCATGGAATGAGTTATAGCAGGCAGGGACAAAACAATATGCAAATTTCACTCCTTCCTTCCATCTGTCGTATGTAAACTTTTTTTTTTGTAATTCCACTGACCCGTGCATACAAATGTGATAGGTAATGTTCACCTTAACCTTACAGATGCTACAAACTGCCCCCCAATTTCAACACTCTACTTTTACACAAATATTTGAAAAGCTTGTTTACAAGCAGCTGATAAGTTATGTTGAAAAATATGACATTCTATGCCAATTTCAGTTTGGTTTTAGGGAAGGGAGGTCCACTGAACAAGCAATAGCCGAGATCACAGATAATCTAAAGAATGCGATTGACAATAACCTTTTCACTTGCAGGGTATTCCTTTATTTTGCAAAAGCGCTTGATACTGTTAACCACAGTATTCTCTTAAAGAAAATGGAAAAGTATGGGATAAGGCCTAGGGGACTGCCCTTACAGTGGTTCACAAGCTACTTGACAAACAGACAGCAGTGCATCTCTATGGCTGGTACTGAATTGTCTAGACAAACTATGGTCATCAGCTTTGGCAGTTGATTCTTGGGAAAAATTACCAAAAGAAATCAAAGATCTTAGTCATTTTGATTTCAAAAAAAAATTAAACAGTAATTATTGTCGAAGATATACCGTCCAAACCCAGTCGTCTTCTAATTTTCGCTGTGTTTTGCTATTTGTGTGCAGTGTGTGTGTTTATGTGTTTGTAATGGATGTCTACATTTGAATTGATACTACACAAGACTAGTGTCCAACTAGAAAACTGTATGGTTTACTTATACGCTAGGCATTTCCTCACATGGTATATATATTTCGTTATTCGCCCTAATGTCTTAGTAATTTTAGTTTAGCTAGATATATGTTTTCTTGTAAAAAAGAAGTCATGGAAATGTGAAATAAAGTATTGTCTTGTATTGTACCTATGTAGATGGTGTTACAAAATTACTAAGAAAACCTCTGAAGGGATTGGCGTTCTGAGACGTGTAAGGCATCTCATACCTTATCATACATTAATTGAAGGGCTCCCTGCAACAACGTCCTGAGTGCGTTTTTGGTAACTTTCACTAAAATTGTATGTTTTAGGCCTTTAAAAGCACAGTTTTGTCAAATTAATGATTTATTATTGTTAAGGTACTTAAAACAGCTCCAAAATGGGGAAGAAAATCCACATCTTTGAGAAAATGTTTTGGGTCCCTATGACACCCTATGGCTCCCAGGACACCCTATTTATCTTTTCAAAATAAAAAATTATTCTGTTTGAAGATAGAAGATTTGTTGACCTGGATTAAATCCTTTCAGTCCTATGTACATGATCCAGTCATAATTTTGGCAAGTGAGTCCCTTTGGAGGCCAAAAATCCAGGATTTCCGTGAAAATTTTCCAAAAACGCACTGAGGACGTTATTGCAGGGAGCCCTTCAATTATGATGTACTACTCCCTTGTACTACCATATTTCGATTATTGTAGTATAGTATGGGGGAGTTGTGGGAAAGGGATGTGTAACAGACTCCAGACCCTCCAAAACGGAGCTGCCAGGGTGATAACCTCCTCTAACTACGATAGACGATCAGTTGAGATACTGGATGAACTTGGGTGGAATAATCTTGAGACACGAAGAACAAGACAATTAGCCATAATAATGTATAAATTAAAAAATCGAAATGTACCTGATCATTTGGCTCAAATTTTTAATAGTACAAACTCTATGTATTCTTACAATCTAAGAAACTCAACACATAATTTATTTGTACCAAGACCGTATACTGAGGCTGGAAAAAATAGCTTCCACTATAGAGGGGCGGTTCTCTGGAATAGTCTATCAAATACTATTAAAGGACAGACAAGCCTGAAATCGTTTATATCATATTTGTAATTAATTTTAGTATAATTTTAATGACCATATTTATTTAATATTGTATTTTTTTATTGCATGATTTTTGCACGGCTCTCTGGAAGAGCATTTTTATGAATGAGATTCCGTGACTAAATAAAGATGATTGATTGATTGATTGATAGAGGGAGGGGGGGGGGAGTTAGTGAGAGGGAGGGGAGGGGGGGGTTGGTGGAGCTTTTGATTATCACTAAGGATTAGCCAAATTGTCATATTAAGGAGGTTAACTTGTATAAGGTTGTTTTAATTGTGACAGGAAAAACTGTCTGTTGTCCGAATTAAGCGGGTAAATTTTTGGGAAAATGTTTGAGCGTTTGGCTGGGACAAAGACAACTGTCCATAACAAAGGGGTGTCAATAAAGCGGGGTTTGACTGTACATTAAAGTCATGCCTTCATCCTGGAGGCTATACCCTTGCACTCCATAAAAGAGTTATCTCAGAAGTCAAATTTAGTAAAGAAAAATCAAACCTACAACAAAGAGGGAAAGAGCAATATTACCACGTGCCTGCTGAGTCAGAGAATGTGTGAAATAATAAATATGTGCAATTTTATTAAAATAATATCTTGAGTAGAAAGTGGTATTTAATTCAAACCGAACTATTGCATGCTTAGAGAAATAAACAAAAAAACTCAGTCTGCTATTTCAACTTGTAAATGCAAAGCTACATGTATAATGTATAGGACCACTACTGTATGTAGTTATAATTATTAACAAATTAAATTTTATAAGCTGTGTTTGGTCTGTTAACGTTTTATTCCATATCATTTTTGGTTTATCGTTAACTGGTTACTGATTAAAATCGATAAAATTAATAAAAATCGATATATCAACAACAATTGATGATAGGAGTTAAGAGAATTTTTAAAGTGGTAAAAGTATCATTGATTAATTGAACTAATCAATAATAACCCATTTAAAATAATTATCAATAAATTATGATAAATATATTGATTGCTATCTAATGATCAATTTTCATCAATTGGGCATGCAGCTAGCAAAGAACGACAAAGGAAAACAAAAATTAATTTCTTTCAAAAATTTTTTAACAAAGAAAAATTTCAACCACAACAGCTACATAATCAACTGCATACAGATTATGAGAATAGTAGCCTTCAACCAATTAAAGGCTCACCACAGGCTTTTCTCCCATGAGAAACGTAGATGAACCATAAAGATGTCTGCATTAAAAGCTGCGATAAAGGAAATGGTCACTTTCTATAATTATTATAAATTATTATTAATGTTTCAGGTTGCTAAACACAATCTGTGGGGGTGTTTGCAATTTCTGCTGCTGACATGAGTCAATGTGTGGAAAGCTTTGAGGAAAACCAGCATGGCACCCCCATGTACATACAATGATCATTTTTAATTTTTTCAGTGTATGTAAATATCACCAAGATTTAATTGTCTATCTTAAGATAAGACAGACTGGTATAATTATGTAAAACTTTTCTTTTCCAGCTGTGCAGTCTTGAATCATCGTAACTGGCACTATTAAAACATACTTCCTCTGAGATGTTCAATGATACAATGACACCATTTCTAATCCAAGTTCCACAGCAACCCACACCCAAGCTACAACCTGGTCATTACCCACTGGAACTGTTGGTACTGAGGACCTGATTATCAGGTACATGTACATGTACATGTACATGTATATACGACATATCCCATATCCCATTGAGATATGTCCAGAAATGCAGGCTAATGAGATTCATGCTCTTTATGATAGACATCATGAAGTGTCCCCTAACCCTAATTCTCACCTAAACGCAAGCAATTCTGTCAAACATGAAGTCATATGCAAATGACGAATAATTGTGTGTAATATGAAGTACCCAAGGTCGGAGTTACCCGCATTTCTGGACATAAGTGATCCCATTACCCCAAGTTTTAAAACACTTAAAGGTCAAATGAACCAAAAAATTGACATTTTTCATTTAGTCCAATATTGAAGCAATATGTTTAAAGAGTACCAAGTAAACATATTCTGAAGTTTGAAACTAATTGGGCATCGCAGAGATATTGGAGGTTAAAAAATGCGACTTTTTTGCCTTCATAGTCGTAGAGCGATCGGGAAAATTGTCGAAAAGTGACGTCACTATTGACCACCTCAAAACAGTCAAGGCTCGAAGTTGAAAACAATAGGTTTAATGAGCGAAAACAATGCATGCCTGCACGTGCGGTTCATATTTTAGTACATTTCCTTGCCATTCCCTGCAAAACAACAACGTCAAATGATCAAATTATAGGTTTTTGTGGAGAACGTGAACTCATGAAGGTTAATTTTCTTTTCTCTATTTGAAATTTGAAGTCGTCACTATGAATTCAACAGTTCACCTTCACAAAAATTACCGCGTAAGCGGCAGGGAAAGTTAACCTGCACTAAAGTACCCAGCGAGGTGGATTGAACACACCCAACTCTGTTAAGAAAATCTATTGTATAAACAGATGATGTTTCTCGAAGCAATATTTCATCGCTCAAAGCTCTTCGTTTACTACCAAAACACAGGTTTTGAGCTCCTTGGCCATTTTCAATGCGAAAACAGTAGAAATCTTTAAGTTTTAATAATATACACAAGCTAGAATACTCAGTATTCGCCAGGAGGGAGGACACTGGGAATGAGACTGGCTCACCAATAGTGACGTCACAATCCTTACCAATCCTACCACTTGTAGCGCGCGGCCATTTCAGAAACGTTTTCATGAAGCCTTCGGAAATCTTCGTACTTTTAGCTATGTAACTTCCTTAAAGGCTCAGGAAGGAAAAATTTTGCTTAAGTTTGCTTTATTATGGTTTCTTTTAACGTTTAAATGGATAAAGAAAAAAAATTCAAATTTTTGGTTCATATTTGATCTTTAAAGGAATGGTTTCATGGTTCGGCGCATGTGCACAGATTAAAATGTTTTATTCACTTTCTTACCTTTTTTATTGATTAAAAAAACACTCACATTTACTTAAATAATCACATACTATAATTAGTCCAAACAAAGCGAAGGAAGACTAAAATTCACAGAAAATTTCAACAGATTACACCGACAAAGTCAACACCAAATAAAACCTTTGACCCAAAGGATTTATTCTATGCTCTGGTGGCTTTCATGGTGCACATGGGTATCTATACTCATCCATTCAATCGACTGGCTGACCGCGATATTTTTAAAGACAAATTTCCTGCCAGTTATCTACTAAACACTGTAATTAAATAGGTTACATCATAGGTCACGTCATAGCTTGCACATGCGCCGAACCGTGAAACCCTCCCTTTAACATACTTTTTCTTTAAACTTCAAACTTCAAACTTTCTTTATTTTACTCATTATTTTTTACAACTATATTTTAAAAAGATACCTACACACATTTTGAACTAAGTACTAATAATTTAATAAGTTAATAATAATACAATTTTGAGTCTGGGAGCTAAATTAACGGGTAAGTTTTCTAGTTAGCCCCCAGCCACAGTTTGTTAAACATTTACAGCAGGTGAAAGAATTAAAACAAGTGAACATATTTACAGTGAAATAATTTAACAATATGATGTTAGAAAAACAGAACAGAGGAGACAAATTATTTGTGTTGTTCTGACAATAAATAACGTTTTAAATTTTTGGAGAAGAGAAATACATTTAGATCCTTTAGGTCAGATGGGAGATCTTTCCAGAGGTCAATTGCTACAAAAGAGATTCTTTGTTTGCCTATATTTGTAACTTTTACACTGTACTGTAATGTTGAGCATGTCACAGCACGGGGTGGTTAAGTCCTAATACAGCATCCAATTGAGAAGTGTTTCAAATGAGATTCATTGACATAGTCACTGAAGGGAAATGATCATATTTGGAGTTATCCCCGAGAGAGAGAGTAAACTGTACATGTGTAATTATGAAGAGCAGTAAGTAGAATGTACATGCTGATATTGTAGCTTAAAGAGTAAAGTGTTAAGTAATAAACAACTGTACTACATGTATCTGAATCCAGCCTGTTTGTCGGCATCAGTCTTGAATTTATCATTTCTATTTTTAGATACCCTTCATATAAAGTCAGTCAATGAAAGTGGGAAGGAGAGGAATGGTTAAAAAAAGCCGGACTCATAGGATCAGGAAGAAACATTGTTAAGGTATGAACTTTGATGTTATGCATGCAGTGCATGTAACTACAGCTGTTTACTTCAAGTTAACAAATTGCCTGTTGACCCGAACTTCTAAAGTTTTGGGGATTCCATTACCAGATTTATTGATTGCTTGCACTGATTGATTAATGGTGAATTCAGAATTGCTGCTTTATTCAACAAACTGTATGAGCAGCCAATGCAAGTGCAAAGGTCACTGAAGGGAAATGATCACATTTGGAGAGGTTCCTGAGAGAGAGTAAACTGTACATGTGTGATTATGAAGAGGTGTAAATAGAATATGCATGCTGATATTGGGGCTTTTAAAGAGGCCAGCCTTTGTTTCAGCATCTTGAATTGATCTTTTTTCAATCTTATCTTTTCTTATGGGAAAACAAATGGCAGAGGCAGGCGAACATCTTCGGTTTTATTCAGTTTAAGGCTGCCTCTGTTTTGTTTTACATCTGTGATCAGAAACAAATTTGATTTGGTACAACATGTAATTCTCATGTAAACTGAAAGTGAATTGCTGTTTTTGCAGTCAATTGGGATGGTCCGGTTATTTTAGGCGATTTCCCTGATTTTTGGGTTTGAATAAAGTGGGTCTCACATTTAGGATGAGCCACCATTTATTTTAATGTTTTTTTTTTCTACGGAAAAATGAATGACAAGCAGTCATCGGTTTTATAAAGTTTACGGCTCTGTCAGTTTACCTCTGTGATAAGAAGAGTTGAAACAAATCTGTTATCATCTTTGTGTAAAGCAAATCCACAGGCAACCCAAGCTTACACTGTAAGTTATTTGATAATTATAAGGAAACACAAGTGGATAATATACAGTGTTTTTACAAGTGAATATGCTAGAGACGGAAACATTTTTTCAGCCCATTGGGCCTATTTTCTTTTTCAAAATACGCGGTTGGGGTGGGGGAGGCCCCTCCCCCCCCCCCCCAGATCTGTCACTGAAGAAGTACAACATGCAGAACTTACATCGTGGTTAAAACAGATTTCAGGCTTCACTAACAACTGCGCTTACTATTCAATGGAATAATAGATAATTTAAAGTTATTTCCATATTTGCAAACCCGGGTTAAAGAAAAATACAGAGGCCAAATGAAAGAAATAGAGAGCAGCGATTTCTACATTTTTACACTTTATTAAGTTGGCAAAATCCTTGCAGACAGCACATTTGTTGTACAGAACAATACTAATCTTAATTAAAAATATAAAACTAAATCTAAGGAGATATTAAAGTTAATTGGCAAAATAATCAAGCTTAGAAAATAGACAATGAGCAACTTTAACTAATTCAACATATAGCCTATTCCAAAGTCGTGATCAGTGATAAGTGACTGTGATTAGGTCAGCCACACCTTTCACCTTTCAACTGCTCAGAAATTTTACTAATTTAATTATGTTAGTTCAATTATCTTTTGCCTTAACATAGATGTTGTTGAGCGTAAATCAGTAGTAGACCTAGTTTTCCTTAATGTTTTTGTTAAGAAATTTCGGAATTTTGTGTTATGCCCTCACGAGGCCCGCGTTTGGATGCGAGAGCCATTCTGTAAGAAATATTAATTCAGAATATTTGCCCCTGCTCGAAAACGTCTCTCGTTCTTCAGGATAAGAAAAAATGTTTTGGTCCAGAACTTGTCTTTCTAAATGGTTTGGTCAGTCTGTGGCAACGAAAGTAGTGAATTGTCTTTTTCACAATAGCCGCCATGTTGATTTTCACATTATAATGCAATTCTTCCAGGGCGCAAACATTGGAAAAAGGAAAACTTGTGTAAAATCGGCTTTTTCAAACAGTGAAGTATCCAAGTAAAAATAATATTTGAGACATAATTAACAACTATTCACCGAAGTAAAGGTGGGTAGTGGTGGATATGTATTACTTTTATGGCTTGAAGTTGATTTGTGTGACGTCGTACGGCTTTGTATATCTTGCAGTAAAGCAATCCTGTAGTTATGTAACAATGAACGTCAATCTAGTAGTGTCAATAATGAGACTAACATTCTTTGAAATCCATTCCAAATTAATCAATGAAAGAAATCCGCTGAACACCCACATTGAGATCACTGCAGCAACAACACGCTTGGAGTCACATGTTCCTGGTATCTGAGATGAAGATGGAAAGCCAAGAATCTGTCTACACTGAAAAGCGACCCCACCAAAGAACGAAGCCCATGAAAATAAATAGCCTGAGATTAGAAACCCGATATTTTTTAATTTGTTAGTGTTGTTGTTTGTGTTTTGTTCCATCTCCATGACAAATATAATGTTTAACACGATGGCGGTGTAAGACAACAGAGCGTTGAAGAATTTTCGGCATGTAAGCTTTAATAGATTTTTGTAAGTTTTGGTAGGGTGATGAAGGAGTCTCAAATCATACAGGGCTTTAAATTTTAGTACAAATGAGATACGCGATCAAAAGTTACAAGTGTTTTTAGAAAACCCCGCTTTTTAAGAAGACGCGAATGTTTTCATCAATCGACGACATATTTTTTTCTAATTAAGCTCAATACGTTCCGGAACATGCAAATTTAATGGAGGCCGTACAAATGCGAAAAGTACGGCCGAAAAAAAACCGTTTCACTGTGGTCGGGACTATTGGGAACAAACCAGAATCCCATCTGAATGGAATTTTCCATGGCCTATGCATTGTTTACGAACTGTCTCTTACTCAGTTGTGACCTGAATGAACGTTTCGCAGTATGTCCACGACAGCTTGACGAATGTGTTTCATCTTCCAGCAATAAATCAGCGGATTATTGAGAGATGAATTGAGATAAAGCAACGTTTCAGTGTAAACCAACAAAGTGTCTATATTGGTAGATGGTCCTGAGATTATAAAGGCAATACTGACACATGTATATGGCAAATAGCAAACCAAAAACACGAAATACACATAAAATGTGCCAACTGCAGTTTTTCTCAGTCTTGCAGCATTTGTCATCTGACCATTTGTTATTTGTTGTACTTGTAAGGGCTTGAATTTGATTTGTGTGACGTCGTTATATATCTTGCAGTAAAGCAATCCTGTAGTTGTGAAACAAACAATGTCAAAAGTTGCGTATATAATGTAAACACCTTTCTGTGAAATTAAAATCCAGTCCAAATCAATCAACGAAAGTAATGCACTGAACACCCACATTGAGATAACTGCAGCAACAACACGCTTGTAAGTCACAAGTTCCTGGTATCTGAGATGAAGATGAATAGCTAAGAATCTGTCTGTACTTAAAGCGACAACACCAAAGAATGAAGCCCAACAAAGTAAATCCGTTGGGATGAGATACGCCATATATATGGCTTTATAAGTATTATTGTTAGTATTTTGTTGCATCTCCATGACAAGGCGCGCAGTGTACAATGGTTGGAGCAATAAACCAACACCGAGATCAGAAACAGCCAGATTCAAGAGCAATGTTTTTAAAGGCTTTGGCAACGACGCAGTTTTTCTTAGCGCGTGTATTGTTACAATGTTCAACACGATAGCGGTGTAAGACAAGAAAGCGTTGAAGACGCAGTTAGCGACGGATGTTGAATACATGTCCTCATCTGCTGTCATGTCGGTATAGAGCTCGTAAGACTGCAAGTTTATAATTGTAACGCGTTTTTTTTTCGAGTGATATCGACAAAATACTTCTTTGCTGTTTTTCTTTTTCCAAATTATTAAAAAACCTCCAGATGTTCAGAACATGTTCCTCTCACACTTCGTTCAGTTGCTTGGTCTGGTTAATTGGTTTGATGCCTACCGTTTTTCCTCAGGATTTCACTGAAATTCGTTTGAATCCTGATTCGTCGTTGGAAGATCTAGGATACAGTATTCATTGGAACCCAACACAATTGCACCTTAAAAACAGAATTAATGGTAACCGTATTTATATTTCGCGTCTCCCTTGAACCTTCTGGCAGATGTCTCAGGGCACGAAAAATAATTTTTTTTCTAATTTGAATATATTTTTTTCTTTTTACGTAACGATAGGACAGGCTCTTAATTAGCATTAAAGATCGTCCAGTTACATGAATGGCTGCACCCAGTCAGCATATACAATCTTGTAATCTACCCTGTCAACAAGCGAAACAATTACATCATCCCATTTTGCCAATGAATGATTTGAAATGATGGTAGAAGCAATAACCTTTAAACCATAATAAACAGTGAAATATTATTCATCTATTCATTATTGTTTTAATAAAGAAAGATTATTGTAATTGAAGTCGGCTGTGACAGGTTCTTGACAAAGCAGCAGATAATTAGCTTTCCAGACTTTGTTTCATTAAAGGGAGACCAAGATCACCCGACAACATATGATGCCCGATTTAGGGTGTTAGCTCTATTGTACATTGTACACATTCATTGTATTAGGTAAAATTATGTATTCTAATATATTCTATGGTATTGTATTCTATTGTATTGTCGTTCTTTTGTGCTCTAATATTCTATTGTTTTAACAAAAGAATAAGTGTTACCCCTAAATCGCGCATGGTATACCCGACAACGTTCACAACATGGATGCCTAGCATATTGGTTACCTTCAGCATAGTATTATGTTTAAATATTTATGTGCTATGATATGATTCAACTGTCAAACACGCCGTTCAAAAGTCGATTGCCCGTGGCTTAAATTAATCATGGCCATTGTTTATTTCTCTTTTCAATAAAAGACAAAAGATAATATTGTATGGGGAACTTAAAGAAGGACACTACTGCAGCACCATTCCTTCTAAAAAAAATATGGCTTTGTATCCGGCATGGACAGAGAGAGTGAAGAGCAAACTTCTAAGACTGTCTCTTCAGTTCGAGAATTTGTAAAACGTCACTGACAACTTGTGAATCCGTGATATCAGCCAAAACTTTGTGCCACAGAAAAAAACAACAACGAAATTTCACATTAGTTTCGCTCGTCCCTGTGATTGTGTGCTATATGGCTCAACGGTTTCAATTAAACTGGTTTTACGAAACACAACTGAACACGTGGTTTGAGGATAAAGTCTACGATTGCACGAATAGCCCAATTTCGATATATTAAAATTCAACTTCAAACAAAAGACATCACTACGAGGCTTAGGGGAATGATAGTAAGGATTTATATGGTTTATTCCCCTAAGCCTCACAGTGATGTCTTTTGTTTGAAGTTGAATTTTAATATATCGAAATTGGGCTATTTGTGGCATTTGTCAATTTCGGAAATTTGCATATTCTCGTTCAAATTACCATCAAATTTTTCGTTTTGTGAAATCATACTATTATTATATTAAACAAATAGTTCCTTTTTAATGTTTCAATTCCTAAACAATTTCACAGCTAATAAAAAAACACACAGAAAGAAAGCATGCAAGAAAAAAAGAACATCCGCTTTAAGCATGTGAATTAACACAGAAGTACAACAGTTCCGGAAGTATAGAACAAATCATATAAAGTAAAAAACCTATCAGAACTTATATTAGTTTAAACAGATTTCAGACGTCACTAACTCTCCGCTAACTATTCATTCAATGAAACGAAAGTAGATAATTTGGAGTTATTTATATATTTAAAAACCGTGAAAGAACAATGAAAAGACGATAAATAAAATAAAGAAATGGAGAATGTTACGTGATCATGTCGGTCACATCTTTCAATTTTGAACTGCTTTACAATTTCTTTACTGATTCTGTGAGATCAAGTCTCTTCTGGCTTGACTTACATGCATAGATGTGTAGTTTGGCGCAAATCAGACCTAAACCTAGATCTTTTTAAAATTCGAAAACGTTTCTTCATGTAAACATCTGTTACAATCTTTACGCAGATACATTTAGTTGTCATTATTATTTATTATTATGTCATTATTATTAATCTACACGCCAAAACAAAAATCCCTGCCATAATCTAATCTACCCCAAAATATATACCAAAATATTCCAAGATTCGCAAATTTCATTTTGAATCCTTTCACTCCCAGAGTCAATAATGGAGACATGAAGTGTAGTCCTAACTTTTGAGTCTGTGGACGAAATCCTATGGTGTGACCATTCAAATGAAACCTCTTCAGCAGTACTTTTGCATGGTACCATTTGTTTTTCAGTATTTTACAAAATGAAATCTGGGATGTTTTCTTTAATTTTTATTTTTGGGTTAAAGTTTTTGGCTTCTGTCTAGAGAGAGTACGTCCAAAATAGTTTCCATCGCGGTCCGCAAAATGGGTCAATGACATCCAATAATGTGAAATTACGCCATCTGTTCTACATTTCTGTATTTGTTGATTTCTTCAAAATCTCAGACAACCGTTCAAGTTGACTCAAAAGTGATCAAAACCAATTAAAAAACATGTTTCAATAAAGTAAAACAAAATCCAATTCCGAAAAACAGGGCTGTCAAATTGAAAGTTACGACGAAAAACTTAAAATGTTTCCAAAAATAAAAAACAAAATCTAAATTTCGAAAAACATGGCTGTCAAATGGAAATGTCCATGAAAACATTCAGCCAAGTGAACAATAAAACACCGAATTATTGCCAATTTGATTTTAATAAAATTTACGAAGTTTGGTGGATGAGTGCGTGCACTTTGTTCTGTGGACGAAATCCTATGGTGTGACCATTCAAATGAAACCTCTTCAGCAGTACTTTTGCATGGTACCATTTGTTTTTCAGTATTTTACAAAATGAAATCTGGGATGTTTTCTTTAATTTTTATTTTTGGGTTAAAGTTTTTGGCTTCTGTCTAGAGAGAGTACGTCCAAAATAGTTTCCATCGCGGTCCGCAAAATGGGTCAATGACATCCAATAATGTGAAATTACGCCATCTGTTCTGTTTGGTGGATGAGTGCGTGCACTTTGTTCTCCCTCCTCCCCCCCCCCCCCCCCCCGCATTTTTCGTGCTTGCTGTTTGAGTGGTTATTCAGTTTATGCCATTTGCATTATCAATTCATATTTTATTTTCAGACGACCTACATGTGAATTCAGTCAACTGGAAGAGGGAAAATAAGGACAAATTAATGAGTACAAGAATCACAGTCAGAAGCAGGAGGAAACAGCGCTGCAAAAGTGAGTATTTTTACATTACACATAAATAGTAGCTCCCGCAAGTTGAAAAGAAATGATGGCTGACCGAATTTCTAAACTTAAGAGATATCAAACCAGATATATTTACTTTCTACACAGATTTGGTGCTGATTCTCGTGAAAACGGTAGCTGAACTGCTGTTTTGTAGTTATTTAAGATGGTCCGGCTGTTTTACGCGATTTCAGTGATTTTTCCGGGTTTCAATTAAATCGGATTTCAAATCAGCTACTGTTTAAAATGTAATTTTTTTGGATGCCTTTTTTCAACGGGAAAAAAACTAGATAACATCCAATGGGGACATGGAATGTGGTCCACTATACATCATACAACAACACAAGACATATTAAATACCTTAACACACAACAGGTCAGCCTGTTAGAGTAACTATCCACACATAACAGGACAACGAGATAGAAAAACTATTCTCACATAATAGAGCAACCGTATAGAAAACCTATTCACACGCAAGAGAACAACTACATAGAAAAACCATTCACAGATAACAGGTCAGCCAGATAGTGTAACTATTCACACACAATAGAACAACTACATAGAAAAACCATTCACATATAACAGGTCAGCCAGATAGTGTAACTATTCACACACAATAGAACAACTACATAGAAAAACCATTCACATATAACAGGTCAGTCAGATAGTGTAACTATTCACACACAATAGAACAACTACATAGAAAAACCATTCACATATAACAGGTCAGACAGATAGGGTAACTATTCACACATAATAGAACAACTACATAGAAAAACCATTCACATATAACAGGTCAGCCAGATAGTGTAACTATTCACACACAATAGAACAACTACATAGAAAAACCATTCACATATAACAGGTCAGTCAGATAGTGTAACTATTCACACACAATAGAACTACATAGAAAAACCATTCACAGATAACAGGTCAGCCAGATAGGGTAACTATTCACACATAATAGAACAACTACATAGAAAAACCATTCACAGATAACAGGTCAGCCAGATAGTGTAACTATTCACACACAATAGAACAACTACATAGAAAAACCATTCACATATAACAGGTCAGCCAGATAGTGTAACTATTCACACACAATAGAACAACTACATAGAAAAACCATTCACATATAACAGGTCAGACAGATAGTGTAACTATTCACACACAATAGAACAACTACATAGAAAAACCATTCACATATAACAGGTCAGACAGATAGTGTAACTATTCACACACAATAGAACAACTACATGAAAAACCATTCACATATAACAGGTCAGACAGATAGTGTAACTATTCACACACAATAGAACAACTACATAGAAAAACCATTCACAGATAACAGGTCAGCCAGATAGGGTAACTATTCACACATAATGCGGTTAAATGGCCCCAACATTACAAGTCTTTTAAGTTTATTTTATTGAAAACTTCACGAAGGTTATTATTTCCATGCAATGTCTCCGTGGTCTAGCGGTAATAAACGCTTCTTGACTTAAACAAAGGACGGCCTTATCTCTGTCGTCGTTTAATTTACTTTGTGTGACTTTCCTAGGGTTTCAGCCTCCGTTGACCACCGATTTTTTATTATTATTATTATTATTATTAAATAAAACAAGAACAAACCAAAGGTCAGCTAGCAAACGTTTTGGGCTGAAAATTGTCAATCTTTATTTTTTTATCGGGTTCAGAGATCTGACACCAAAACAGAGACTCTTGAGACTAATTTGCAGAAGAAAATTGAGTCGAAGGTGCTGCTAGAAAATTCGGATTTTTTACTATTTTTTTGTTAAACAAAAGCTCTCCCCCAAAAAAATTCTTTTTCGAGCGTAAAATTTGGTAAAAAAAAAATTGGTCTCCAAGTAAAATGTGCTCAAAAATTCTGCAAGCTATCAAAGGAAAATTGTGTAATTATTTTGGCTGGAAATTTCAAACTGCTATTTTAAACGATCGAAGAAATTATAAATTTTCTTCAATCGTTTAAAATAGAAGTTTGAAATTTCCAGCCAAAAATTACTGCTTGCTTCAAAAAAAAAAAGAAAAGGAAAATGGGCGGTCGGTACGGGGGCTGAACCCCCTAGTTAAGTCACACAAACCTAAATTAAACGACGGCAGAGATAAGGCCGTCATGTGTTTAAGTCAAGAAGCGCAAGCTCATTACCACTACACCACGGAGGCGTAGCATGAGAAAGAGAGGTCAAAATTACCTAGAAATAGGTTGTGGGGTCTATTGTTTGCAGTGAAGCTATATTAATGGTAATATGTGATGTTTTATTCATAGTCCGTGCGGAATTTTGGCTGCTTTGTTAGGTAATACAAATGAATAAGACAGTAAACAATTGTTTTTCTATTGTCTACTAATTTTGATCTTGCTTTTTGTTTTACAGTTGTCTTTCTCAAGTTGGATTCAAGCAGGCCTGGAGAGAGGAAATAAAAAAATATATTTTTCGACTGTAGCTGTCGTTCTTTGAAACAAGAAGTTCTAGTTTAAAAGGGCTCCAGTTTTCTGGAGACGATACCTACATTTTCAATCGGCTTTTAAGCAATCTTTTCCAAGTCTGATCAACGTAATATTTCCACCAGTAACTGATTTTAAATTGAAGTTTGGCAAGATGTATTTTCTGGTAAAATCGATATTACCATGACGACGATAAACAAGAACTTCGAAAACAGTGAAAGTGAAATTTTGCGCGTTTTAGATTTTGCATTGAAAATCCCACATAGACATCTTAAAATAGGGTATATGGCGTATAAATTTTGCATGTTTGAAATGTTTTTGCGATTTATTTGAAATCAAACATACAGAAAATTGTTATTGCTGCAAAATTTATTTGCCACATACCATATGAAATGATGTGTATGTGGGATCTTCAATGCGAATACTTAAACGCGCAAAATCTCACTTTTACTGATTTCGAAATTTATTGTTTATCTTCGTCATTGTGATATCGATTTTACCAGAAAATATATCATGCCAAACTTCAATTCAAAACCAGTTACTGGTGAAAATTTTACGTTAATCTGACTTGGAAAATGTAGGTATGGTCTCCATAAAACTATATCGAAACACCTTAACCGTTCTTATTTCTCGCGATTTATCAAACTGAACCACTTTGATCGAAAATAAGAATACAAAATTTCACGACTAGTATTTTATTCTGGAACTTCAAAAACATCAATAAAATGTTCAAACACTAGTTACTTACTATACATTCATACAGTTCAAATACCCGTTCTTGCTTTAAACTTACTAGACAGTTCTAATAACCGTTCCGACTTTACACTTACTAGACAGTTGTAATACCCGTTCTTGCTTTACACTTACTAGACAGTTCCAAATAACCGTTCCGACTTTACACTTACTAGACAGTTCTAAATAACTGTTCTTGCTTTACACTTACTACACAGTTCTAAATAACCGTTCTTGCTTTACATTCATTAAAAATCGTTTCCGCTTCCGCCATTTTTCATGTGTGTTCATGACTGTTTCGATAACTTCTTTTGGAAATGAATCCATCTGTAAAAACAAAAAAAAGAAGTCAATAAACCCGGAATAAAACATCACTTGTTAACACGAGTAGATTCACTGCAAACAATCCACAACCTATTTTCTATGGACTTGGAGATCGCTTACATGACACTTCCACCAGTAACTGGTTTTGAATAGAAGTTTGGTAAAATCGATTTCACCATGACGACGATAAACAAGAAACTTCGAAATCAATAAAACTGAAGATTTCAAACCTTACTATTTGTGTACTGGTAATAAATTGATCGAGAAATCAACACTGGTTTGGTGAAATTACTTAAAGATTCTGTCAAAAAGTAGCTTCATGTTATATTTGCACACCATACAATTTTTATTTACTTTCTCGTTTACGATCTTCAGAACTACCTTTTTTCCGAACCTCACATCATATGCACTTTTTGGGTAATTTTCTATTTCAATCGCTTTAGCAGAAATCTTTAAAACGGCTAGATGGATTTTTTTTTAAACGTTGGCTAAGCATGCTTACCGATGTGAAAAATATTATCTGAAAGTTTTATTGACATTGATTCACTGGAACGGCTTTAAATTTATACATGAAGACGACGTACGAACCGGCCAAAACGTTTGCGTTAAAAATTCGCTTTTTTAACTTATGATCAGTAATGATTTCAAATAAATGCGCACTACATTCTTCCGTGATTGAAACATTTCAATGTATGCTCGTTGAAGCAAATTTCATTTCAAAGGGCATTTATTGCTCAAAATAATCCTAAAAAGAGACTTAAGGGAATATGGAAAGTAATAAGGTACAATCATGCTCGAATAATAGATGCACAGCAGATCACAACGAAATGCATAACTTCAAAAAAGTGAATTTGTAACGCAAACTTTTCGGCCGGTTCGTACGTCGTCATCTTTTATTTTTATAGGCATTCCAGTGAATCAGTGTCAATGAAAGTTTCAGATAATATTTTTCACATCGGTAGGCATGCTTAGCCAACGTTTCAAAAAAATCCATCGAGCTGTTTCTCCGATTTTTGCAAAAGCGATTACAATCGAAAATTATACCCAAAAATTGCATATGAAGCGATGTTAGAAAAAAAGGCAGTTCTCAAGATCGTAAAAGAGAACGTAAATAAAACTTTGAAGGAGTACAAACATCACAAAACCAGTGCTTACCTCTCGCTTTAATACCAGTATACCAGTAAGGTTATTGTGATTTATTTGACATCTAACGTACAGAATTTTTTTATTCTTGCGAAATATAAAATATTCCATAATTTAAGATGTCTATGTGGGATTTTCAATTCGAAATCTTAAACGCGCAAAATTTCGAAGTTTCTTGTTTATCGTCGTCATGGTACCAGAATATATATTTAGCCAAACTTCAATTCAAAACCAGTTAAAATCTTACGTTGATTTGACTTGGAAAGACCGCTCAAAAGCCGATTGAAAAATGTAGGTATGGTCTCCAGGAAACCACGGAAAACTATACATCACTACATGCGAAAACTCCGAACATAACATCAAATTTCATTCGTTTGGTAATTGCGCGCAAGCTTTCAATATGGACTACATTTGCTTTACTCGATTTACCCGCTTTCACTCTGGCGTTGTCATCTTGGAATTTGTTTACAAACGTTTGTGGTGTTATATGTATTGTTTTACAAAGTAAGAAACATTTTGCACGGACTGAACAAAACATGCCTAATTAAAGGTAATATATTCAATGAAAACAATAGACCTCACAACCTATCTCAAGGTAATTTTGACCTCTCTTTCTCGTGCTACGCCTCCGTGGCGTAGTGGTAATAAGCTTGCGCTTCTTGACTTAAACACATGACGGCCTTATCTCTGCCGTCGTTTAATTTAAGTTTGTGTGACTTAACTAGGGGGTTCAGCCCCCGTACCGACCGCCCATTTTCTTTTTTTTTTTTCGAAGCAAGCAGTAGTTTTTGACTGGAAATTTCAAACTTTTACTGTCTTAAACAATCAAAGATATTTTTTATAAAATCTTTTTGATCGTTTAAAATAGCAAAAGTTTGAAATTTCCAGCCAAAAAAAATTACACAATTTTCATTTGATAGCATTTTATTTGGAGACAGTTTTTTTACCAGATTTTACGCTCAAAATAAAAAAAAAAATCATCTAAAGAGCTTTTGTTTAAAAATGAAGAATATATTTTCCTAACTAAGCACGCTCTTAAAAGAAAAAAACTACATATGTTTTAATACTGACAAGATTTGCTTTCCTGAAATATCCGCCTCCACGCTAACGTTGGCAGCTCGTAAAATTTGTTAACTGAACGGTTTTTTTTTCTAATTTTTCTTTAGTGACAAATAAATTGGGGATTTCAAATGTTCAACTAAAAATTTCTTCTACCTTCAAAATTATTTGTAAAAAGCAAGAGCATCGATGAAAGGGGACCGACTAAAAATCGTAATAAAATAAAAAATACGGCGGGAAAGGACTGTGTGTGTTGTGTGTTAATTATTAGGGACTTTAAGCAAATCACCGCGGAAGACGTTGCTACGGCTACCGTGACAAAGGGGAATGGAGAGAGTACGTCCGTGAGCGCTCGAAGAACAGTGAAATGCGAAGTTGTTTGCGAAATGGTATCGACGGCAAAGAAGTTGAAAGCCTCTCTAAGGTTTTTTTATTTAGGTTGCTGAAAACAGAATGGCATATTTCAAAAGAACAAGGACTTTATTTTGCTTTGTTGGGACCAAGAGATGTTTTCTGAACGAATCTTACTTTTGAAATGCCGTACATTTTGTGCATTTTGAACCACAACAATAACATTCTATTAAGTGTTCAAAGTACGAATTAAAACGCCTAATATCATTTCAACTGAAAGTAGTAGTAATGTACTACACTCTAGGGCAATTGCCCTAGAGAATGTAGTACATCACTACTTTCCAGCCGATGGAACAATCATATGGAACAATCAGATGAAACAATCATGTGGAACAATAATATGAAAACTTAAATGGAAATATTAAATGGAAAAATATTTCATGGGCCTATAATTTTTATAAAAACTATGTTTTTCAAATTGAAGTGTGTTTAAATATTCACATTATCAAAACAGAAAAGAATCGCCATAGCGTGACATTCTCGCAAAACAGGGACTTTCCCTTTGAAATGAAGTCATAAACTGCTTTTGTTTTCAAGTCATATGATAGTCACGTGAGTTTTTTAACCAATCAAAACTTCATATTTTTACTTCACAATTGTCAATTTTTTAGTGAAACTCTTGTTCATTTGCGAAGTTTGTTGTGTAGAGATGCCTTTATCACTTAAACAGTTGTGTCGTGACATCATAACGGATTAATATCCATAAGGGAATGAATCAATATTGTTTTCGTTTATTGGTTTTATAACTCGTTTGTCGTATCCAATTTTAAATACTTTCTCAAAATATTTGTTGATTATATCTTTATTTTGTCTTATAATTTTGTTTTCGTTTACGATTGTTATTTCTCTTATTTGTTTCTTTACGATTTTACTCAAACTATCGTGATTCAAAAGACAGGTATTTTCATGGTTTAATGTGAATCCTTTTATAGCCGATTTCTGTTGATTTTCGCCGTATATAAAACTATAGGATTTTGGCCCTGTCGAAACAAATTGAGTGATTGTTTTACTTGATAATTCATCTGTCATTTCACCCAACATATCACCTGTTTTGATATTTTTTGTTCCATCATCAATGTGTATTATTGAATCGGTGTCAAAGTATAATTATACTTTTTCTTGTAAGAAGTCGAGTTTCTCATATAGCATTAATCTCGCGTGACTTGTTGTGAAGCAGGCAATGTAAATATTAGTGTCATTTGAATTGTCAACGAAATGATCTTTAAAATTATATGTCATTTGGACCATATCATCATTGATGAATTGAATATTCAAATTCCAAATGGCATCATCCAGCAATATTTTATAAACCTCGCTAATTTCTGTAACGTATTTTGTTTGATTCATATTTGATCGTTGACCAAATTTCCCCCATAACGAGTTTAAAGTTATGAACATAGTTTCGATATGCTTCTTAAACCGGGGTTTGGTTCGAATTTGTCCATTGTAATATCAAGTGTATTTTTGATTTGAACTTTTTTTCTTCCATGTTGTTTTTAAAATGGTATTTGCTTGTTTCTAATTTGATTTTCATGAATCTTCGAACGTAACCTTTGAACAGATCATCAGAGTTATTTTTGAAATTCCAAACTTCATATGTTTTTAATATTTGATATCGTTTATCAATAGCTTTGTTTACTTCATCAGTTGTCCATATACCTACGTTCGTTTGCATTATGAGTACACTTATTTTGGTTTCTTGTTTCAGCACATGTTTTACATAATGTAAAGATCAATTTTTCGTAATTATCGACTTTCATTCTTTGAGGTAAAACAGGATGATATAACTGTATAGGAACCAAGACTTTACATTCAATTAAACCATACTATGTTTTATCATACGAGGCAGGAATGAATATTTTATTTGGGTGGCCGATTGGATATTTTTTATAATATTGTACAGTTGGATAGAGCGAACAGAAATCAACATATCGACCACATTCATTTTCTTTAAAATTGTATAAAAGTTTGGTTGCATTTGTTCGACCACCATAAAATGCATCTCGTGGGTTCAAAGGTTCAACTTTTTCTTTCTTGTAATTTTTGACAAATTTTTGGAAATCTTTGTTATTTTTTGGTTGACATTCATTTTCAGACTTTATCATTTCGCATTTTTCAATAGTATTTTTATTTAATGTTCCCATGTGTTTTTATTCTTATTGTTTATAATATTTGATTGATAGCAAGTTGGACAACCATGCCAAAAACACCCATGGAATTCATATACTGAATTATTTTTATCGCAAAATCCATCTACTGTACTTTACGTTTGATTATTTATATTCAATTGCTTTTCACCACCGTTTAGAGCATGTTGAATGTGAATATTGTTCTTAAACACCATGTAGTCTAACCACATAATAGACGTTTTACTGAAATTGTCTGTTTTTACATATTCAGGTACAATAGCAATTGTTTTCTTAGGCATGTAATTCGCACGATAAATTGTCATACAAACACTAGCAATATTGTAATATGCCTTAACGGAACATTATTTTTTTCTGAAGCATCTCAGCGTCCGGAATCCTAAATCCTTGAATCTGATTGGCTAACTACGCGCGCTCCAGCGGTCCGGATTTTCCCATCCGGACCCCGCGTACGGACCGCTCCTAATTTTACAGAAAAATTTTGTTACAGTTCATTGATTTCAATCCAATTTTTGCTGCGTTTTTGTTTTTGGAAAGGAAACAGCAATTAAAAAGTTATTACTGGTACAGTTGTTTTTTGGTTTCTCTACATTAATGAGATGTAAAGTTCAGTTTTACTGTTTTACTTTTCTGCCAGGCTTCTATGACAAACTGTTTGCAAAACCAGTTTCCTATAGAAAAAAATAAACACGTTATTTACCGGCCTAGGTCGGTCCGTATTGGGAAAAACTGTGCCCTCGGTCTTGAGTATGGCCCTCGGCCTACGGCCTCGGGCCATACTCAAGACCTCGGGCACAGTTTTTCCCAATACGGACCTCCCGGCCGGTAAATAACATATATATATTTTCCAATTTCATAAAGTCTTCTCTAAATTTTATCATTGATCTTCTGAGTATATCTACATCTGATCTGCAATATTCAATGATCTCTTTTTGGAAATCAAAAACATAGTTATTATTTACACGTTCCTCATACCATTTCGAAAATTTCTCTCGGTCATCAGATTTCATTTGGTTGTATCCATAATGTTTTTTAGCTGGTATATTTCCTTTGTAATTTTTGTTACACGCTTTGTTAAAGTAACGAGGGAAATACCCTTTTTTGAGTTCATTCAAACCAAATGTTTTAGGGAAAGCTTTTAATGGCATCTGAAGGAAGTTTAAACTATCTATGAAACGAATTCTCAATTTTGGTATTTCCATAAACATGATTTTAGCTCCATTGTATATACAATATGGTTTCATACCTTGGTCTACTAACCATTTTAAAATAAAGTAAGCGTCGTACCCTTTACTATTATGTGCGATCAATGTATATCCTTTAAATTATCATTTATCGTGTTTTTACACAAGTCTTCGATATTCTTATGAATAGTATATTCATTTCCATTATAATCTTGTGAGATGGTTAAGTTAACTTCATGAGAACCAGTATTCTGAGTACATTCAAAATCGTAAAATAGGTATTTTTCTGTATAGGATCTACATGAGAAACACCAATCTTTCTTTTTAATTGATTTATTCAATAGACAAGGATTGTTGATGTCAAATGTGCAATAAAAACCTTTTGTTTTGTCCTTTATCAAATAACATTTATGATTCTTATCAACGTACTTTCCACAATTTGTACATTCTCAATATCCACATTTATGAATTGCAACATATTTTCCAGTTATTATTCGTTCACATTTTAAGAGCCCGTGACTGTCAATATCGGGAATCACTGGACAGGCTCCCAAAATCGAAAATCCTGATAATTTGCCAAAAAGACACGTTTGGGGAGCTATGTTCAAAAATATTATTAAAACTTTCAAGAAATTTATAGTTTTCGAGATTTATATATTTATATGTTATATAATTTTTGGTTTATAAAAAACATATTTAATTAAAAATTATGAAAATTATCAATTAATTTGTTTTAAACAATAACCAACTCATTACCAATCTTGTCAATTTTAATCATTTCTTAATAAAGAACAATTGCATGCACATTGAAGTTTTCACCGGCATTTTGATTCTATCTATATCTAAAAATTAGCTGTTTGGGATCACGAGTAACTTTTTCTGCCTGAAATGTAATATTAAAATAGATCAAGCCGTATAAACTGTTATAATTAGCAAGATTCAGCTGCGTGCCTGAATTATAATCATTCTTACGCATTGCATAAGACATAACATCATTGTAAATTCTTACTTTCGATTCAGCATCGTATTCAACTTCTGGATAAAAAACACCATTACCGTATTCCAAACGGCAATTAAGTATGGAGCAATTGTTATCACCAGCATTGAGTTTGAATGTATCCATGAGATATGGAGAATCTTCAGCAATGGCATCATTGGGTGGATTCGTTCTTTTCAGATAAACAAATATATGTTTAAGATTATCAATACTTGATGAAATTTGAAAAAAACCCAGATGATTGGGATGGAGCTGACACTAACGAATTTATCATACAGACTATCTTTTGGAGTCAACCGTGGGACCCAGAGTTGAAATTGATCCACAACCACTAAAGCCCTTGCTTTATTAACTTATGGCTTTATTAATAACTGCAATCTCCAACACGTGCTTAATTACTGTATGCTCGTAGCAAAATATTTTATTTACAAGTGTTTCTTGTCAGAAGAAACACTGAATTTTTCTCTCTTCAAACTAGAGTTAAGAAAACGCCTCGAAATCGAAAAATACATTGCTTTCAAGGAAGGCAAAGGTGATGATTTCAATAAAAAGTGGCAGCCCCTTCAACCCCTAATTTCCTAAGCCCTCATAGCATTTCACTGGCTTGCGAAACAACACCAAACAAAAATTCAATAGCTATGTTTAGTATAAAATTTCTAAACTACTTCATCTGTCCGTTTTTAAATTAACTTAATAAGATTAATGCTTACTAGTTTTTTTTCTTTTCCTTGAACTGTTACTATGTTTATTAGTGTTTGTTTGATATTAACATTATCACTACTGTTATTAAAACAATAAAATAAAATAAAAAAAACTAAAGCCCTTGCATCTCCATCAAGACCGTTAACTCTATGAACAAGTTCATCATCATTTTAAAGTTCTATATTAAATTGAAGTTGCATAGGAACCAACATTTTGTCTTCCAATTCTTCAAAAAAGCTGAAACGATTTAGAGGTATAATTACATTTACGTTTTTATTTGTTTCCATTATAAATCTTCTATCCAAAAAAACAGTATTCGCATTTGTCGTACTATTAGTAGTATCCAAAAACCAAAGAGTGTTTTTAGCAACTGATCTACTATAATCATCACTGTATTCAAGCAAATTCTTGACGAAAGTTACTTTATGTAAATATCTGTATCATATATGATCTTACCAGCAGATGTAATCATTAAATGATCGATAAAACTGTATGCACTATTAATTACAGTAATTCGATCACCATTAGGGTATGCACCATCATTTGCTGTTTTTTGAAGTTGAAACTGAAGCTCAAAATATGCATTATACCAGTCATAAAACGAAGAACGATCATTAATATTGAATTTGTATCCATTTTTAACTTGATGTTGGCCATTTGCTGGAGCTCTAATTACATCATCCAATTGGAATCTCACCAATTCATTTCTTTGCAAATATTTACTAGATCTAAACGCCCTTATATATAATAATGTTACATAATTTTAACGTTTTCTTTCTATACTGCTCCCAGATATTAAAATGTTTAGTATCATATCTGTTGTTTCCTCTTGTTGCTTGACTGGAGAAAATGATCTTGATCTACGTGTTGATTTATTACCTCTCATATTAGCTAGTTTTCTTATTATCAAATCACCGCTTTTTTGAGAGATTTTTTTACCTAATCGTTCTCCGGTATGCGAAAAAAAAAGATACCATACTTTTCATTGGTTTGAAAATATTATCAACAATAATACCCGATCCTTTGTGTTTAAACATAGATCTACCCATCTTAGGGTGATAAAATCTCGTAAATTCATATGGTTTCATTATATTATTGTATTACATAATTCTTTTCAATAATAGTGAAAATGCAGTATCTGCACCATTTAAATTTATTTGTCATCGTTTACCATCAGTGATATAAATTTTGATGGATGATATGGTATTTTTATTCACTGAATTATGTGTTACTCGCCTTGGTTCGAGAGTAAAACTACACGATGGTCTCAAAAACAGAGGTGCTAAAACTATAAATGATATCAGTATCTTGACCATCAACATTTGATTCATTTATAAGGTCACAATGAATGTTCAAAATATCTGCATCTTGGCTCAAATTCGGGACTCTAGGTCCAACATTCATTTTGTCTTTTACGACTTTTTTTTTTTATCAAACCCTATTAATTGCTGTGTGTCAAATCCAGTTGATAATTTTCCTTCATTGTGATCGATACTCTAAATGAAGTTTCATTAAATTCAAGATTAACTGGATATTCGTTATCTTTATTTGATTGTTTTATTACTGTAGCCTCTTTGATATGTTGATTGGTATCAAAATAATTCCATACTCGAGCTGGAAATGTAATATCTGTGAATGAAGCACCATTATCTTTGCTGTATTTTATTAATTGATTGTTGTATCCAGCATTAATATTGAACCAAGTAAAACTCATGTTGATAATACAGTTAAGTTCAACAACATATGGTGTATTACTATCTAAAACAATTGGTCGAGTAAATTTTGTAAAATTTTCAGGTTTGTTATTTCCTATATTTTTGACAGAATACGACGATAGCACTATTTCTTGTTCCATATATTATATGATTGGATTATTTTAAAGTGTCTATCACCCCAGAATAAATCTTTGTATTGAACTGAGTAAAATGCCGCAAAAATTTTTGCTTTTGCTTAAAACCTCAATTTTTTATGGCCTGTCAAAGTTCGACTTGTTTTCCACACAGCCGAGTGAAGCGGAGACTGGGACAAGTGACGTCATTCCAGGATATTGTCAACAAAGCTGATCCCGTCCGGTCATTCACATGTTGATTTCAGTCAGCCACGTATTTGTTTCGTACTTGCGAAGAAAAAACCTTTATTGACCTTCATTTAGTTTAATAGTTACGTTTAGTGGATAATAGCCTCGAGCAATGTTGGTTTAGACTACAGCTCGGATTCAGAAGCTTCGGAGACCGCAAATGATGAGTTGGTGTGCCACAAAGAGAACACCGTCATCGATATATCTTTGTATGTTATAAGTCGTTCGACTTTAACAGAAGTCTATTCTACCATAGGTGTTGCGAGGGGTCTATAGTTTTCTATATCATCAAGTTGGATCTTACACACTGTGATTTTCTCTTGTTTGTTCATATTATGACCGTAGTAGTGCCTTTGTCTGCCTTCTAATATTTATTTCAGAGTTATTTTTCAACTCCTCAATCGCTTTGTGTTCGTTGTATGGCAGGTTGTTCTTAGGCTTGGTAATCTCTATTTCAGCGAGTTGTAATTTCACCTCTTCTAGGTAGCTTTCTAGTGCAACTGATGGTTGAACTGGCAGATTCTAGTTTAATCTAACACGAAAAGGGTGTTGTGTTCTATCTTCACCATGATAAATGTATATGGAGACGCGTACGCATTCGTCTTGCAAATTGATTAAAATCTTGCATCAGTTGATGCTTTTGTGGTTTTCTCTTGTCACAGGTGTAGGGATAAACTTAAGCCCTTTTGAAAGTAAGTTGATTTGATCAGTTGTGAGTTCTATAGCGGAAAGGTTCTTTTAATGTGTCCTTTGTTTGACTTATTAGTTTTAATCTGTCGCTTCTGGCGCGCTATATTTTTGTGCGTATTGTGTTTCTTGTTTCGTATTTTCCGTTTCTCTGTATTCTTTTCCCTCTTAATTTTATCTGTACACTCGGATAATAGACGAGGATAGGATGCACTTCATTTATTCTTATTTGCTTTCTTTAAAGTTTCCATAATTTTCTTAATTTATCTATTTGTGCTTGAATGTTGTGGGCTGACATTTGTACATTCCGTGATACATTATCAGTGCTAGCTGTCACATTCTTTTGTTTGTTCTTAGCTCGGTCTCGATTTACATCAGTATTTCTTGATGTACTAGGTTGGACTACACTGTAGGTTCACTAGATTCAAGACTGAAACATGATTTTCGCTCAAGGTCTCTTAGTTTTACGCTTCGGTAGTGGAATGTTTTTAATGCTCCGAGCAGTTTACGCTCTGCTTCCCTTCTAATCCTGTTAATGTCAGTCTTGAATTCTGGATTGGGTCTAATCTTTGCCCTCGCATCGTAACGAAGTGTTTTTGGGCAAGAGTTTATATTCTCTATGTGTCTCTAGTTTGCCGATCGATTTTTCCAATGCCTTTATCCAGCTGTCTATCGACATTTCCAGGGTGGTTTTCTCCTAAGAGCGTGGACGCTTTCTAGCTCTTTTGCTGTTGCCGTTGTTTCATTCGCTGCTGTGATGTTGTTTTCTATCCTGCGTTTCACGGTAGTGTTTACCGCTTTCTCTGCGCGGTGGTTGAGCATTGCTGATTGTTTCTTCCTCAGAACTTGAATAATCTGGGAGCGGTGCATTCAATCCTTCGTCTTTCATCTCGGTGTCGTTTAATTTGTTTGGCTATTCTGTGGCGATTGGTTTGGCACAAGTGGCCATAATGCTGTCGAGTATCTGACATCTTCATAGAAAATCTTTAGTAGAAAATCTCAAGCAAGACTGCAGTTTCGGTTCTACTTTCTACAGTTTCGGTTAAACTCCCCTTTGTTAATTCAGAAAACCGGACAGTGAAGTCCTCATCTGTGAAGTGCTTCGAACACACTGACAAGTACTTGTTGGGCTCCCAATGTGCTTGCTTCAGTTTAACAAAATCGACCCTCTTTTTTCTTCTTTTTCGTTTCTCCGCCTCTTCTTTACCATAAAAAGGTATTGGGTGGAGAGCAATGCCTTCTTTTTCGTTTGAAGGGTTTCTACAGCCAAATACTACACAACTCTCAGGAATTTTTGTGTTCCTGACCGCAGCGAGACTGTCTTCGATGATCGAGAGCGAAAGATATCCTGAAAGATATCACATATTGTGCTAGACCCAGACCTTTTCGAATGATTCTGCGACTCGGTCATGATTTTTATTTTTGTGATTTTCGCAGACTTTGAAAATTCGTCAAAAATCGAGGTTTTAAGCAAAAGCAAAAATTTCTGTGGCATTTTACTCAGTTCAATATAAAGATTTGTTCTAATGAAAAAAACTTTCTGGGGTTATAGACACTTTAAATTTTGAAATATGTGTTATACAGTTTTTCATGCTGAGCTTTATTAATTGCTGATGTTTTCAACAACATGTCTAATATTGCAACTCCCATGTTTCTTAAATCATTTGATGGGTTTCCTGCTAATATTTCACCAACAATCAATTCCAATTTCTTTAACAACTCTTCTGGATTATTGAAAAAAATAATAACATTACCTCCTCTTTTTCGTCTCAAACCAGATCCTTGTTTTGTTTTCAACTGGTTATCATAATATCCAATATAACCTTTGAGAGCTTTAAATGCATCATCAATTCGTTCATGTTCCTTTTTTTCTCATTTATTTTACCTGTATTATATTTTTTGGTTATATCAACATTAAGCCTTTAATTGATTTCGTGTAAGCTTGGCAAATTTTATTATCTTATTCAAATATGTTTTAGTTTTTGTTGATTCATGGTTTTGTCCTTCAATTGCTTTTCAACATCATCATAATTTGGTAAACTTAGATCATCAAATATTTTATTTGTTTCAACTTCATCTTAATCTTCAGAATCAATTAATTTCATAATCAGGAAATTCATCTTCATATTCCGGGGTTCATCTTCTGGTAATTTAATATCTGGATTCATATAAATTTGTTTTTTACCTTGTTCTGGTGCTACATAATCTCCAAAATCAATTAAACCTTCAACATCCATGCCTTCATATGGATCTACTTCTGGTGGATAATCATTATCAGTAATAATATCCCCTTTTTTACCACGTTTCAGTTTTCTCTTAGGTATTTTCAAATTACTAACAATAACATCATCTAATTTAGTGGTTATTGGTTTGAATACTTTCGCTAATGGTTTCTGGCTTATTTGTTGACCAAGATCATGTTTTAGGATTGTATCATGAACGTAATTAATTTTATCCCCCAGTTCAGATTTTTTCCGCAAGTTCTTTCCACTCATACACTTTAAACTCATAATATATTATTGTTAGATAATCTTTATTTAAAAAAGTAGGTGTAAAACGAGGTGTAGTATACAGCTGTATGGCGTAGTACATAGTGTAGTACTGAAATAATATAACAATATAATAAAAAAGAAAATCCCAAATTATGATCATCAAGATGATGCGATAACAAATTTTAAACACTTATACGATTTTATGCCAAATCAATGCTTTAGAATGCTCATTTGTGGTCCAACTGGATCTGGTAAAACGAATGCGCTTCTAGATATAATATATCGGCTTTTATACTTTGATAAAATATATCGGTATGTTAAAAACTCAGATCAATCAAAATACCAGCATCTGTTAAAAACATTTCATCCAATTTGTAAAGATGTAGGATATCCTATAATTGAAGCTAGTAATAATGAAATTATACCAGTATCCGAAATGATAGATGATAACCATATTCAATGATTTCGTGTGTGAGAAAAATCAAAGTAAATTAATTGATTATTTCATTAGAGGAAGACATACAAATTGTATTGTAGTTTATCTCAGCCAATCTTATTATAAGACTCTAAAGGATATCAGATTAAATTGCAGTCACTTTTGTATTTATGATTTTCCAAGTAATAACGAAGTTTCCATGATATGCAGAGAAAACAACATTGACAAGAGTGAATATAAGAAAGCAACCAACAGTCTAAGACCAAAATTCCTTTCTATATAATTTAAAATTTATAACCAAAAATTTTGATGAACTAATATAATCTACAATAATAATATAATGAGCTATCCAAATGGATTATCAGATCAAACGTTTCATTACCAGATTTCTGGAAAAGGTGAGAAAGAAGACCCTGGAATTGGTTTTAAACTAACAGGTAATTGCGATTATGATATTCAAAATAAAAAAATGATTAATGTAAAAGACCCAACAGATTATAAAGATGTTGTAAATAAAGAATATATGGATACACATTATTTGAAATTGGATGGAACAACACATACATGTATGGTTGGTGACATCGATTTGAGGGGGGGGGGGGGGGGGGGGTAATAAAATCATTTTACCTGGAGAAATCAATATGAATCGAAAACTTATCACAAATATGGATACTGATGAAAACAATGATCTTTGCAGCGTCAATATGATAACTCTGAAAAAGTATCATCCAAATGTCCTCAACATATGCATGAAGTTACCAAAAATATCGATTTAAAGGAGCTTTTTAATATTGTTAACTCAAAACAACAAACTTATCTTCATCTAGCAGCAAACTATGACAATCTTGTCAGCTATAATGATGTAAAAAAGACATTTTTGTCAGTCGTAAAGAAATGTTTTCAATGGAAACTGGTTTGGATATGGGAAATAATACAATTTTAATGTAAAAGAACCAACAATATCAGATCATGGAGTGAATAAAGGGTATGTTGATAGTTTAGTAAATGAAAAAGCTAATAAAACATATGTTGACACAAAAACTAGTGGTAACAACACAAGAATAAATAACAATACTAGTGGGATTAATAACAACACTGGTGCGATAAATAATCTACAAACAAAGAAACTTGATAAATCATATTTTCTTATAGAAGTCATCAAATTAGAAGATGAATATAAAGATTAAGTCAATAAGTCACATATTACTTCAACTTCACATTTAAAGGATCAATTCAGATATTTGATGGAGGATGTTGATGAGAGTAGTAGTGAGCATGATATTTCAGTGACTGGAATTACTGATTTTCCAAGTTCACCTCATTTATTTAATGAAAAAGCATACAATTTGAAAATCTACAAAGATATAAATAATATATACTCTGCTAGACTCGGATTTAATATGTTTAAATTATCTGACGGTGAATACACTGTTTGCATTGAATTATTTCCAGTTACAATGAATAATGTGAGTGTTGATGTTCGAAGTACAAGTTTAAATATCAATCAACAATCAACAAAACAATTTTCTAATTATACAAGATCAATTATTCAGACACATACATAAATGGCACATTACACCACCAGAGTTTATATATCTGGATTTAAGAAATAAGAACATCAGCCTGGAAAAACTATCTGAAATCAAAGCGTTGTATAAATTTTATCATAAACGCTTTTGGTGCTATAGAAAAGCATTTCAATATTTCAATAATTTGAATATAGCTATCAATTTAACATCAGTTTCTTTAATAGCCACTGGTACAATAGCTGGTTCAATGACATTAAATCCTATTATTTTAGGTGTAATTAGTGGTAGTGGCTTATTTCTTAAGACATTCAACGAAAACAAGAATTATAAAAAGAAAATCGAAATGTCGAAATTTGCTTATACAACACATGAAAAAATATTAGTTGATTTACTGTCTTTTTTAAGAGGAAATCAATTTAACCATACCATATTAATAAATGAAATGAGACTGACTGATGAAATAATTATTGATCTTTGCCCTCTCGCTGATAAATTCGAGAAATATTACAATAAAAAATTCACTTCCGAATAAACTTTAAGAGTAAACTTTGCCATAACCTTTACCAAAAACTTTATTTTGTTACTCATTCATATGGAAAATAAATGACATTGTATGATGATGTTTATTAATAATTGTTTGTATTTGATCGCCTATTAATATAATAATGTATTGGTCTCCAATATTTAACAAAAAACTGTAATGTTTTCTTTGATTTTGGACGTTGAAAAAAATCATACTTCAAACCAAGCTTCTGATATATTCGCCTTAATATATATTCAATACTAATCATTCTTCTCCTTTTTTTCTCCATTCAACTCTTTTGTAATATTCCCATTCAAAACAAATATTTTATAAATTTTTTCACAATTCTTATTACTAAGTTGGATTTCTTTATTATATTTGTTGATGACGTTCTCGATATATTTTCTTATATACACACTCTTTCTCCTTATTCTATACATATTTTCATGAAAATCAACATATGGACTAACTAAATCATAAGCATGAACTACACCACAGCTTTGACAAACGTTCACACCATCATGAGTTATGATGCTTATAGTATCACAGCATGAATCATCTTGTTTTTTTCACAATATCTACTAATTGATGATCACAAAAGTTGCAAACAAACTCTTCTAATTTAATTAGTTCTTTATGAATTTTTATATTACAATTCATCTTATACTATTAGTAAATATTATACTTTCAAATCAACAAGCAAAAATGCAAAGACGTTATAACGTCACGACACAGCTGTGTCAGTCTTTACATATAACACATCTTGCAAGTACAGTTGTTTTGTTACACAATAGTGTCACCGTTCAACGATAATTTATGATGTCACGACACAGCTGTATTTCTTATATAGAAATAAAAAGGCATTTCCATGGAAAATATTTGAGAACAAAGCTATGGGCGAATGCGTGGGTGGATGAGTTTTAGAAAATATAGTTTGACAAAAATATTTGAATATATAGTTTGACTGAATTTTGGGATATATATTTGGCTAATTTCTCAATCATATAGTTTGGTTCCAACTGATGGAAAAGTAGTGATGTACTACATTCTCTAGGCTGAAAGTAATTTCAAGCATAAGTCGAATCCTTTCCCTGCATATATAAGGCATAAAAGCATGTTCATTCAACTTCTAAAGCTGGACTTTCAGCGATAAAATCTTAGAGCTTGCCAACTTCGCTTCGCTATGCCAGCACTTCAATTTCAATCACCAAAACTGATTATTAATTCTTGATAAAATCAAGTTTTTGGGCAGCAAGTTTGAGAAAAATTACATTGTCATTGACTAAAAAGCATTTAAACACTGAGAAATCCGTAAGAAAAGGATACAGAAGAGAAATAAACCCGACATAGTAGTGACTACGGCCAAACCATCGCTCGAATAGTCAAATTTCATACTACAGCTGAACATCAGCAACAGACGTGGGAAACTAACTTCCGGTAGGCGTAGTACCGCCCTCCGTTGTCATTGCTTAAAGTCCCTATTGCTCTGTAAGGGCTACCTTGATCTATTGTATGTGAATCATTACTCTATCAGGCTGATCTGTTGTGCATAAGTGATTACTCTATCAGGCTGATCTGTTGTGTGTGAGTGATTACTCTATCAGGCCGATCTGTTGTGTGTGAGTGATTACTCTATCAGGCTGATCTGTTGTGTGTGAATGATTAATCTATCAGGCTGATCTGTTACGTGTGAGTGATTACTCTACCAGACTGACCTGTTGTGCATGGGTGATTACTCTATCGGGCTGATCTGTTGTGTGTGAGTGATTACTCTATCAGACTGATCTGTTGTGTGTGAATGATTACTCTATCAGGCTGATCTGTTGTGCGTGAATGATTACTCTATCAGGCTGACCTGTTGTTTGTGAATGATTACTCAATCAGGCTGATCTGTTGTGTGTGAATGGTTACTCTATTAGAGTGATCTGAATAAAGTTCATCATCATCATGTTCTTAAGAGACTATTTTTGAGTATTGCTACTCTAATAAAGATGATCTGTTGTGTGTGAATGATTACTCTATTAGGCTGTAAGTCACATTCATTTCATTGAATTTGAGGATTTAAATGCCTTTCATGGTTGAACGCAATCCTAATTTTGTGTTGGTTGCCGTGCCTTACATGCAGAAAATTTGAGATTTTTGGGTGTCTGGTCTTCCAAATGGCCGCCCCTATTGCTTTACTCAGGGGCTTATTTCCGCCGGAAATTCTTTCGAACGCGTCTCCATAATCTCCGATTACTGCTAGTTTACACTGTACTTTTCTTGATTTTTTTTAGTGACAAAGAAACCTGACTTGATCAAATGTTGCTAGGGAATGTTGTGCAGATGTTTTAAATTTGTGTTCCATCCTTAAAATGCCTTCTCTCTAGCTTGATACACTGAATGTTCTGCACATACAATATTAAAGTTGTTACCTTTACAATGTTTCCTCCTGATCCTGTGAGACCAGCTTTTCTTCAATCCATTTCTCTCCTTTCCACTTACAGGTATGATTGACTGACTTTATATGAAGGCCATCTAAAAATATACACGTAAATGATAAATTCATGATGCTGAAACATAGGCTGGACTCTTTAAAAGCACCAATATCAGCATGCATATTCTATTTACACCTCTACATAATCACGCATGTACAGTTTACTCTCTCTCTCAGTAACCACTCCAAATGTGATTGTAACACAGGAAATCCACACTCTTTTAGGTATTCCTGGTGTATTTAAGTACGGTTTCTTCACAGAGTAAACTTTTACATCTCACAACGCGAGGTACTTTTTCTCTCTCTCCGCGACTAGAGCACATGGTTTTCTTGCTGACGTGACATTTTGTCACCTGAGGCCCAGTCCTTTTTGGAGGGCGCACGCGTACGGTTTCTATACAATTTCTATACCTAACACTCTCCCCTAACTTGAAAAGAAATGTCATCCGTGACATTTGACTTGCAATACAGAAAAATACTTTACTTAAGTGGCATTTAGTTTAGGATTCATTGTTTCTTAAATCCTGGAGTGGGGTGATCAGGCCCAGCTCCTTACAGACCACTTAACATCTCTCAGTCCATCTGTCCATACCAATGTTCGTAGTACAACGACTATCCTTAAGACAGTTCTTACAGCATTCGCGTAACGAATGTTTAAATACACCTAGGAAACTCGATTTTTTTTTATTTAAAAAAACAACAACAATGTAATAGGCAAAAGAGGAAAAGTTCATCTACACTGGAATGACTGGTGTAGTTTATCTGCACTGAAATGGCTGGTAAGGCACTCCCCATTGTGGCAGCTGCGGTACTACTGGATAGGGCATCATATAAGGCATCATCATGTTCGCGTTCCAGAACATCATCGGTGGTACTGGTGGAGCCATATAGTTCAAGACTGGCAGCGGCATACCGTACTGGTTTACAGGGGGTTCAGCTACGTATGGCATTGGCGGTGTCAGTATTCCGCACTGCTGTATTCCATCAGAGGGGTTGACTTTAACTTGACGCACGTAAGTTGGTTCCCCAGGACTGTCATAAGTAAGCCGTTTAGGTGCCTGCCTCAGGCGTTGAGGTCGGCCTTCGTTGCTCGTGTCCTCTTGCTCATCCCTCTCTCCCCCAACTTCTTGATGGTCCTCTATCAGCTGTGCCTCCTCTGGAGCAACAGTAATGTTGGCTTCTGTCTCTGTTTCACTCGACGCGTCACCAGAATGAATATCCGCAACGTCTGGCTCTGGTTCTACTCGTGTAGACTCTGCCTGTGTCCGTGTTAGGCCATTTCTATCATGTTCTGGCGAGCGATTGCAGAATGAAATGTCTGGAAGGTCATCTTCGCTGTCACTTCCGTTCTCTTCTTGTACTGGTGGTTGGGTGTCAACACAATGGTTGGGTGCTACCGTTCTTGTCTTCTTTACAGGAGGGAGGTCCTCCCAGGGCTTCCCTGGTAGATAGTTACACGGGAGTAACAGGTTTCGATGCAAAGTACGGATCGGTCCTGGACTTGATTCTGGTCTTATGTCGTACACCGGGCTCCCCTCCCCCTTTCTTGCAACAACTAGGTGAATCTGGTCTTCCCAAAAGGCACGAAGTTTCCCAGGTCCACCCCGAGGAGTAAGGTTGCGCACCAGGACACGATCTCCCACTTGTAATGCTGATGACCTCACACGTCTGTCGTAGTTCTTTTTTCCTCTCAGGGCATTCTTCATGGCAGATTTTGATGCGAGTGAGTAAGCTTCTTGCATTGCAGATTTCCACTTGGTAACATATTCAGCATGTGTTCTGGCTCCTGTTTCTGTCTCGAGGTCAAAGATGACATCAATTGGTAACCGTGGACTGCGACCAAATAACAGGAAGAAAGGAGAATAACCTGTTGACTCATGAACAGTGCAATTGTATGCATGAATGAGTTTGTTCACATGGTCCTTCCAGCTGGATTTGTGAGTTTCTGGTAGAGTTCGCAGCATACTGAGTAGTGTACGGTTCATTCTTTCAACTATACCATTTCCTTGTGGGTGATATGGAGTAGTTCTAGAGTGCATTACTCCAGAAAGTTCTTCAAGTCTCTTGAACAAACGATTTTCAAACTCGCCTCCCATGTCATGATGGAGTTTTTCGGGAAATCCAAAGCGTGGGATGAAATCATTAAGATCTTGTCTGCGGCAGTAACAGCGGTTTTATTCCTAGTTGGGTATGCTTGAGTGTACTTGGTAAAGTGATCGACCACAACCAGAATGTACTCATAACCCCCTGAACTCCGCTTAAGGTGCACAAAATCAATAGAAACCATTTGAAGAGGAGCTGTTGTGAGAATTGGTTGTAATGGTTCTCTTGTTTGTAAATTTGGGCGTCTCTGTTTTAAGCAGCGGCATGTGTGATGGATAAAGTTTTCAATGTCTCTCCTCATGTGTGGCCAATAAAATCTCTCTTGAGCCAGAGCTAACACTCTCTCAACACCAAGGTGGCCCATCTCTTCATGGAGTTCACGATAAACAGTGCGACGAAATTTCTGTGGCAGAACAACCTGCTGGTTACGATAAAGTAATCCACTCTTCCTGTTTATATGAAGCTTGTGCCACTCATTCAGGAGCTTACGAACCAAAGGTGCTTCCTTGTGCTTTTCTGCAACTGTTGGCTTGTGGTTTGCTTTGATTAATTTAAGGACACGTCCAATGTGAGGGTCTTCGCTCTGTGCTTTTACTAAATCCACCACTTTCACTTGATTGCAGGATGCTTGTGACAGGGCGTCAACATAGTGGAGTTCCTCTTCTTCATCAGTCAAAGCTGTCAGCCAATTTGATTCTTCATTTGACAATGCCTGGATGGCAGATATTGAGGCATGCAAGCTTTCAGGAGTTACTTTCTCAGTACAAGTGTCCATGTAGGTCTTGAACTCACCGGGTAATCGGGAAAGACTATCCGCATCAACATTCAACCTGCCTGGTCGATATCGTATTTCAAAGTTAAAGTCAGCAAGCTCTCCAACCCACCTCAATCCTGTGGCATTTAACTTGGCAGTTGTTAACACATAAGTCAAGGGATTGTTGTCGGTGTATACAACAAATTCAGGAGCATAATAGAGATAGTCCCTAAACTGTTCTGTGACTGCCCATTTCAACGCTAAAAATTCAAGCTTGCCGGAATGCATGTGGTAGTTCTGTTCAGGCGGAGTCAGAGTCCTGGATGCATATGCAACTACCCGTGTAGTGCCATTCTGCTTCTGATACAAGACCGCCCCCAAGCCATCCTGTGATGCATCTGTGTGTACAATAAATGGTGCATTGTAATCTGGGTATGCAAGCAGAGGGGGTGATGTTATCTTGTCCACCAGGGCATCCAATGCTGACTGGTGCCTAGGTTCCCACACCACTGGTGAAGAGGATGGTAACTGTCCACTACGCAGCTTTGGCTTCTGTCGGGTCGAGGTAGAACTCTTTTTCTCGGATAGGTCATGGTTGAGGAGATCATAAACAGGTTTTGCTGTCTGTGCAAAATTTTTGATATGACGACGGTACACACCAAGTAGACCCATGAGTCTTCTTACTTCGCCAACGGTCCGAGGTTTTAAGTTCTTCATTGCAGTCACTGCATCCGTAGCTTTAGGATCTATCCGGTACCCATCTTGAGAGATCACCCTTCCAAGGAAAGACACTTCTCGCTTGAACAATGCACACTTCCTAGGCTTAAGTTTAACACCGTAACTCTTCAACGACAGAGAACTTTATGAAGGTGTTCAATTTGATCAGAAAATGTTTCTGAGAATACAATAACATCATCCAAGTACGGAATGCATACCTCATCACGCAGGTCTCCAAGACAATTCTCCATGAATCTTTGAAAATTCGCTGGTGCGTTCATAAGTCCGAATGGTATTCGTACCCATTCGTAAAGTCCCCAAGGGGTCACAAATGCAGTGAATGGTTGGCTGTTTTCTCCAATAAAGCCCTGATGGTACGCCTTCCCCTGATCCAAAACACTAAACCATGATTTGCCCCCTAAGCTGTCTAGAGCTTCCTGTATCCGAGGGATGGGATGTCGGTCTGGCACTGTTTTCTTATTAAGTTCTCTGTAGTCCACGCACAATCTCATTCCCCTATCTCTTTTGCGGACACACACTACGCTACTCGAGAACGGTGACTTTGACTTTCTAATGAAGCCCCGATTAAGCAAGTCCTCGATGTAACCTTTAACTTCTGGGTAGAGTGGACGAGGTATGGAAGTATAGTTCTTCTGTACTGGCTGGTCGCTGGTTAGTTTGATGTCCATTTCCAGCTCAGCAATGCAGCCAATGTCCTCATCACTTGATGCAAATGCATCTGCTTCCTCAACTAACAACTGTCTTGCCTGTAGCTTCTGTTCTTCTGTTAGTCCACTCAAATCGACCTTAGGTAGCCAAGACAAGTTATTTGCAGTGTGCTCAGCTGGCGTAAGTGGTTTAGAAGGCGGTTCTTCGCATGGGGTCGGTGTCTCTGGATCCTTAAATCTGACTTCCACTGGCGTCACCGACCGGACAAGATGAAGCCGCCCCAGGACAACTCTTCCAGGTACGATGATGTCATGGTTTGTGTTGTTGGTCACTGTGATTGGTAAGATGGTTGCATCGCCCTCCTTCACGGTGGTAAGGGATTCGTGTACTGCCAACCCCGAAGGCCAGGTAGCCAACTCATCCGGCTCAAAAATAACTGGGGTCTTTTGGTGGATTGGTCCAGTGTTAGCACGACAAGGTACAAGAACAGTCTCCCCTGCTGGAACAATGTGTGGCTTCTTTGAAGATTTTACTAGACAGAGTTCAGAGTTCGTAGTACGTATTAGACTTATCAACGCTTGTACATCACCACATTCATTCATCCTGAAGCTCCTTGACATCCTTCCCAGCAATGCATCATCTTCTTTGTCTTCTGTGTTCCTGACCATTGACTCTATGACATTAAATCCAATAATGGGTTGCTCAATGTTCTCCTTTGTTAACAAGAATGGTACCTTTACTTCTGTCTCATTTTCATCTGTTAACCTTACTCCAATCTCTACCCATCCACAGTAAGGGATGTCTGTTCCATTTGCTGCTTGCAAACTTATGGACCCGTCTGTTCCAAGTAACTCCTTAATATCCCTTCTTTGGACTGTTGGTAATTGGCTCTTTAGGAAATCTACCAAACAATCGATACTTGGGCCCCTGTGTCCCATAACACTTCTGTTGGCTTATCATCCAAGTAACAATCTACCAGACACTTCCTCCCCACCAGCTTAACTATGCGTTCTTGTTGCCTGGGAGTGATGTGGCTAGCATACACACCACTGTCTTGGGCATCTCCTAACCCCTTTTCTTTAAACGATCCTCTGTCAGAGAGTTCCTTGATTGCTTTGCATAACACCTTATGTTTTGGCCAATGAGCCTTCTGGCAACGCACAGAACAATATCGGACGGACTGGCATGCTGAACACTGTAACAACTGTATATGGCAATCAAGCTTTAGGCAACAACTACACTGGTGGGACTTCTCTTTCTCTGGCACGGCTACTCCCTGTCCCGTGGGGGTAGCCTGGCTGCGTTTCCCGGATATCTTCTGAACTTGGTCTGGCAGTAGCGGGCAATATGGTTCGAGCCCCCACAGAGGTAGCAGTGTGGACACTGGTCACCTTCTTTCTTCCTTTTACACTCTTGGCAACCAGGTGGCCTGGGTCCAGCTCTCGTTCCACCCCCAGTGTAACCATGTACCGTGGCATCTGCTTTCTGGTGGCTTGCTTCTTCACGAAGGGTTTTGACTTCCGATTTCACTGTGGCCAGCTCTGCTTGTACAGCCTTCAATGTAGCTAGGACTTGAGAGTCCTTCTGTGACTCTTTCTTGGTGGTTGCTTCTGTTGCACCTTCAATGACCGACACCTTTGCCGACTTCCCTTTGCTGTTAAGACTAAACTTGTTACTTCGCTCGGCTTCTGCAGATATGGCTAGGCTCATTGCTCCAATGAGGTCTTCATCTGCAACTTTTGGGTTTTGAGTGAGAGGTCTTATTTTTGCACGAATGGTTTCATCAGCAAGACCAGTTTCCAAGGCATGCAGGAACAAACTTTGCACTGAGGAAGCATCATACTTAACCCCACTATCAGACTCTTTTGACGCACTGATAACCTTCTGCCTAATTGTAAGTGCTCTCATCAAAAAGGACTGTGGATCTTCATTGGGCTGCTGGGCAATGTTTGTTAGAAGTTGGTAAAGTTCTGTAGCATTTTTCTCATGAAAATGGAAGCGAATAATTTTACGCAGCCTGGGTAGGGTAAGGTCAGTCATGTTCTCTAGATAGCTTCTTAGTTGCAGGCCTGGCTGTACAGCACGAACTACAGCACTAACTACTTCTTTGTCTGAGTATCCCTTGGCAAGCCCTGACTCTACTTGGGATATTAGAGCTTGATAACCCAGCTTATCTTTTTGCCCAGGGTCTCCCACCACTCCTTGTATTTTAAAATCTCTGCGGAATATGCTTTGCTCTACACCTTTCACAGGAAACTTGATCGTGTCTTCGTCCTTCACTGGGTGATCGGTAAGCTTTACTTTTTGCATCTTAGCCAATTTTTCCTCGACTGCTTGCTGCTTCGACTCTAGTTCACCCAGTTCTTTCTTGAGCAGTTTTATGTCACCTTTGGTTTCTACTTTTTCTTCGCCGTATTGGTCCTCTAGTCCCTCTAGTGGCGACGGGCCCAAGTGAGCGATCAACCCTTCGACATACTTAATTTGCTAGTCGTCAGACAAACCCTCGACTGAATCTTCAATTTTACGTCTGATGGCCCGAATAACACCTAATTTCCCCTTGCCCTCTACTGCCGTTTCCTCAACTTTAGCATGAGGAGCAAACTCTCGTAACGCATCCAAGTCCAACAACAACAATTTTCGATCCAGCTGAATAAGTTTATCGTCCGCCATTTTGATTCTACTTGTAAACAACACGATCAACCACCCGCATACACAAAGCCCGATAAATCAATATTCCTACCTTCCCTGGCCTCAAATCCACGTTCCACTACCTTGTCCACACCAAATGTCCCTTCAAATTGCAACCAGTTGCATCCTTTGCCAAAACTTGTCCATTGAAATCCAAAATAACACACGCAAGTCCTCACACACAATGATCAATCGAGCGTTAAAACAGGTACATCCATCCAATTTCTCCAGCAAAATCCTCCCGGACAGGCCCCCAGAATGTAACACAGGAAATCCACACTCTTTTAGGTATTCCTGGTGTATTTAAGTACGGTTTCTTCACAGAGTAAACTTTTACATCTCACAACGCGAGGTACTTTTTCTCTCTCTCCGCGACTAGAGCACATGGTTTTCTTGCTGACGTGACATTTTGTCACCTGAGGCCCAGTCCCTTTTGGAGGGCGCGCGCGTACGGTTTCTATACAATTTCTATACCTAACATGATCATTTCCCTTCAGTGACCTTTGCACTTGCACTGGCTGCTCATGGAGTTTGTTAACTAAAACAGCAATTCTGAATTCACCTTTTATCGATCAGTGCAAACAATAAATAAATCTGGTAATGGTACATGTATCCCCAAAACTTTAGAAGTTTGGTCAACAGTCATTTTGTTAACTTGAAGTTAACTAGTGACATGTACTGCAGGCATAATATCAAAGTTCTTACCTTTACAATGTTTCTTTATGAGTTTATGAGTCCAGCTTTTTTTATCCATTCCTCTCCTTCCAACTTTCATTGACTGATTTTATATGGAGGGTATCTAAAAATAGAAATGATAAATAAAATTCAAGACTGATGCTGACACACAGCCTGGATTCAGATATTGCAGTTATTTATTACTTAGCACTTTATTCTTTAAGCTCCAATATCAGCAGGCACATTCTACTTACTGTTCTTCATAATTATTCATGACTTTTGTATAGTTTACTCTCTTTCAGGGACCACTCCAAACATGATCATTTCCCTTTAGTGACTATGGCAATGAATCCCATTTCAAACACTTCTAAATTGGATGCTGTACTAGGATTTAACCACCCCATGCTGTGACATGCTGAACATTACAGTACAGTGTAAAAGTTATAGTTAAAAGGAGAAAAAGCATGTGAAGCATTTTGAAACTTCCGATAATGGGATATGTGGTATCTTCATGTACCTGATAATAAGGTCCTCAGCACTGACAGTACTGGTGGGTAATGACCAGGTTGTAGCTTGGATGTGGGTTGCTGTGGAACATGTCATGTATCCATCACAAAACCTGCCATGTTGAACATCTCAGAGGAAGTATGTTTTAATGGTGCCAGTTATGATGATTCAAGACTGCACAGCTGGAAAAAATAGTATTACATAATTATAAAAGTCTGTTTTATCTTAAGATGGAAAATAAAACTTGGTGATATTTGCGTACACTGAACAAAATTAAAATGATCACATATATAGGTGCCATGCATGTTGGTGTTCCTGAAAGCTTTGCACACACTGACTTGTGTCAATAGCAGAAATAATAATAGAAAGTGACCATTTCCTTTATCCCAGCTTTTAATGCAAACATCCTTATGGTTCATCAATTTTCCTCATGGGGGAAAAGCCTGTGGTGAGACCTTAATTGGTTGGAGACTACTATTCTTATATTGTGTAATCTGTATGCAATTGATGCATGTAGCTGTTGTGGTTTAAATTTTTCTTTGGTTTAAAAATTTTCAAACCAGTTTGATTTTTGTTTTCCTTTGTCTCTTATTTTGGAAATGAATCTGAGACAAAGGAATATAAAAATCAAGCTGGTTTGAAAATTTTATTATTGATTGGTTCAATTAATTAATGATAATCTTACCACTTTAAAAATTCTCTTAACTCCTACCATTAATATTGTTATTGACTTATCAATTTTTATTAATTTTATCGATTTTAATCAGTAACCAGCTATGGTGAACCAAAAATGATATGGAATAAAATGTTAACGGACCAAACACAACTAACAAACTTTAATTTGTTAATAATTATAACTACAGTAGTGGCCTTATACATTGCAGATTTGCTTTTACAAGTTGAAATAGCAGACTGAGGTTTTTATTTATTCCTCTAAGTTTGCAATACTTTAATTTGTAGTTCGGTTTGAATTAAATACCATTTTCTACCAAGATATTATTCTACAGTTAAAAATGTTTGGTGTGTAGCCAGGCATGTTAAAAAGAAATATTAAAAAAGTTGACACTGGCTAAAAATGTTGTATTGGACGTTTTGGCAACTACTGTTGCCTTCTTCAGCAAAAGATAAAATGCAAATGTCTAACGGCGTCCTGATGGTATACGATATATGCAAATATTAAATAGCGCCTCGAAAGAAGATTTTAAGTGAAACAAAAGTCTCTAGAGCATTCTTAATTATCTCTACAAATTCTTAATGTTGTTGTAAACATTTGGGAGCGCTATCAAATGTAATGATTGTGACTGTGTTTACATTGGTCAGACATCGCACACGTTAAAATCATGCGTGAAAGAGCAAGCAAAGGCTATAGCAACATTGGATAAAAACTCTTTGTTGGCCAAACACCACATGCTCCACAGTCACCAAATAGATTTGACGATTGTCGAAATTGTTGATAAATCATCGGCATGGCGACAAAGACTAATTCTTGAGGCTTGGCATTCCGTGCGTAACACGAACGCCATAAATGAACACATAGCGCTCCCAAATGTTTACAACAACATTAAGAATTTGTAGAGATAATTAAGAATGCTCTAGAGACTTTTGTTTCACCTCAAAATGTTCTTTCGAGGTGCTATTTAATATTTGCATATATCGTATACCATCAGGACACCGTTAGACATTTGCATTTTATCTTTTGCTGAAGAAGGCAACAGTAGTTGCCGAAACGTCCAATACAACATTTTTAGCCAGTGTCAACTTTTTTTAATATTTCTTATTATTTTACAGTAATTGCACATATTTATTATTTCACACATCCTCTGACTCAGCAGGCACGTGGTAATAATTATTGCTCTTTCCCTCTTTGTTGTAGGTTTGATTTTTCTTTACTAAATTTCACTTCTGAGATAACTCTTTCATGGAGTGCAAGGGTATAGCCTCCAGGATGAAGGCATGACTTGAATGTACATTCAAGCCCCGCTTTATTGACACACTTTGCTACAGACAGTTATTATTGGTCCCAGCCAAATGCTCAAACATCTTCCCTAACATTTACCAGCTTAATACAGACACTAGTTAATATGTACAACAGACAGTTTTTCCTGCCGTGATTAAAACAACCTCATACAAAGTTAACCTCCTTAAGGACGTTCCCGCAAAAATCTTCTAACATTGATTTTTTATAGAACTTTTGCTACAGCTAGGTTTTGAGTTATTGGTGTCAGAAATGCGAAAAAAATGGGGGGTCAATGACTTGGTTTCCAAGATAAGATATCTATAAGGTGACCCTAATTTTGAAAAATTGGTCTTCCTCACTAGGGTTTCCTTACTGGGGTCTGTTAGTCTAAAAATATTGCAAATGAATCTCTTAAATGCAACTTTCTTACCGAAATTTTATGCAAGTAGGTCTATTAAGCAAATTCATTCAACTGGTGAAGTCCCTTAAAGGAAATCTAGTCTTTTAACGACAGCATTTGCAAACTCTGACAGCCGCAAGTTGGCAGGATTCGATGTCACGCGGGTAGAAAAATGGAAAAAATTTAAACTTCCTACAGTACATTGATTTTTTGCTCATTTTTTTCACAATCTGTCAAGAATTGGCCAAGAAAAATTATCTATCAAAAGAAAAATCAGGGATCACCAACCATGTAAGCGAGTTAAATCTAAGCAAAGTTAACGCAACGGCTACCAGCACTTTACATGTATGTGCTTAGATTTCTTCTCTTGCACGGGCACTCATGCATGATGTAGCATGGTGTTGCGGCATGAATTGCGCGTGCAGTAAGGATGCACAGAAACAATTAGTGTGAACATCCTTAATACGACAATTTGGCTAATCCTAAGCGATAATCAAAAGCCCCTACAAGCCAACTTGTGAATACAAATCAAACTTCAGACCCTCCCCTCTACTACGCATTTTGCTCCACCAACCTCCCCCTCCCTCCCTTTCACCAACTTTTTGCATCCAACTCCCCACCCTCCCCTCCCTTCAATACCATTCCCATGGGTAAGGCAGGTGAACATTACCTATCACATTTGGAACTGGCAAAATATGCACAAGCCTGTAATGTTCATGTTGTATACCGGAAGTGCGAATACCGGATGTTCAGAGTCAATGTGTGTCGCTAGGAACTTTGGGATTGATCCCTCGACCATCATGGCGTCCATGTGATTGTTGTTTCTAAGAGCTTCTAATAAATCGTTTGTTAATCTCATGCATCGTGACTTGATACCTACAAGAAACATCACAAATGGCGACGAGGATGGGATGCCAATAATCGAAGACGAAAATCATCGTGATTGAAGTGTTGAATCGACCAAAAACCTACCGATCTGACCAGCTTTGTTTTCAATGCCTACGGATTCCTCATCGACCTCCTCACCTTCACAGTCCTCATCGGCTTCTGCTATGGCTACGGCGATCAACCTACCGACCTTTCCCGAATTTGAGCTTCAACCAAGGGACACGGCACCTGTTCGTTGTGAGAAGTACACCAAACGTTTGAACGACATGTTTACAGCAATGAACATTACCCGAGCGTCTCAGAAGAAAGCAATGCTGCTACATTATGTAGGAGGAAACTTGTGACGTTTTCGAGACCTTAACTGTTCCAGAACCGCCAGAAGGATGTAACGAATAAATAAGACCGCCATCAAAGCGCTTACCGATCACTTCGAACCTCAGAAGTGTGTTCATCATCACGTCTACATCTTTCGTCAGGTAACGCAAAAGTCGGGTGAAAACATTACCGAGTTTTACACACGTCTTCATCTTCTGGCACGCAAATGCGAATTCGCTGATTCCGAGTTGGAAATTAAACGGCAAATAATTCGGGGCACCTCATCGCTTCGTTTAAGACGCAAAGCCATCGAACAAAGTCTCAACCTGGAAAACCTGTTCAAGGCTGCTCGCGCCATGGAAACTGCTGACGAACAAACCACTGAGATGGAAAAACAGCAAACACACGCAGTGGGCTATGGTCGAAAGAAAGTAAATGACGATCAACAGAAAGAGGGCTACCATGGCCAACGAAAGTCTGGATCTCGCAACACAAAGTGTGGCTTGTGTGGTGGAAGTTACCCGCATCAAGAAAATTGCCCTGCTCAAGGTAAACAATGTCTGAACTGTGGTAAAATGAATCATTTTCTAAAGTTTGTCGCAGCAAGCCCAACAGTCGTTCAAAATCCATACGCCCAAGGAAACCTTCAAAAGGTAAACACCATGCCAGATCTGCAGATGTTGAAGAGTCTCCAGGTGGTGAAACTTCAACCCTAACTGGTGCTGACAGTGACAACAGTGAAGAATATACCTTTAACATTGGTACACAGGAACACCAAATAGCCAAGCCTATCTTTCAAGTCAGGATTATGAAAACACCTATTCGCATCATGGCAGACTCAGGGGCAATGGTGAACATTTTAAGCAAGAGACTTTGACAGTCTGAAATCAAAACCGCAACTGACAGATACAAGTGCCAAGGTATATCCGCAGATGTCTACCAAGCCGCTAGACCTATATGGCATGTTCCGAGCCATTGTTGTCAGTGATCATTGTTCATCAGAAGAAACGTTCTATGTTGCAAAGGGTTCATCAAGCTCCATACTCAGCTGGATGACTTTGCACAGGTTAAATCTCATCAAAGCTGTAAGCATGGTTGCACAACCTCCTACAAGTCTGCCACCTGATGCCCCAGATTTTCTCAAGGACTTTCCTAGTCTAAATAATGGAATGGGCGAGTACAAAGGCGAACCAGCACGCATACATGTAGATGAATCTGTCAAACCAGTGGCACAGCTGCATCGTCGCATCCCATTTCATGTCAGGAAGCAAGTAGAGGAGAAACTAAGGCAGCTTGAGAGTGATAGCATCATCAAACATGTGGAAGGCCCAACCCCTTGGGTCTCGCCAATTGTCGTTGTTCCTAAGTCCCAGAAGCCAAACGAAATCAGAATCTGTGTTGATATGCGCTCCCTAAACGAAGCTATCATCAGGGAACAACACGTTATTCCCACCATCGATGACGTGCTGTCTGATCTGAATGGTTGCAAAGTGTTTAGTAAAATTGACCTTAATCAAGGGTACTACCAGATCCCACTCCACCCTGACTCAAGACTCATTCTCCACCCATGTTGGATTGTTACAGTATAAGCGTCTCAACTTTGGTCTCTCGTGCGCTGCAGAAATATTCCAAAAGAAAGTGGGTGATGCAATCTGTGGCATACCCTGTGTTAAGAACATCAGTGATGACATCTGCGTTGGGGGCATAGACAATGACACCCATGACCAACATCTGAGACAAGTGTTTCGTCGACTCCATGAGAATGGACTAACAATCAACTTGCCTAAGTGTCAATTTCTAGTTCCCACCATGCTTTTCTTTGGCCATGTGTTCTCCGAAAAGGGCATGTCACCCGATTCTAGAAAGTTTGATGCTCTACAAAGTGTTTCTCCACCAACCACCGTATCAGAAGTACGAAGCCTCCTTAGCTCTGCTGCGTTCTGCTCTAGGTTCATCAAGGACTTTGCAGTGATTACCAGACCCCTTCGACAGCTGACTTGTAACGGAGTGAAGTGGCAATGGACAGAAGAACAGTCATTTGAATGCCTGAAAACGGTGCTATCAACCAAGACTACCCTTGGATACTTTGACCCTAAGAAACCCACTTCCATCTTCGTCAATGGTAGTCCCGTTGGTCTAGGTGCTGTTCTGACCCAGAAAGATGAGTTGACCAATGAAGTGACACCGCTGCACTTCGCCAGTTGTCCGCTTACACCCACCCAAGCAAGGTATCCGCAAATCGATCGCGAAGCTTTGTCAGTTTACTGGGCAATAAAGCGCTTCCACCTGTTTATCTATGGCAAAGAGTTCAAGATCATCACCGACCACCAACCTCGTGTAACTTTGTTCAATAACCCATCTTCTAAACCATCTGCCAGGATAGAGCGCTGGCTCATGGAGCTACAGCAATATCGCTTCACTGTGGAATATCGCCCTGGTGCTTCAAACCCAGCAGACTATGCTTCGAGACACCCAGTGGGAGATTCTGAATCTCACAACTATGAAGTTGAGTCCGAGGAACACATTTCGTTTATTGCAAGGAATGCAGTACCCAAAGCCGTAACATTGTCTGAGATAGAGTCTGCAACCGCAAAGGATCCAGTGCTTCAAGCGGTTATATCTGTGGTCAAGTCTGGCTGCTGGCACAAGGCCCCACCTGATATATCACTATCTGAACTGTCACGCTATGAACAAGTGAAAGAACAACTAACTTGCACTGACACTGTCTTGCTAAAGTCCGATCGCCTGCTAGTTCCTGCTGTGTTGCAAGAACGAATCGTTGACATTGCCCATGAAGGCCACCTGGGCATGGTGAAGACGAAAGCTCTCCTGCGAGAAAAGGTGTGGTTCCCATGCATGGACAAGATGGTGGAAACAAAAATCAAGGCCTGCTTACCGTGTTAAGTTGTGACCCCAATTTACACCAGAGAGCCTCTTCAAATGTCCGTCCTTCCTGACCACCCTTTTGATGAAGTGAGCATCGACTTTGCGCATGTGGACGGCGAGACCCTGCTCCTATTGGTTGATGACTATTCAAGGTTCCCGTTCGTAGAACCAGTGCCGTCAACATCCGCTGCTGCTGTCATACCCAAGCTAGATCAGCTGTTTGCTACGTTTGGAACTCCCCAGGTTGTTAGGTCAGACAAATGGTCCACCTTTTAATGGAGAAGAATTTGCTAAGTTCGCTCACATGCTTGATTTCAAGCATTGCAAGGTCACCCCACTATGGCCTAGGGCCAATGGCGAGGTTGAGAGGTTTGTGAAAACGCTAAAAAAGTGCATCAAGGCTGCCAAAGTAGAAGGGAGAAATTGGAGGAAGGAGCTGCAAGCAGTTTTGCGAAATTATCACAGCACTCCTCATGCAACCACTGGTGTCACCCCTTCGGTACTGTTGTTGAAACGCCCTGTGCATAACAAACTACCTCAAGCTAACCACGTAGATCCTGTGTCGGAGATTATCCGCAAAAGTTATTCCTCACAGAAGTCCAAGATCAAAGATCATGCTAACAGCAAGGCAAATGTGAAACCCTGCGCTATCTCCTGCGGTGAAACTGTACTAGTCAAGAGACCATTTACTGTGTCTAAAGGCGCAACTGCTTACGAACCTACCCCCTTGACTGTGGTGGACAAGAATGGCAGAGTCTGAACCCATCAGCCATTAACCGTGACAATGATGTATCGCTGGACAGTGGTTTCACCTCGCCGGCTGACAATGGGTCCCCACAAGAGCCGCCAGCCATGCCTTCATGTGTTAATGCTCCTGTTCCTATCACATCGAAATCTGTGTGCGCTCCTCGTGTCCGAGCTGACCTTCCGGATGCAGACAAACCTGTTCCAGAGAGTCAAGCTCCTGCTTCCCGTCCTGATGGTCAACCACCGTTACGCAGATCGACCAGGAAGCGAACTCCCCGTCAGATTCTTGACTTATAGTCCTAAGAGTTAGGCGAACTGTGAACTATGATAGTGTGACTAGTTGAATTGAAATGCTTCAACTTGTGTTTACAGACATTGGTTTCTGTTTAACTCTTCAATGTCAGGAGTTGTAGTGTCATGGGCAACCGTTAAGTTTATTTGATTTCATTGTTGTATTTGTATATCGCAATTTTGATAAATATTTAGAGAGTTGCCCACTAGGGGGAAAGAGATGTAATGTTCACGTTGTATACAGGAAGTGCGAATACCGGATGTTCAGAGTCGATGTGTGTCGCTAGGAACTTTGGGATTGATCCCTCGACCATCATGGCGTCCATGTGATTGTTGTTTCTAAGAGCTTCTAATAAATCGTTTGTTAATCTCATGCATCGTGAGTTGATACCCACAAGAAACATGTACAGCCCCCAAAATGATCCCGACCCTGAAATGATCCCCGACCCCGAAATGATCCCCAAATCGACCCCGAAATGATCCCGACCCCGAAATGATCCCAATTTTTTTTCACGCTGACCCCGAAATGATCCCCAAGTAATTTTTGGAATAGAATGGCCTTCCATCCAGAGAAAGCTGGAATGAATAAAATAAAGGCAGTTGAGGAAACTTCAATGTCTCGTTCCATTCTTCTGTTTCATTTGCGACTTCTGACCAGAAGATCAGTGAGATGTCGCGAACCGCGTGGTTGTCAACTCTCCTTCTATTTTGCTTTTTAAAAAGCGTAATCTCCGGAAATAAAGACAAGCCGCCGGATACGAATTTGTGTCTGCGTAAGGATGCAGAGGTTAGTTTGATGCACAGGTTAGTTTACTGTGATGTGTAATGTGATTGCATAACAGCGGTAAAATATGTATTATCGATAACACGAATCATGAAGATCATTGAGTCAAAGTAAAGCAACTCCGAATAGCCCATGCAAGAAGCCTTTCATTTTGTTTTTTCGTTTTCAAAAGTTTTGAATGAAAGTTGACCTTTGGTAGCGTGTTTGGTTCCCACGGCGTGCGCGTAAGGAATTACTGAGATTTGTTGCCTGTCGAGACGGAGTGAATGTAACTGACTGAAATTACTCAAAAGACTCTAAAAGTCTTGTGGGAATGTGTGAACTGATGTGTGCGGAATGTTTCAGAAGAAATTTGCCCCAAATGCTGTAAGAAATTCCAGTGCCTATCTGCAGGTGTTTACGTCAATGAAAGCGGCCTCATGCAGTACTCAGTAACAGTGGTACACATACTGAAAGTGAACAGTAGCTCTGGGGTGAAGCTTCTATGTAAAATTAACAAAGGAATGTTCAAAAGATATATAGAAAGCCATAAAAGATACCAGAATTGGAATGCTTTTTTCGATTCGCTATTAACCTTTAATATGCGCAAGGTAACTTAGCGAAATTAAACAAGAAAGTATATCTTTACTGTGACATGAGACGGAATATCAAACAGATGTTATATGAAGTAATGTTCAACTGACTTCAGCTTCTACCTTATTCATGTTCTAAACGTGCAACTGTAGACATGTAGTGGTGCCATACAGGAGCCCAAAAGTTACAAGGACCATTCCCATCGGTGACATACAGGAAGCTACACCTTAAACTTTGACCGCTACAAACACGCATTCAGTATTAAACTTAATAACGATTCTTTCGTATTGTTTTGATAGACTTGCGGTATTGTTACCATTTAAGTTTTTGATCATATAATTGTGTTGTATTTCGTCTCGTTACTGAAATAATATGGTTGTTGATGTTCACGTTCGATCATGTTTGTTTCCTCTTTTAAATGATGCCGGTCTGCTTTAAGAAGCGGATAAGTCTGTATTTGTTATTAGTTACAGTTGAAAACGCTACACTCGCAAAAATAAGAAATGATATAGTTTCTTGAAAAATCGTTAAAAAATGCATTATAATTATTTATTTTAAGAATTGTCCAAAATGAATAAATAAGTGAATACTGCATATAATGAGAATCAAAATTTCCTTAACTGCCTTTATTTTATTCATTCCAGCTTTCTCTGGATAGAAGGCCATTCCATTCCAAAAATTACTTGGGGATCATTTCGGGGTCGATTTGGGGATCATTTCGGGGTCGGGGATCATTTCGGGGTCGGGATCATTTCGGGGGCTGTACAAACATCACAAAGCCTTACATGTATGCACGGGTCAGCAGAATTACCAATTAAAGTTTACATACGACAGATGGAAGGAAGGAGTGAAAATTTGCATATTGTTTTGTCCCTGCCTGCTATAACTCATTCCATGCCTTGCATATTCACAAGTTAAAAATGAACTCTCAAATGCTCAAGTCAGTCAGCTACACTGCATACATGAATGTATTTGTATGTCTATCATTCAACACCTTGCATATTCAAGTTAAAGTTAAAGTTATTCAAGTTATTTTTCTTTTAGATTAAAATTTTAAAGGTTGTAACACTGAGGCCTCAAGTCAGTCAGCTGCACATACATGAATGTATATGTATGTCTATCATTCCACGCCTTGCATATTCACAAGTTAAAAATGAACTCTCAAATGCTCAAGTCAGTCAGCTACACATACATGGATGTATACCTATGTCTATCATTCAACACCTTGCATATTCAAGTTAAAAATCAATTTTTCTTTTAGATTAAAATTTTAAAGGTTGTAACACTGAGGCCTGTTGTTCTCAATGTTGGTACATTTACTTTGTATGTAATGTTGAAAAAAAACTCAAGCTGTGATACTGACAGGAGGATTTCATGCCTATTAGCTAGAGCCATTTAGAAAATATTAATTTTATTTATCAATTATGCTCTTTTAAAGTCTGTGTGCTATTGCTGTACATGTAGTTTGTGTGTTAGTTTTGTAAGATCTACATGTACATGTGTATAGCAATCCCTGATATGTAAATAATTGCTGCTGATGACAGAATCAGTTATTTTCTCAGGCTGTAACTCTGTCATTAGCATGACTTGTGAAATAGTGTTTCTTCAGTCACCAATAAAGATCTAAGTCTTTCTGGGGATGCCATTCTCTCTGTCTCTGTCTTTCTCTTCTTTCAATTGTTTAAAGTTCCTTAGAGTTTATTCTGTGTTTGTATGTTGTATCTCATGATCAGAGCTACCGAACATGAAAGAGGCCTTTCTACCCCAGTCTGTTATTACATCCAGCACAATAAGAGTTATTCTAATCTCCAGCATACAAGTAACAAGCTGCTGTTTTGTTATGTCTGATACTTACACTGTATCTGTCAGTTTATGGGGGCATGTGGAGGGTGGAGGAGCCAGAACAATGGCGAATGGTGAATGTGGAAATCAGGTGCCCCCCGGGGAGTACTTGGGTCAACTTTTGCTGGGTATGTGCTGCTGGCCTCTCAGAGCCCCAACCCCATTATAGTCTATTCTGTGGCCAATTATAGACCCCATCTTAGCCACTTTCGAGCAAATGTAAATTTCGCAATCCCAACTTAGTCACTTTCTGTTTAGCCATCTACCTTGAGTTCGGAACCCTTTTAACTACAGGTACATGTAGGTCATCCTCAAATGAATTGACACATTTATTAAATGTAGAAGACTTTACTCTTCAGCTACAAACCTTCTGGTACATTTGTTAACCGAAAATATTTACAAGCTAAAATTACCAAAACAATTACTTGCCAGAATTTTCTTACCACAAAAAATCCCGACAATTTGCAACTCCATTCTAGTAACTCTATTGATGCTTTCACACTTTTTACACTGCATTTGAATGAAAAGCTAAAAAAAACCTACTTGGAACCGCCTTAACTAAACTACATGACAATGTACAACACACCATTGACGCACATTGATACTTGCTGTTTGTGTGGTCAGTGGGATTACCCGTCCGGTACATGTACATGTACATTTAACTTTTTAAGCTCCAAAACTGATGAGCAACTGATTTCCACAATCACCATTCGCCATTGTTCTGGCTCCTCCACCCTCCACACGCCCCCATAAACTGAGTGAAAATGTCAAGCAAAACTGCATTTGAATGAAAAGCTCGATCCCTTTGTTGCTGACGAGTTTGTCAGAGCTACAATGTATTTGCAGGGAGTAATAATTTAAGTCTGAGGAAACTTTCTGTGGTAATTTAATGATAATTTGCGAGACCTATGAAATATTTTGACCGCTTCATATACATGTATTTCAAACATGTAAAACACATGTTAAAAATGTTTCAGCGATTTATTTAAAATCAAACAGTTTAATTGAAGGGCCGAGAGCATGTCCAGCCTATATGACTTTTTAGGCCTTTTTTATTTTTTCTTGCTCAGATTTGTCCAATTTTGGCATGTGAACTAGAAATTAGTTGCAAAACATTGTTCCGAATTTTTTTCCGTTGTTTTTTCCGTCGTTTTCGAGAAATACCGTATTCAAAAAAAAAAATCAATCAATCAAAGGCTCCTATTGTAACGCAATATTGCGGTAAGCTTCTGTTTTCGCACTGACACGGTTCGATATTTTTGTAAAATTAAACGTTAGAAATTTTGACGAACACAAAAAAAGTAAATCACTTTCATAATGTCCAGTTCGAAGAAAGAAAGAAAAAAAAAAAAAAAATGAGGCCGAGCGTGATTCGAACCCGGAGCCGTCCGAGCGCAAATCCCCGACCAAACCACTAGACCACAGACGAACACATGCTCACTTCAGCCTAAGTTTTATTATTAAAAGGTTGATACGCATCAAAACGCGTATCTCGATTTCAAAATCCTTTTAGATCGAATTTAATGTTGCATTAAAGACTCCAAATGCGAAACGTCTTCCCGCCGGCCAGCAACAACTCACTTCGAGCTGCCCAAAGCTGTATTTCAAGTGCCCAACCACGCACAGCGGACCCATCTACCACTGTCGCAAAGCATGTCGGGAAATCCTACAACAAAACCGAAATGGAGTTCCCACCCGAAAGTTATTGCAAAATACTATAAGTCTCAAAGCACTTCGGATATCGGGCATTTCGACCACGGCACGGGATGGGAAATGGCCCACAACTCTCAACGCTGCCCCTTTTCTGATCCGAAGTGATTCCAGACTTTCCCGCCGGCTCGTCTTCCCAACCAAGGTCCGTTTTTCACCTCGAGCGCTAAATGGCGCTTCAGACACAAGGAAGGACAAGAAACACGACTCGTTTCTTTGAGAAGTGCTAGAGACTCAAGGATTTCCGGACTTAATGATGTCTTTCAATCACCGGACGGGCCTCATACACGTTGGCTTACACACACGCTACAGAGGCGATGTGTTGCCGCAGTGAGCTCACGATAGATAAGCGAGCCAGGCATGCGTAAATAACGGTATTTTCGTTTAGTTGTTGGCACTGGTCAGAAGTATTGCAGTCGCGTATTCTCACGGCCAAACTGCTTTCAAATGGCTTCGAAATTACGCTCTGAATGTACCGTCAAAGCACTGGAGGGCCAGAACTCTGCTTTTTTCAGGTAAATTGGTCAAATTCCTTAGGGTTAGTGCAAATTCGACAAGGGCTTGTGATATTATTCGTTGTACGATAAAATGAGGCTATTCTGAGCTATTCTGAGCGAGAAAAAATAGAAAAAGGCCTAAAAAGTCATATAGGCTGGACATGCTCTCGGCCCTTCAATTGGTTTGAAATTTTCCCATTTAGTGTGCTACACTGTGTAGATTATAGCGCATTCATTCACTTGTCGCGGGTAGCCCCAAAATCGAAAGATATTTTGGAAAAACTGTTTTCCGCCATATTTGTTTACCGTTGCTATGGAAATGCTGATCAGCATAAAAAGAGCATCATCCAAAACTTTCATCCAAGCCTAACATCTGGTAACAAATTCAGGTTCATTGAGCTAAAGTAAGATTATGTATAAGCGCATTCAAAAAGAGAAGTGTGAACCAAAAAAAACTACTTGGAGCCACCTTAAGTGAGCTACATGTAATAGTTAATAATGAGCTGTGCTCCTTAAGGTGGCTCAATTGGATATTTTGGGGGCGATACCCTCCAAGTTTGAGCATTAACTACGACGCCATTAACAATGCTATGGACAAATGGTCACAACAGCTGTAATAGATAAAGATGAAAGTTTGTTAAGACCAGTGTGAAATTAACATCGGAGTTGCCATAGCAACGTAATGACGCCATGACGTTTTTTCTTTCCTTCATATTTCTCGGCACCAGGAGGTTTTTTGGCAATCGCTTAAGGGAGCTTGTACCTCCCATAGCCGCCTCGAATATGGCAAAGATTGAACAAATTCTATGAGAGCGTTTTTGAAATTTTGGGGGATGAAGTCTTGGCGATTACAAATACAGTGAAAAACATACTATTGACTTAATTGGCTAATATCTAAAGAAAACGTTGCGCTTTGGGAATGTACATGTAGTTTCATCTCATAGTAGTTTGATTCCATTTAAATCATGTTTGAAAAAGTGAGGGGGATTGCTTAGGCCGACTGCGAGAAAGAAGGATTTGATTAACCCATTGACACCTGAACCGCCCGTAACCGCCCGTACAAGACTCCACTGCTTTAAAAAATTGTAACTTTCTCAATCGTGCGAACATTGCCTTAACAAGCAGTTGTGAGCATTGACTAGAAAGTCTTTCAAATTGAGATACCCAATAAACACAAAAAAGTCAGCGCTTTTTGCAGAATATCAGCGTTTGAATTTGGACAATAACAAAAATTACCGTTTTTAACGTCATAGAAAAACAACAAAAATCACGTTTTTGCCTTTAGTTTTTTTATTCAAATCATCGTGGCAAACCCAAAAGTCAACATTTACAGCAAAATTCAGTCCTAGTCCTAGCTTAGCAGTGAATTTTTTTGCTCTTATTCGTTGCTCGGGCCTAACTACAGCTTCTTATACTAGTGCATACTCACCTTGCCTCGATTTTCAACATCACCACCGCACTGCATGCTGGGAAAAAGCCAAAAATTTTGACAGCGTTCCATTCTTTCCCCACACATTTCATATTTATACTAAGTCCACAGCCACTCCGACCCACCGCCGAAATTTCGCGCTTGTTGTATTCTCCTGTGGTCGCAACTTCCAAAATATGCCGCGGTAGGTCGAGAAATTCATCCAGAGTCGAGTCCCAAAGCCACTTCGTTTCCAGGCGGCCATTTTTCCAGTTCAACAAGCAACGAGCCAAATTCGTAAACGGAGTACAACACCTAACTCGCTTCATTGAGAAGTGGACTCAGAACTACCTCCAAGCTTAATGATGCTCACCAGGCAGCTACTAAAGATGAAAAATGGCTGTGAACTTACCAAAAATCGTAGATAATTCATATTGGACCCTTTATTGCAAATCAACCAAGCAAAATGAGATCGTCACAATGACGTTTCCAGTAAACTCGAGCCTTCAGTGTTTTAGAACAGCAGCACTTTCAATGGTAACACCAAATATGAAGTCACAAAATCCTGTGGGGCGTGTGTATGCAGAAAATCACTCAAAAACGTAAAAATCCTCAGGTGTGAATGGGTTAACATGTGTTCAGCAGCTCTTTTTGTCATTTTTGTATGTAATTTGGTCTACGCCTACAAATGTGATGATAATTTGGAAACCGCATGATAAAGTTTTTTAAAATTTGACAACCTCAAGATTAATCGTTACTTTATGGCCTGCAAGTTTCAAGGACATTGAAAACATGCAAGGCAATTAAATAAGGCCTCAAATGTACCAATTTTTTCCCTCTGATTTTGTGTTTACAAGTGAGCGTCCTCATTATTCACGGGTATTGTTTTCAAGCTTCATATGCACGTGCACAACTTCAGCAAAAAAACTCATTTGCATCGAACAGAATGCTCGATTGCTTTGTGAAGAATTTTCTTCCGAAACATAAGAAAAATAAGTGGCTTGAGAATTGTAATAACATTACGCACTCGATGTCACGCTATTACGTGGGTCTAGACTTTTATCCTGCTCTGTTGTTCTGTGGAATAATACCTTTTTGTTTTCTAGACATAGAGACCCTCGGCATGGCTGCATTACAGCATAATAGCATGATGTCGAGTGCGTAATGTTGTAACAATAATTTCTCAAGCCAGTTATTAGCATATTTCGGAAAGTTCTTTGGAAAGCAATCGAGCATTCTGTTCGATGCAAATGAAGTTTTTGCTAAAGTTGTGCATGTGCATATGGAACTATAAAACAATACCCGTGAATAATGAGGACGCTCACTTGTAAACATGAAATCCGCGGGAAAAAATTGGTACATTGGAGACCGTATTTTATTGCCTTACATGTTTTCAATGTCCTTGAAACTTGCAGGCCATATAAATTGATGATTAATCTCGAGATTGTCAAATTTAAAAAAAAGTTATCAAGCGGTTTCCAAATTATCATCACATTTGTAGGCGTAGACCAAATTACATACAAAAATGGCAAAAAGAGCGGCTGAACGCATGTTAATCAAATCCTTCTTTCTCGCAATCGGCTAAGCAATCCCCCTCACTTTTTCAAACACGATTTAAATGGAATCAAACTACTATGAGATGAAACTACATTCCCAAAGCGCAACGTTTTCTTTAGATATTAGCCAATTATGTCGATAGTATGTTTTTCACTGTATTTATAATCCCTAAAACTTCATCTCCAAAAATTTCAAAACGCTCTCATAGAATTTGTTCAATCTTTGCCATATTTGAGGCGGCTATGGGAGGTACATGTACTGTACATCTACAAGCTCCCTTACATGTAAGTGATTGCCGAAAAAACTTCCTGGTGCCGAGAAATACGACGGCAAGTAAAAAACGTCATGGCGTCATTATGTTGCTATGGCAACTCCAATGTTAATTTCACACTGGTCTTAACAAATTTTCATCTTTATCTATTATAGCTGTGGTGACCGTTTTTCCATAACATTGTTAATGGAGTCGTAGTTAATGCTCAAACTTGGGGGGTATCGCCCAAAAAAAATCCAGTCAAGCCAGCTTTAAAGTTTTTATGTTTGCCTAAAATTACAGCTGGGTGCCTTAAAATTGAGACTGGGTAGCACAAGTGCTCCCAAGGCCAAAAATAAACTTTGAGCCCTGACTTACATAATATACATGTATTAAATTGATCCTATTTTTTATTAGAACCCATAGATTATCTGAAATTTAGAAATTTGGTCATGTCAAAGTTTTTACCTTCACAGTTTTTGCTCCTGATTGTAGATTGCTCTCTGCTGGTTTGTTCTTCTCCTTTCAACTCCACTTTACATGTATAACCAAATGCTCTCTCCTGAAAATACAAGTGATCAGTTCAAGATGTTGAAGCTTAAATTGTGAATGGATGTAAAGTGTAATCTACAATGCTAATACATTTGGTTCCCAAACTAGTGAAAGAATACATGTAACTTTATAACTTGATCATTAATTTTTTTACAAGGGAAGGGTATGTGAAAGCATGAACCCCTCCGGCCTACATTACACCTCAAAGTACAGTGCACCTTAGAGATACAAGTAAAACCAATCCACGTTTAACATGTACATGTACTGTATGCACAATTGTCCAGACCATACATGTTTAAATGTGTGCCTGGCGTGCAATACCTACATGCACTGTATGCACAATTGTCCAGACCATACATGTTTAAATGTGTGCCTGGCGTGCAATACCTACATGTACTGTATGCACAATTGTCCAGACCATACATGTTTAAATGTGTGCCTGGTGTGCAATACCTACATGTACTGTATGCACAATTGTCCAGACCATACATGTTTAAATGTGTGCCTGGCATGCAATACCTACATGTACTGTATGCACAATTGTCCAGACCATACATGTTTAAATGTGTGCCTGGCGTGCAATACCTACATGTACATGTACAGGTATCCAGAAATTTGAGTCATTTTGTTCATGCAATACTTTGTGCCTTAGAATCTAGAGAGCATGCTTGGTGGTTTCAAATTGCTAAATAACATGGAGCATGAAATCAGGAAGGTGCATGGGAGGGGCGGGGGGGGGGGGGGGGGGGGGGGGGGGGGGGGGGGGGGGGGGGGGGGGGGGGGGGGGGGGGGGGGGGGGGGGGGGGGGGGGGGGGGGGGGGGGGGGGGGGGGGGGGGGGGGGGGGGGGGGGGGGGGGGGGGGGGGGGGGGGGGGGGGGGGGGGGGGGGGGGGGGGGGGGGGGGGGGGGGGGGGGGGGGGGGGGGGGGCGGGGGGGGGGGGGGGGGGGGGGGTGAGAGGATTACAAAGCACTTAATAACTTTTCTTCGGCAGATGTAATTTCTGCGTTGAAAGACAAAAGGAAAGCTGAACCTGGGTCTAAATTTTATCAAGTGGGAAGACTAATCAGCAAGTGAAAATTTTAATTAAATGTGGAATATTTAATACCCACACTTCCCCTGTCAAAAACTTTCCTTATATACATTTTAGACCCTGTTGGGTTTATGGAAAGTGAGAGTATATGTTGTGGTTCAATTTTATCCTTGTTTCAAATTTTATTTTCGTTTGTTCAAAACTCATTATTATACATTACCACAGCCAAAAACAAAGAAAAATAAAATTTGAACCAAGGATAAAATTGAACCACAACATATACATGTACATAAAACTGCCTGGTTTCAAATGTTTAAAAAAATTGGCTACCAAAACATCCAAGTGAGAGACAAAATGATCAACCGTTTTTCCTTCTTCTAGCTCCAACCTAATATTATGATTTGCTTACAGTGGATTTCAGCTTACTTTGGCCATGCCAGTTGCCAAGTTTGTTGGGAAAATTGGAACTACATTGCTAATTTGCCAATTACATTTGTTAGTTAGCCAACCAAATTGTGAAATTTGTTTTGAAGTTCTCGACCTCGGAGAAAAGAAGTTGGTAAACTCAAAAGTTGCTGTGATTGTTTTGAAAATAGAACAATTTTGTTTCAACTTTGCGCCATTTTTTTGGAAATATTCATTTGGAAAATCAGATCAACGGAGGAAATTGACTGGGCATAATATTTGTTTACATTTAGTATTTCAAAACACTATCCAGAAGTTGCAATATTGCTCCCTTTTTTTGCTGAAGCTAAATCAAGCAAAGTGATATATAAACAACAGACAACAACACAAGCAAAGATGGCAAGATAATATTTAAAGTAAACATGGAAGATAATATATTTATATGTTTGTCGAATTCAAAACCACAACTGAAATAGTGGCATGCATCTTACATAAAAATTAATCCAATCACCACCAAATTTATATTTGTCTTACAAGCTAGTCTACAAAATAATATTACAGAAAACCACACAGAAAACCACACAGAGCTAAAAATTGTTTTGACTTCGTAAATAGTGCAAGAACAATTACTTCAAACTTCACAAGCTTCGTTGGCACCAAGTTGCCAACTTCATTTTGAAGTTTGCAATTTGGTTGGCTAACTCACAATTAATGTAATTGACAACTTTGTAATGTAGTTTTAAATTTCCCAACGAACTTGGCAACTGGCACGGGCCAAAGTAAGTTGAAATCCACTGTAAAATAAGGCTCAGGTTTGAAGACTAATAATGTTAGGAGCATGCAGCCTTATGGGCATGCACTCAGTTCACCCGGGGGGATCCAATCAATGAAATCATAATCGATATCAATCGATATCAATTAATCGATTGATATTGATAATTGACAACCGATAGATGGATAACTTTTGTGTGACCTTATTGATTGTCATTGATTACCAATAGCAATCAATAGCGCAATTGATATTGATTGGTTGCAATTTTTTTCCCGTTTTAGAGTCTACAAGTCAACGAGAATATTGCGCTTAGTATCACACATTTATTCTAAAAGACTTTACATGTAGTGATTGTTAACACATTTTATTTTAATTATTGAAATGTGAACATGAGAATAAGAATGACTTCTCTCTCTTCTTTCTCTTATTTCTGTTAAATATTATAAAAGACTTTAAAAAATGGAAACTGGTTGAATGGTACCTTGAGTTCACAGACAAAAAATTCTACAAATTGATGGTGTTCCCTAGTCTATCCTTTGACGACACACATTACAGAGAATTGAACTTCTTTATTGCCTGACCCAGACATTTTCTGCATAAGGTTTACATGTATGCCCGGTTTTGGCAGTTTATGGGTGACTCACAAGCAAATCGAGCGTGCAAGTAACAGAAAATCCAATCACGAAAATCTATTTGATAGCAATCGATAGCCAATTGATAGCTAGCCTGCGAATACAGCCGCCTCTCATTGCTCCCAGCTGCTAGGGGCATTCGCGCGAGAGAGCGTCTGCGATTTACCTTGAGAAATTCCATACTGATGACGTAAATCACCCGTCGCTAATCTCGTATAATTATAATAATGTTCATGCGGTGAAACCAAATGAAATGAAAGGTGTTGACAGGCCCATCACAAATCCAACTAGCGCCTGGTGTGTTTGTTGTGACCTTTGTTTACTGGGTTTTAAGTGTACAGTACCGCTCGCGTGTATTGCAGCACCTACATGCGCGTAAAATGCGTGTAAAGTCCGTGTAGTACACGCATTTTACACGAATTTGACGCGCGTGTACACGCGTGTAATAGAAAAGCCTAATTACACGTGTACGCGTGTATTCCCTTTTTTTTAAAAATGCGTGTATTTTATGATTCAAATGCGTGTAGTTTATCAAACAAGAATTCGAGAAGCGACTACATACCCAACGGGAGGAAGCGAAATCACAACACCGCGCAAATGGCGGATCCAATATTGTTTATTATGGACTCGAGTATCAATGAAAAATAATACTACTTCATGAAATTGTTTTAAAAGTCAAACTAAGATGAATTCCTTCCAAACTAAATGATACCAAAGATGGGCGAACGTATTTGACTCGACAAGGCTAGAAAGTATCAAGCAGTTCGACTGCCTGGACTGCTGTAATGTCCGTGTTTTGGCCTGCCAACAGATCAGGACAGATAGCGCCCAAACCGCGACGGTAACGTCTTCAGTTTGGACAGACCACTTTGAAGCTAATTGTTCCTCGGCAAAAACTCCGTAGCGTAGCCATAGTAGCCATATCGATTCGCTACAAAGTCGTTTTGCTAAAACATTCAACATTCGAAGATGTTGTTTTTGAGCTTACATAAGTTCATCCAATATAAATTTCAATTGTGGAGTAAATTTCAAGTGTAAAATCTGTGCAAATGTCACAAACACCTAAAAACAAGGACGGTAGATTTTGGTCACGTGCTAGGCAACGAGATCTGCTAACAGATCGAATTTCATTTCAAGTATCGAATACGTTTCTGATTTAGGACGTTATTATTTATGTCAATAATTTCTGATAGTCTGCAGATTTTTTACACATTTAAGGATAAATATGCTTTAAGAATTCACGAAAAACGAAAGCCAATTTTGTGTTTATTTATTTTAGTTTGAATTCCGAGACAGTCGACGGCGCCGCTAGTTTAGCACAACAGGGATATATTCAGCAGACTTGCGTTAACGGACCTTTCGGTCTCAGATCGGTGGTAAACCGCTTGCCGAAAATTCTTGTCTGTATAATAAATACAGCAACGTTCAAGACAGGAAGTACATTGTAAGAAATCGAATTCAAAACTGATGATTTAAAATACAAATGGAGTCGCCACGAAGTATGCGAACGACACGTTAAATGTTTTCGCATATTTTACGCACAGTCGATGGACAGCCCGAGGACGGAGCCGCTTGTTTAGCACAGAGATACATTGAGCAAAGACTTTGCGTTAACGAAAGTTTATCCATCGGTAAACCGCTTGCCGAAAATACAGGAACGTTCACGACAGATAGTACATTGTAAGAAATCGAATTCAAAACTGAGGATTCAAAATGAAAACGGAGTCGCCACGAAGTACGCGAACGATACGGTAAATGTTTTGTCCGCTTTTCACGCACACTTAACGGCGCCGCTTGTTTAGCACAATAGGGATATATTGAGCAAATAGATGAGTTAACGAAACTTTATCTATCGGTAAACAGCTTGCCGAAAATTCGTGTCTGTAAAATAAATACAGCAACGTTCACGACAGATAGTACATTGTAAACGGAGTGGCCACGAAGTATGCGAATGATACGGTCTGTACGGTAAATGTTTTCTCCTCTTTTCACGCACTAACATTGTGGTGATTTGAAGTTGAAGGATTTCGTGTAATTTTACACGCAATTTCATATCCACTGCGTGTAGTTTGTTACACGCAATTTCATATCCACTACGTGTAGCTTGCCTGTTACACGCGCGTCAAATGCGTGTAAAATGCGTGTAAACTGAGTGTATTACACGCGCTTCACGCGCGTGTAGTGCTGCAATACACGCGAGCGGTACTGTAGTTTGATTTTTACAGTTTAGCCCTGATCAGTATGTCTATTAAAGATCTACCCCTTTTGTATGAAACAAGGGAAGGTTCTTTATAGATCCGTCTGAGCAAAGATTGTGATTCATTTGTCCATGAGGATGTAGGTACACAGGGTTGTATTGTGTTACAAAGGATAACATTTCCTTGCGTGCAGTGGTTTATTATTTCTGTTTCCATCTTTGCCGTGAAAATATTGACGAAAGAAACTGCCACTTTTGACCCCGGTCATTGCGGTGCCATAAGTCTAAAGGTAGTCTTTCCGCTAAAAGCAGACTGATGATGATAATTACGGGATTCTTCTTCCCATGTATCGCCGATAAATGTTCATTCATCCAGACGTGCGCGAGTGGTGCCGTTTGAAATATCAGTGACTTACCATATCCATTCAGTAAATTGACAAAAGTAGAAAAACCTCTTCACCGCAGATAAAACTATAAAAGCCTGAAACTGATTCGCTTGTAAACGTAAAAACATTAAACATAGGACATATAGATTGAACGCAGAGTCGTACAGTTTCTATTAAACGACAGACAAGATTAATCCTCACAACTGGCGATTGAGTAACAACACTGCATAATTTAAAGCATAATTATGTAAAATTATCAAGTTGGCCAATCAGCGCTCCTGTCTTGATGTGGGACAGATTTTCGTCATCAGTATGGAATTTCTCAAAGTAAATCGCAGACGCTCTCTCGCGCGAACGCCTCTTGCGGCCGGGAGATTAATTATTTTGTTTTCACTTGCCCCAAAACAAAATCTTTTTCCAGCCCCCAACAACAACAAAATTTCCGAAAGAGAACAAGAATGATAATAATTGAATAATATTTCAAGGAAACATTTAATAATTGGGAGCTGAACCCATCTTGGGCTAGACTTTACAATACCCGGCCACTTATTTGCATCTCATTGAATAAGAATGGATTCTTTTGTTTTCATATGGCTAGTTCTAACAAACATTTAGGGATATGTAAATAAGTGGCCGGGTATTGTAAAATCGCTCCCCATCTTGTTCTTCGGGTACAATGTCAAACTTTCACTTTGGGTTGTCGAATATTTCACCACAGAATTTGTCACCCTAAAATTTACAGAATGGTTTACGATGGAGAGAAAGGGAAACGGAACCATACGTAAATGACCCTTTTGCTATTGTTAACACACATAAATTTAAGACTGAAGTTCACCTTAAACAAAGTCATCTTCAGAGAACAGCGTCAAGACTGAATTCTAAACGGAAACAAAACAAATGCATTTGCCACTTTTTAAACATTAGAAAAAACAGTTCCTAAAACTTAAATAATTTACCCTGAAAACCATACAAATTAATCGCTGCAAACCTTCGAAAATAGACGAAGAACCACGCCGCCAGCGCGCCATCTTTGAATTCGGTGTAAGCTCCCAACTCCCTCTCCCCTTCTTTACTGTATTAGTTCCCAGGCTTGTTCTCCGGAACGCCTTTTGCGCTTTTTCACGCGCGGACTCCTCGCGAGGTTCGAGTTTGGCTGAGGTATGCAAGTGTCAGTGACTTTGTAACCTGGGATTAGGCCCGGGATTAGGCTGTATTTTCGTTTCGTTTGGTAAACCAGGTAGAACGATCTCTTTATGGAAATTGAACAACCGCAACAAATAAACTGGCAGCCGAAAGCGGAGGAGAGATCAAGTTTAATTGTGACTTTGATGGAATACGATTCATTGAAATCCTGTTAAAGAACCATTGCTGTAATTGATTTATAATAAAAAATATGCCGCTAATTTACCGCCTAATTATTGTTCCCCGTATACGGTACCCGTTATAGAGGGGGTGTTTAACCGGGAGGAAATTTCTATTGGCAGACAGCTGGTGGGCTTATAACCGGGGGGGCTTATAACCAGGAGCAATTATTTATTAGCAGACAGGTGGGCTTATAATCGGAGGGCTTATAACCGGGATTCTACGGGTATTTCATAAATTATTCCATAAATTCACCGCGACTTTGAACAAGATTTCTGTCGCCATGCTTCACTGATAGGCAAGAAACACAGCACACAACCACCCATGTTTAGCATAAATTATTTCGGCGTTTCGGGGTGATGGCCAATCAGAGTTGTTTCTAACAATGCCTGCTGTCAAGCGTCCTATCAGAGCGCGGTCCACGAATTCTTGAGAAACAGCAGGATACGTAAACACGATTCTAAACGGCGTTACGCAGACGTTCGTTTTTCGCGGGTAGCAAGGAAATCGGAGACGGCTGCACACAGGCTAGTAGTCTCCCCTCAATCGTTATCTCGATCGTCACGCAACACTCCTCCTTACTGCGTGACGACCTAACTGAAGGTGCTCTGGATCAGTGGTTTGCCGCTGGGACTCTAAAACCTTTGTCCTATACCAGACCATGTTCAGCTGATTTTGCAACCCTATACTAGATTAGACACCGAAAATTCCAACCCTATCCCAGACTTGCTACTTCTAGAACTAGAACGTATGAAAGAATGTCTGTAAGAATGTATGTAACTGTTTCACTATTAGTGTTATTAATGAAAAACCATCTGTCAACAATCTTGCTGCGATTATTTTGTTTCCCTTTTAACTTTAGGGAAGCCTATTTCTCTTCCGAGTTTCAATTTTATATTCTAGACTTAAATACCACTGATCAGTTCCCCGGCAAATGATACCCTATTCTAGACCACAATTCTCTGATTTCTATACCCTATCCCAGACTAAACTGCTTGAAAATCATACCCTTCACAGCGGCACATACCCATTTTCCTTATATTTATCAAATAAATTTTAGTTCGCCATAACATTTCCCCTGATAAATAATGGTTGACGCCATAGAATGATCGTAACAACGAACTAAAATTTATTTCATTTTTATCTTTTTAGACAGCATGCCTGGGAATTGAATGACACTAAGGAGTAGTGTCCTGTGAAAACTGATTAAGGGAGATTGTTCCACTGTGTTATTGTTCTTAGAAAAAAAGGAGGGCCACTCAGAGTGGGTGTGTCCTGTCTTCCGCTGAACTGGCTGCAGGAGTCCTTTTGTATCCACAGTCACTCCATAAATTGTTATTGTGCATGTCTGCGTTAGGACTGCAAAAACTTAATCATGAAAAACTGGCCACTACGAACTCGAGACAGACAACTGGATACAAGAAATTACAAATTAAAGAAAGTGTATTTTATTGATCAACTTTATTCCGGCTTTGTATTTTCTTTATGTTAAAACAAAACAAACATGTATGCACACTAATAATACGGATGAACTGTGAGTGAAAACAGTAAACTACCTCGTACATTTACAATATACACTTTCCTTTACAAGAAGCAGAAATTTTATTAACCTGTTCGTATTTAGAACTCTAATATTTAGCACAATAAAAAAATCATGCTCAAAACTGCTCTTAGTTCATTTACGTCAAGCAGCATATCACACACTAAAATGACAAATTCAGACGAATGAAACTTAGGCGGTATATTCCTTCCTCGAATTACTAAAATTCCCCTTTAAAAGGTTTTAAAAATAAGCCTTGTGCATATTGTAACAGATAGGCTTAGATTAAGCAGCGAGCATCTCATTTTATTGAGCGCTGAAATGATTAATCACACATATATTTACAATATACACTTTCTTTTACAAGAAACAGAAATATTATTTACCTGTTCATTTACAACTCTAACTTTCATAGCACAATAAAAAAAATTATGCTCAACACTGCTGCTTAGTTCATTTACGTCAAGCTGCATATCACACACTAAAATCTCAGCAATAAATGACAATTTCAGACGAATGAAAAGGCGGATTCCTTCGTCAAATTATTAAAATTTCCCTTTAAAATGTTTTAATAATGAGCCTTGTGCATATTATAACAGAAAGGCTTAGAATGAATACGAAGTTTCGGTATAAAAGGAGCCTGGCCTCGCCATTCTCACCTCCAGCCGTCAATCGACCACTGAAGCATTAACAACTGAAAAAAAGACATGCGTTATTGCTAAGACCATTGCAAACACAATTTGGAAAAACTTTATGAAAGTTATATCAGAAGTCTTTATGAACTTCTATTTCTTTTTTTGTTTAGGTAAAATCTTGGTTTAATTAGATTTTTGAAGCAAGTTATATTTAAAGGAGCTATGTCATGGTGATTTTGAGGTTTTCGGGTCAAAACCGTCGCAAATTAAAACTAAGTACCTTTGTCGAACACGAAATGCTTAAAGAACACTAACAGGAAGATATTAAGTAAATTTTAGCAGAGAAAATAAACCATAATCGGAGTTTTAGCGAATTTTTTAAGACACAAGCGATAATCTTGAAAAAATTGGCCCAATTTTTTCAAGATGCAATCCATTTCCATCCTGGCCATCTGCAGCCCAAGACACTTATTTTTACTTTTGGAGCACTAGTAGAATAGTTTTTAACAAAACTGGATTCTTATTTTTGGAATTTCACTGATATAAAGATGTATTTTGGCTTTATAAAGTAACGCTAAAAATGGTGACATAGCCCCTTTAAAGGACGCGCAAGTTAACCACATCATAGTTAATAGAACATTTTGTGACTGAAAGACGCCTTAATTCGCATTTCAAACCCAAAAGGTGTGAAATGGGGGAGGAGCTAAGGCTTTTATACCGGAATCTCGTGTTTAAGCAGCGAGCATCTTATTTTATTCAGCGCTGAAATGATTAATGATAATCACGTGGTTAATAAAACTAAGAAATGCGCGCGCAGCCTATATAGAGGTAAGGTTTGACGTGACATTGTGACAAACCAGCGTGGCATTGGAGCTAGTGCCAGAGCCTGATCCCGCTGCAGCGCCCGCAGCCCAGTCTGGGAAATTGTGAAGGTCGAACATGGGGACACCATAGGTATTGACACAAATTAACAACACTGTCACCGCCAGGAGATTCATTCCCACACCAGCTTTTGCCTGATAGAAAAAGAAAATTACATGGTTATTAATTGCGTAGCCTACGAGCAAGATGTCGTCCTCCCTCCTCCCTTTTCCTCAGCCCTGAGCCTGAGAGCTTGCTCGCAGGCTATTATTTGCGTCACTTCTTTTCACTCAACCGATCCAAGAGTAAAACAACTCTCGTGCACTTATGACCCGTCACTGCAGACGGTCTCCTGCCCGTCACCCAGCTGTTTCGAGAGTGAGGCCACATTCCGCCAATTATCTCTCCGTTGTTGGGGAAAACAACAAGGCAATCGAAATTCACGCAAATGAAAGTGTGTGCTTGCTAATCACCTTGCCTTAACTTAGATATTCTTCCAACCGTCTATTTTCATTGGTCCCGATAACCTGTCAGTTTTCAGAAGGGACATTGTTTGATTCCTTTATGTATTGCTTCGTCAGTCGATTACAGACTCAGGTACGGGGCCACTCCTATGATCATAACTGACATTGTTACTATGTGTGTTATATAGCGGGGTTAGGGAATCGGAGGTTCTAATAACCGTCATCCGACTGCATACATACCATGTCCTTGACTTTGAGATGTCCACCAGAAAACACAATAGCATTTGGCGGAGTAGCGACAGGCAACATGAAGGCAAACGAACAGGAGATGGCAGCAGGAAGCATGAGGTACCATGGATGAACATGGATCTCCTCTCCCTGGAAAAAGAAAACAAAAACATTTATAAATGAAGGGTATTTGATGTAAGTGCCGAATAACTTGCCTGTAAGCAAGCTCTCTTGCTCGCAGGATACCTGTGGGGAGGGCTAAAATGCTTATCAAGTCCAAAAGAAGAACTCACCAGAGATGCCAATATTGGAAGAAAGATGGTAGCGGTTGCCGTGTTGGAGGTGACTTCAGTGAATGTGGTGATCAAAACACAGACAATGATGACAATTGCATAACTTGGTATGGCATCAAGATGAGCTAACTGAGTACCAACCCACTTGGACAAACCCGACACCTGCAAGAGGATCAGAATTTTGTGGTTAAAAAGCGATTCGTTGCAAGTGGTTTGAACCCGCGAGTAGCAGTAGTCTGTCGAAGTTGATCGTCCGGGAAGTGTAGTTATGAAAAGAACTGTTACTTTTGTTACAGTTGTTGCTGTTGTTGTTGTTGTTTACAATGACTGACGTTTTGACAACCAGAGCGGAAGTCAACTTCAGAGTCATGAAGATAACTTCCGCTCAGGTTGTCGAAACGTCAGTCAGTGCAACAATAACACTAAACAACAACAACAACAGATCTTTTCAAAACCACACCAGCTAACCTGTGCCGGGCGATCACACTCAAGACCTAAAACCTCGGACTACCTTGCATAACAAAGCAAATAAACAACAGAAAAGTACTGCTCAGTAGCTTTCATTTGAATGGTCACACTTAGGAATTTTATTCACAAACTCAAAAATTAGAACCACCTTGTACAGCATGATAACAGCACCACAGAAAAGTACTGCTAGTAGCTTTCATTTAAATGGTCACACTTTAGGATTTTATATATCCACAGACTCAAAAGTTAGAACCACCTTGTACAGCATAATAAACAGCACCACAGGGAAGTACTGCTCAATAGCTTTCATTTGAATGGTCACGTCACACTTAGGAATTTCATTCACAAACTCAAAAGTAAGAACCACCTTGTACAGCATAACAAACCGGCAGCACCACAGAAACGTACTGCTCAGTACATGTAGCTTTCATTTGAATGGTCACATTGTAGAATTTCATCCACAGACTCAAAAGTTAGAACCACCTTGTATAGCATAATAAACAGTACCACAGGAAAGTACTGCTCAGTAGCCTTGTACAGCATAATAGTTAGTAGCAACAGAGTGAGATTGCCGTTTTATGTAATACGAGGTTCGTAAAAAAAAATGACCATTAACAAATAAACCTATCAACTCAAAAGGAAAACATCAGAGCTTCAATCGAACGAGCGCGCATTCAATTAACGTTCGAATTTCCCTTTATGACGTCAAATTTTTACTTCGTTCTGCGTAGCGAAACGAGTTTAGTCGTGTCGGGTTCAGAAAAGAAAAAAGTCCTTCGTGACAAAATGAAAACGAGTTTATTGTGCGCTTTTTTGCTTCTAACATGGTTAGGAAACCCGCCTGCTTCAGGAAACACTAACAAGGAAGGTACGTTTGTTTTTGAAATAACGAATCTGCAAGGGGTTTTTCGCGCATGGCGTAAGTTGGTAGAAACTATTCAGAGCGCGTGCAAAAAAGTCGTTACTTATCCTAGTTTTAAAATAATTTTCTCCTTTATACTATCCAGAGAACGTCTATTTTGATGTTCTAGATCTATACCCGCATCTATTTTAATTTTTATTAAAATAAGTGAAAGTGTTTTGCGAACATTCCCTTTACTGCTATGTGCAGATAAGCTAAAAAATTCCTTTTTTGTTTAGATTTTGTTACTAAGGTTTCTATAGTTACCTGACGCAGCGATTCTTGTGCGCGCTTACTCGGAAGTATTTTTTAGAATCTCATTTCATCATGGTTTATCTTGAATTTATTCATGTAAACAAGATTGTTTGCTGACATTGGCTAAATTGAAGGAAAGTCTATTAACTTTCAGGATAAGTAAAATTGACTTGGATTCGCGTATTGAAGCAATAGTATAAACGTAATGCCTTTTTAGCTATAGCTATTGTAGTGTGATTTACCTTACAAGCGTCTGCCAAAGCAAATCCACTTCCGAGCAGCATAATAATATTCCATGGAAACCTCTTGGACATCGACTTAAATTCCAGCAGACCAGGTGGAGGTTTGTTCACTATGTATCAAAAACAGTATTTTTGACCGGTTTTTACAGGAATAGGCAAACAATAGGCAAACAATAGGCAAAGTTTGATACAAATCAGTTTCTACCTCTTCGGGTTAATGAAGAAGAAGCAGAGAAAAATTAGAAGGTTACGATGGTCCATTAAGGTCTCATCCACGTGTAAAGGCTGGAATTTGCTAGATGCCCTTATAGGATTTTGCAAATAAATTATGTAGATGTAGATGTAGATAAAAAGTCAACACTGAAATTTGTGTGGTCGTAGCTGTTCAAACTGATACCGGATTGATTATTGTACCGATATGAAATCGATACAGTGTAACATAGGTGCGCGAAGACATTTCGGGCCTAAGACCTTTTTCTCAAATTCGGCAGTCTTACGAATGGCGTTATTAATTTTAACCCGCAAACCAGTCCGACTTTTTTATCAACTAAGGATTTTATTGCTCAGTTTTCAAAATCAACAAAACTTGAATCTTTTCTAGTAAAAATTATACACTTGAAAGCAAAGAAATATTAATTAAGGAGACAAGTTAACAGCTAACAAAGTCAAAATTCCGCAAGAATGGCACTTTTGATTCACGAAATCAAATTTGGGGACCTTTCTGTAAACCACTTTGTATTGTAAGCTTCCTCGTTAAAGATTTAAGTTATTAATCCACTTCCATCCTTACAATTCTGCACCTTACGTCCAAACTACCGCTTCTGTTTTGCTCTATAGAATTTTTTTATCCAATTAAGTTGTATATTTGGTGATATTTGATGATATAACATTGGAATAAGGTATGCGAAACATTGTTTTTTTCGGCGGGGAAAAACGCTCACCTGAGCCATCAGGAGCAAAGATCCGCGGCCTCTGTGAAGGGAACACGAACAACGAGAATGCGATAATCATTGCCACTGTGGCATCCCGGACGAAACTGAAGAAGAAAAGAAAAGGAAGAAACGAACATTATGAAGGCGTGTAATGCTTGCTAAACAATAACAATAGAAGAACCCCTGTAAGGCTGACACCCCTGTAGAGCAGACACCCCTGTAAGGTGGACATCCCTGTAGGGCGGACAACCATGTAAGGCGGGCACCCCTGTGGGGCGGGCACCCCTGTGGGGCGGACACCCCTGTGGGGCGGACACCCCTGTGGGGCGGACACCCCTGTGGGGCGGACACCCCTGTCGGGCGGACACCCCTGTGGGGCGGACACCCCTGTAGGGCGGGCACCCCTGTGGGGCGGACACCCCTGTAGGGCGGGCACCCCTGTCGGGCGGAAACCCATGTAAGGCGGACAGGTTCCAAGTGTGTCCGCCTTAAAGAGAGTTCATTGTAACACTCAAACCACACACAGACGAACTTACTCTTTTTCGAATATTATGGACCATCCTTTCATGAATTTAGGATCACGAAACAGCCACAGCAAGGCCAACAAGATAAAATGGCCAAGAACGGCCTTCTCGGCAAACCTGCAAATGGTTAAAACGGAATTATGTGAAAATGTGAGATTATAGACTTTAAGAAACGAAAGGAAAACCGCATGCGTGTTTCCCTTCTTGATTCTTCTTGGTCTTCTATGACAAATTTGCTTTCTTTCACATGAAATAAATTGTTTACTAAGCTTTACAAGGCGCGCTCACTTGAGCCAGAAGCGAGGATTTACATAAGTACTTTTCTTGATGTTTGAAAACACTTCCTCAAACGTTTGCCAACAACAAGAAATAAACAAAATAAACCCAACCAATTGTTCCATGATATCATACCCCCATGTTAGAGACCTATGACATCATACCCCCATGTTAGAGACCTATGACATCATACCCCCATGTTAGAGGCCTATGACATCATACCCCCATGTTAGAGACCTATGACATCATACCCCCCATGCTAGAGGCCTATGCAACCAATCCAAATCAAAATTTTATGAAATTGCATATCACTTTTGGCAACAGACTTATGGACTAAAAGAACGCGCTATCAACGAGAGCCCTCCTAAAAACTTATTATTACAATAAAAATACTTAATTAATCACATTAGAGTGGCTGTGGTTTTCAATTCAATTTCGAAATTCACATTTACTTTAGTTTTGCCTTCAACCAATCAGAAGTTCGAACGAAACCAATCGTGATTTGCTCTCACGCATTTCCCCGCGCTTGAAAACGCGCGGGAAAAGCGACTACTGGCAACAGTTGCATGTAGTCGCTTCGAGTCCTGCCGGATTGGTTTATTGGATTTTCTTCCTGTGTTTTGATTGGCCATCGTTCTAATACATGTAAAATATCCTTACGACATGGGTCCAAGTGATTTGTACTGATCCTCTAAAACTTTCTTAATGGCCTGTGATGACTGGTCCTTCTTCCCTGACCTCGACTTGCGGAAACAACGGCAACATTTACGGAAACTAAATAGGAAAAAAGGAAAAAAAACTAAAAATCTCACTGAAGTGGTGTGAGGATAACCAGTTGGCTATTCATACAGCACCGGCAAGGATTTTAACTATGGCGAATATAACCTCTTGTACAACCTCTTGAGGGATTTTCGCTGGGCTTTAAGGCGGGGGAGGGAGGGGGGGAGGGAGGGAGGGGGAGAGGTAATATCCGGAAGGGCTAATAAGCGGGATAAAAAAACGTTTCAGAATAAACTGATAAGAAATAAGCCGTAAGACTAACATACAGCATTATTAAAATACGTTATCCTCGGCAAGTTTACAGTGATCTGCCTTCGTACTTCGAACTCATCATCATCAATAACGTCATTGTCACTGTCGTACTCTTATTAGTACTATAGAAAAATATAAGATGCGGTCTACAGGTTTACTAACTTTCAATTTGAAGTTAAAAGTGTTTTAAAATTAAGAAAAGTAGAAAAGAAAGAAAGTAAGGGGGGGGGGGGGGGGCTTATATCCGGTAGGGGCTTTTAACCGGAACATATTTTTGTTTACAGGTAGATGGGCTTATAAGTGGGTGAACTTAACAAATCCATTTAGTGATTCGAGAAGAAGACTCCAACCCGGGGTGTACTGGATGACAAGTCAGTGTCTCTAATGATTGCAGACGACGCAAGACAAGTTGCATAAAATAGTGCCTAGATAACACGAAAAATTAGTTTTATCAACTGAATTGATAAATTAAATTGGCCACCGTAAAGAGACTCAAAATATGACGTTTCAAGCGCTAGCATTTGGACTTGTAATTGGTTCATTGGATTCAATCAATCAATCAATTTAGAGCAGTTTTCAATTGAGTGTCGAAAGTAAATACACAATTGCTTTGGTTTTGCATTGCTACGCTTTGTGATTGGCTAAAAAATCTCGCGTCCCCTTCTCGACCAATCAGAAGTAAAACCAAAACCAATCGTGACTTGCTCGCACGCGTTTTCCCGCGCTTGGCGCCGCCGACATGTAATTGCTTCGAGCTCTGATTGGTTCATTGGATTGTTTGCGACTGCTGTGATTGGTCAGAGTAATTACTTTGGTTTTGGTTTTACGACACTCAATTGAAAACCGCTCTATTTTACTCATAACAATAGATATATACATTCAGCCATTTTTATTTTAATACGTGAATAAAGGATAAAGGAAATCAAAGAAAGAGTAGTGAAGTTAACTTAATAATTTTATGAAAATAGGAGGAAATTTGAAACAAAATATAAGCAACTCAGTTATTTTATACATTGTTGTGACAATAAATAATACTTTAACTTTTTGAAGAAGGAAAATACATTCATTTAATTTTAGTTCCTTAAGTTGATCAGGGAGATTTTTCCAAAGATCAATTGCTATGAAAGAGATCATTTGTTTACTGGCATTTGTTCGCACGCACGATTTATACAGATTTTGTTTAACTGCATATCTGGTACTGTAATTGTGCACATGCTTGCGTAAAATATATTTGGCAATAATCCTTTATGCCATAGGTGAGTGAAGTTCGGGGCATGTAGGCAATAAACATTATTTACTGTTAGAATGTTTAATAAGTTTAGTAGGGGGAGAGCACTTTCAGTATTTTTCCCATAGGATACTGCAAAAAAGATTAATCTTACAACTTTGTTTTGGTTTGTTTGTACTTTTTGGATATTAAATTTGTAAGCGCTGCCCCAGGCTAAGATTGCATAAGATATAATAAAAGGTAGATAAGATTACAATAAAGTTGTGTTAGTAGATTAAGAGAGAGATAGTGTCTTAATTTGGATAAAATCCCAATATTTTGAGAAAAATTTGAGCAGATGTAAGAGATGTGATATTTCCAAGATATTGTGTCATCGATCATGCCCCCTAGATATTTGATGTGGTCTTCTCGGTCCAAAGAATGGTACGACCAATTTTTGGTTTTAATTTGTATGTTAATATTCATGTCTCTCTTTCTAGCTGACTTAATAATCATAAAGGAATAGTCAGATCGAATCAAGGAATAGTGGGTTATGTGGGCTTTCATGTTATCCTGCTGCCACTAAGAACGCTTCAAGGGTTCATTGTTCTCCAAATATCTGTTAAAGCTAGATTCTCGCAAGCTTGCTTGATTACGTTTAAAGAGTTTCGATGGGTTCTGGGAAGGCCGCCCTTCTTATCTTCTTCAACATTCATCACGAGATTGAAATCCCCTCCCAATATTATATCTTCACAGTTGAAATCCTGTAGATGATCAAAAAACAATTCAAAGAAATTCGGGTCGTCATCATTTGGAGCGTAAATATTTGCTAGAGTGAAATGCTTTTGGTCGGCTTTAATATCGCAAATAATAAAGCGTCCCGAGGGGTCCGAGAAAGCTTTCAGAATGTCTAAGTTAAAATTATTGTTAAAAAGAATGCAAACACCCGCAGCGCTGCTTGAGCAGCAGCTGAAAAGTGCCTTATAACCCCATTCGGTCCTCCATTTGTCAGCATTGTTTTCGGTACAATGGACTTCTTGTAGAAAAAAAATTGATCGTTGCCTAGTTCTGAGCCAATTAAAAGTCTCTTCTTTTGTTGTTGTTTTCTATTCCCCTGACATTGATGGAAGCAATTTTTATATCACACATTCTTTGCGACTCTTAATTATCAGGTCTTGTTCCAAATGCTGATTCAGCAAAATCAAAATATTGAAAGGTGTTAATTTAACGCCTTTATAGTAGAAACGATCTATACAAAACATGTTTGGAAATAATCTTGGCGATTTCAATAACAATTTACCTACTCGAATAAAAATATTGCAGATAGATATACATGGCGCCGAAGGAAACCAGAAATACATTGTAGGCTTGATTTCTTTTTAATAAGTTCCAGCTTAATCTGTGACACTAACATGACAGATATCGTACCTGGCTACAAAACTGATCATTCTATGATATTACTCAAAATAGCTATGCATCACAACCCAAGGGGAAGAGGTTTTTGGAAGTTAAACACCTCACTATTGGCAGAAGATCAATATCAGAAACAAATTCAAACAGTTATTCAGCAAACAAAGAATGAATACAAGTCTGATAGTTCAGTTAATCCAGCCTTGCTTTGGGATGTGATTAAAATGAAAGTTCGAGAAAAAACGATTTCATATGCGGCAGCGAAAAACTTGAAAACAAAATCCCGCGAGGATGAGCTGCACAAAGTAATAGCTGATCTGGAGAGAGAATTAGACGGGAACATCGCAATAAGCGAGGTACAAAAATCACTCCTACAGACAAAACTGGACAATTTGAAGAACGAGCTAGAAAAAATAATTGAGCACCGTACAAAAGGCGCTATCCTTCGTTCAAGAACCAGATGGTATAATGAAGGTGAAAAAAATACTAAATATTTTTTGAATCTCGAAAAAAGACATTTTAAACAAGGAACAATCAGCCGCTTGAAAAAACACGAAAACGAATTTGCTACTTCAGATAAAGAAATCCTCCATGAATGCGAAGCTTTCTACAAAGACCTTTATTCTGCTAAGATACAAAACGATCCTATTTCTCTAGATACAGACGCTTTTTTCTTAGAGAATGATACAGTCTTAAGCAATGACGAAAGCGAAGCCATCGAAGGCTGTTTATCTGAACCTGAATGTTATAGCGCTTTAAAATGTATGGAATCAGGAAAAAGCCCAGGAACGGATGGCCTACCTTCTGAATTTTATCAAACTTTCTGGAACGATATTTCCGAACCTCTTCTAAATGCTCTTAATTACGGATTCGAAATTGGACAGCTATCGATTTCTCAAAGACGTGGTATTTTAAAACTTATCCCCAAAAAGAGCGAAGAACTGTATTACATACGTAACTGGAGACCATTTAACGCTCTTAAATTGCGACTATAAGATAGCTGCCAAAGCCATCGCAAATCGCATAAAGACCCTTATCCCTAATCTCATAAACACCGATCAAACTGGTTTTATTAAAGGACGTTTCATAGGGGAAAACATACGCCTAATAAATAGTGTTATCGAATACACTGCGGCTAACAACATCCCGGGCCTTCTGCTTTTCCTTGATTTCGAGAAAGCATTCGATACATTAGAATGGCCCTTCGTGCAAAAATCGTTGCTCTCGTATGGATTTGGACCGTCAATTGTTCAATGGTTCAAAACCTTTTATAATAAAACAGAAAGCTGCGTTCTAAACAATGGCTGGGCAAGTAATTTCTTTTCGGTACACAGGGGTGTCCGGCAAGGCTGCCCTCTTTCTCCGTATCTCTTCATTCTTTCAGTTGAGTTTCTTGCTAAAGCAATTCGTAGAAATACAGATATCAAGGGTCTCTTAGTGAAAGATAGCGAGGTCAAAATAAGTCAATATGCTGATGACACAACTCTCATTATGGACGGTACGGAAAGGTCTCTCTCTAAAGCCCTTGGGGTCTTGGAAAGCTTCAGCAAAGTCTCAGGCCTCAGACTCAATAACAAGAAAACCGAAGCTCTATGGATTGGCTCCTGCGCTGGTCAACATGAACAATTATGTCCGGAAAAAGATTTTAACTGGCAAAACACAAAAGTCAAGGCGCTTGGTGTTTGGCTATCAATAGATCCAGCGACTACAGTCAACCTTAATTTCTCAGAAAAAGTAGAAAAAATTCGGAACTGTTTAGGGTGCTGGTCGGTTCGTAGACTTAGCCTTATCGGGAAAATCACAGTCCTTAAGAGTTTGGCTGTTTCTCAAATTATTCACCTGTTGTCGTCTTTTCAATCAAATCCTCAAACCATAAAAGAATTAAATGATCTTTTCTTTGACTTCATTTGGAGTGGCAAAGGAGACAAAATCAAGAGAAATGTTATATTGAGGAATTACTCTAATGGGGGTCTAAAGATGATCGACATAGCTTCTTTCAACAAGGCTCTTAAATCTGTTTGGATCAAAAAGTACCTTGACGGTAATAACAAGGGGAAATGGAAACTTTTTTTTGATATCGAGTTGGAAAAATTGGGTGGCCCAAATTTCTTTAGGAGCAATCTCAACATAAAAGACACGAAAAAGATATCTAAATCATTTAGCCCCTTTCTTAAAGAAATTATCGAAATATGGTCTGAATTGAACTACACATACCAAATACACTCCGCAGATTCCTTTCTTAAGCAAACCCTCTGGCATAACTCTTTGATCAGAATTATGGACGAACCGCTTTTTCTAAAAAACTGGTATCAAGCCGGAATTTCCTATGTAAATCAAATTGTTAAAGAACGACCAAACATTTTTCTCTCGCTAACTGAATTTGAAAACAAGTATAATATCAAAGTCTGCTCACTTACTTTTTACGGGATAATTTCGGCTCTCAAAGAGCTCTGGAGAAAACAAAACCCAGATATAACACCTGACTGTGAAGAAGTAGAACCTCTTATAAGCTCTATGCTAAATTCGAAAACGCCCAGCAGACTTGCATATCAAAAATTGATGAAAATGAAGAATAATGTACCAATTCCCAATCAACAAAAATGGTTCAAAGATCTCCAAGATTTTCATGATATCAACTGGCCCGCCGCTTATATGATTGCTATAAAATGTACTAAAAGTACTAAATTGATAGATTTTCATTTCAGATATCTGTATCAAATGTTGGTAACAAACACGATTTTGGTTAAAATGGGTTTTAAGGATGAGGGAAGCTGTACTTTCTGTTGCAAAGAACCTGAAAACATCTTTCATCTTTTTTGGTCCTGTAAGAAAATAGAATGTTTTTTGGACACAGGTTGTCCCTTTTCTACAGCAGCGCAACTTATTACCAAAAAATTACACCCTGAATAAACTTATTGCCTTGGGTCTGAGGCCGGAGACATCCAAACAAAATCATCTTATTAACTTTACCTTCTTACTTGCTAGATTTTTCATTTGGCTTTGTAGAAGTAAAGAACGTATCCCAATTATTGAGAATTTTTGGTGCTATCTAAAACAGTATAAGAATCAAATTGAACCTCTATCAACGAGTAGCCTTTTTTTATCTTGACTTTAAAAATTCTAATTATTCTCTTTTTGCACTTTCTAATTCCATTCCCCTGTGCATTGAGAACAAACAGCGCCTCTCTTGTCTTTAATAAATATAGATTCAGCAAAAATAAAAGATCTGTCAAAATATGCCCTTTTTAAGACATTTAAACTTCCTCCCCCCTCTTTCTTTTTCCTTTTCTTTTCTTTAATGTTAGTTGCGTTTGCGTGTGCGAGTATCTGTGTACTGTAAACAATTCTTTGTGTTAAAAATAACTATGCAAATGATTCTGTAAATATTCAAATGTCTCTGTAAGTCTACTTCTAATCAAAACACTGTATTTACTGTATTTTAGTATATATGAATAAAATTTGCATTGTTATTGTTAAAAAAAAAAAAAAAAAAAAAAAAAAAAAAAAGAACGCTTCAAGGGAACATTAATTAAAAATGTTCAATGAATAAAACATAAGAAAATTATGCATACTCAATTTTGAGGAACAGTAGCTGAAGCCAGACCCAAGCAACAAACAGAAGGATCACCATTTGAGGAAAAGCGTAACCAAACCAAGATGCAAAGCTGAATCCAGGACTGTTAGGGTAAAGACTGAAAACAAGAACAAGAACAGAGAAAATCAATAATTTCGCAAGTGGTAACCGGCTCATAGCAGAATCTTAAAGTTAGGTGTGTTCATTTATATTGCTCCTACAATACAGTGAAAAGGACAGAATTAGCCTAGAATTGCTTCGAATCGCTCATTTTTAGTCAGTCTCAAATAGGAATATTGGTCCACTGGTTACAGAGGAGACGCGAGGGCTCTACAGTAAACCTGGCGGCTATTTCTGTCGAATGTGAGTTTCTTAGTCATTTACACTTTGCGCTCTCACTGTACACACACGCATTCACTGTTAAGGCCCGTTTACACGGGCGATTTGTTGTGCAGTTTTGTCGCAATTTGCGATGCAATTTTTGTCGCGCGCAAGTTGCATCTTCAAATCGCGCGTGTAAACTAGCGGGATTTCAGTGCGATTTGGTGCGATTCTGACTCGTCCCCAGTCGCCTCCCTTGGCAAGACGCGGGAGACGCGCGTGGGGGAAAGACGCGGAACGAGAGAAACGCGATCGAGGGGAAAGCGAGGGGTGATGGGATCACCTCTCGTGCTCCTCTTGGCCGCGCTCTCTCGCAAAAAGGAGACTAAGAGACGACTGGGGACGGGTCAGGGCACGATTTGTCCCGCGATGTCGCAGGGGTTCGTGAAACCTAATACAACTTCGTAGCGAGTTTTGGAAAATCACAGCTAATCGCAACAAATGTCGCACCCGCATTGCACGGAAATCGCTATTAGTTTACACTTGCAACATTGCACTTGCATTGGAAAGCACGACAAAAATTGCATCAAAAATCACATGTGTAAATAGGCCTTTAGTGCTTCCCCACGCATTTCATGGATATAACCTCTATTAGAGTTGCATAAATGCAATTCACGCATGGAGAAAACCTCATTCAAGAAAAAAAAACGACCGACGCAAAGCAAGAGTAAATAAGATCATATGAACGACTTACCTATGCACCTGTCCACTAAACACCAGATTTGGAGCAGTTCCTGTAAGGGTAGCTGTGCCGCCGATGTTAGCAGCATACGCAACAGCTAACATCATGCCCTTACACAGTCTTCTGTAATACTCATTCTCAGCATTCTGTGGATCAAAATAATGTCACGAAAGACAGGCTAAAAAGAACTGAGCTGTTAAATATAATAAGACTGAATACCATAGATTAGGTGCTTCTTACATGTAGATTGTTCTCGGCAACATCGTAACAACTCTTTATGGCACAAGTACACTAGGCCAACAGGGGGCGGGATGAGAGCGCAAGAAAAGCCTCGAAAAGCCTCTCACCCATTCGTGAAAAAGGCTTTAGAACGGCATGCTTGTTTCTTTAGGTGATTTAAAGATATTTAATAATGATATTTGTATCAGCGATACATTTTCCATCTGTAAAGCCTGTTCCAGGGGTTCAGATAGTGGGAAGCCTGTTCCAGGGGTTCAGATAGTGGGAAGCCTGTTCCAGGAGTTCGTTGGGTGACTCTGTTATATACAGACGTGGAGTTTTCAACTTATCCACGCAGGAGGGGTGTGGTACTTTTAGAGACTAAACAATTATTATTGTATCCTATGAGCTGCAAATGTTTGCATCAGCTTTTTGAAGTAAGTTAATGCTCAATTTCGATGACATATATATCAACTGGAACCATGGAGATCTTCAATACCATAAAAACAAGAACAGTAATCACCTCTTCATCATCTTCGTCCCCAATTAAGTTCACTGAAGACATTCTGAAAATAAAGGAAAAGTCAAGATTTTGTTACCTTTTATTTTAAATTTCTTTCAGAGGCCACAATCGGGACGGAGACTACAACAACAGGTCATTATTTTAGAGCTGCCTGCCCCCAACAAGCCCGAATGACTTTTATTTTCAATATAAGGTAGTTCGGCGCGCGCTCTCATTGCGTCAAGGATGGCGTGATTTCTGCTTGTGTTGTCCAATATAGACGCACGGATACAGTCTGTCAAAGCCACGTTACGATCTGTACGGTCTGACAAACTGTAATAGTGACCAGTCGGTCCGTTGACAGTCCGTTAACTACATCTCATTAAGGGGACTTATTTTGTATCTTTCTATTTATGTCTATTGAAACGTGTAATTTCTTTGCACACGCTTTTAGAACGAGATATATACATGTTCTTTAGTTTCGCTGTGCTGCGTTGGTTCACCCTTCGTTGTGTATCTTCGTTTGTATTTATGTCTATTGAAACGTGTAATTCCTTTACACACGGTCTATTGAAACGTGTAATTCCTTTGCACACGCTTTTAGAACAAGATATATACACGTTCTTCAGTTTTGCTGTGCTGCATTGGTTCACCTTTCGTTGTGTATCTTCGTTTGTATTTATGTCTATTGAAACGTGTAATTCCTTTGCACACGGTCTATTGAAACGTGTAATTCCTTTGCACACGCTTTTAGAACGAGATATATACACGTTCTTCAGTTTCGCTGTGCTGCGTTGGTTCACCCTTCGTCGTGTATCTTCGTTAATGAGATGCAATTTACGGACTGTCGACAGACCGACTTCCGCTTTTACGGTCTGTACAGACCGTACAGACTGTCAAACCGTTTCACCCGTTACCCGCCAGATTGATGCATATAATTATCAGTGAGTCGTACAGAGTGTATAATGAGAAGCAATTTACGGACTGTCAACGGATCGACTGGTCACTATTACAGTTTGTCAGACCGTACAGATCGTAACGTGGGTTTGACAGACTGTATCCGTGCGTCTATATTGGACATGAGGAGTGAGTCTCCTGTTACTTCGAAATGACAAATATATACTGGTATCAATAGAAACGTAATGTCCAGTTTTGTTATGTCGTAGCGTCTTATTGGTGCATTTTCATCAAAGCAATTTAACTTGTGGTACAGTGTAACCCCGTTAATTTCAGTCCTAATGGGCCACTAAAGTGGGATCGTAAAAATAATGGATAGCGTTAAATTATGGTGCTAATGCCCTCCGCTTTCTTGAACAAGGGCTGCCAATATACTCCAAGAATCGTAGATATTTTTTCAAGTGACACACAATGAAATAGCATTTTCGAAGGTCCTATTCAGCGATTGAAAACTGTGTTTGTTTTCTAGCAATCTGAAACCATTGTCGAAACGAAACAAACACATTTCGGACCCGTTACGCGATAAAATGCTCCATTTTTATAGTATTTTAGCTGCCTTGTACACTGGTTTCTACGCTCTATCCGCCATTTTAAAAGCGGAGGCCCTGAGGACGAGCTTGTTTTTGAGGCATGTTGCCGTCGCGTGTCCACCGCGGTCAAACGTCCGAGGCGTTTTTCGTTTTATTTAGTGGGATTTCATTTAATATTAAATGGAAATCTGGGCAAAGATGAATAAAAAAAATAGTTGACGTTACTATCTTTTAATTTTTCTCAAAATGATGAGCTTTTTCCGTTGAAAACTGACAAAAACTCTTTGCGCATGATCAAAATTATGTTGGCAAATGGCGCCGACAATTCTGCAGTTCACAGTTTTTAAACGCTTAGAAGTTTTTCTAGTAAACTTTAAAAACGTTTGGTAAATTGACAGTGTATTGGCAATAAATTAAACTTTAAACAGTGAAATGACAACCTTAGCTTTTAAGTACTTTGCTTAACTTTTGCAAATTTCTCTCGTTTGACCGCGGTTAACGTCGCGTGTAACGTCGTGCGCATGCGCCGTAATTTGCCGTGCGTGCACTAACTGTACCTTTCATCCTTTTTATAACGGAACCCTGCATCAGTGTTGTCAGCAGCGCTACGCTCCCTGGTGATTTCAGGTTCTTGGACTGTCACCGTCTTTTGCTCTTCTTTTTCTTCTTTTTCTGGATCTTCATTTATATCACCGAGTTGAAACGACCCATTGTGAGGGATAACTTCGTCGAGCTGCATTAAAATGATTTAGTATTAACCCTATGACGCCTAGCCTGTTCCAGGCGTTCAGATAGTGGGTAGCCTGTTCCAGGCGTTCAGATAGTGGGTAGCCTGTTCCAGGCGTTCAGAAAGTGGGGAGTGAAGGATAGGCGGCGCGCAAATGAAAAAATATTGCGAGTGCTGACAAACAGAGGGAGATATCTCACCCCCTCTCACTAGTCTCCCCTCGTTTTCTCCGCTCATTCGCCCACCGGAGTTTAGCTGCTCCACGGCCCTACAATCGTAACAGGCTCTTTGACTCCAAGCAATACCAGATTACAAATTGTCACAATTGGAATGGTCACATGTCACTAATGACACTGTTGTTGTTCTAGATATATTTCGAGCTTCAGTTACCGCTTCATGACTGTGTTGACATGTCGCCATGCGCCGCCTGCATGCACTAACGTCTACACCCTTGACACCTTATGTATAACATAACATTACAAAATTCCCTTTTACTTGTCCTTACATTAAACTAAAGCTTGAGTTTTGCGTCGCCCGTGTAAACCAGCGGGATAACGCAAACATAAGAGCAGGAAACAAGCGCTCGCCACTTTACACTCTCGTTCCCCGAAGCGGCGTTGCTTTTGGTCAGCTCTAAGGAAGCTAGATGCGAGACAGGCCCCAGGACAGGATGCCTGAGCAGCTACTCGGTATCCGTACTCGTACTCGTACTCGTAGTCCGATATCAAGTTCCCTATTATCGCATGTGCAAACAACCTTGTGCTAATGCTTGCGCTTATGCTTATACTTGTATCGTACCTGTAAACAAAACAGCTTACTAAAAAGAATTCAGAAAAGATTCACGTTCCCACCTCATCTGCTTGACTATTATCATTGTTGTCTTTCTCCAGTCGATTCTTAATGCTTTCGTTCTTTATTTCAGACAACACTGCCTCAACAATTGGCACCATCATAGCTGTAGTAGCTGTGTTGCTTATCCACATGGAAAGAAATGCTGTGGTCAACATGAAGCCAAGCATCAAACTACAAAGAACGATAAATTAACAGAAATGGTTATAAAATCTTGAAATGGAACTGAGCACTCTGTAAAGTTCTTTTTGGTGCTGTCTTATTTAGCCTGATTACACTGCCTCACAACGATTTCTTCCTTGAAACTATATTTTACGAACGACCGACAAATATGGATTTCCAGATCCGTATTGTGCCATTGAATAGTTCCCAATTGTTTTTAATGTTATTTGTGCAATCAGGGACACTACCCAGGTCTGAAAAGTGCTTCATCATCAGGGTGGAGTTTCTGATTGTTTCTCAGATCCTCCTCCTCTTTAGATTCAGTCTAGGATTCCGCTCAACATTAGCCTGCGTCTCCGTTGGAATCACCCTCTGGTGTTAATTACAGGCGGATGATTCCGTTTGCGACGCAGGCTAATCGGTATTTAATGGGTGGAGACAGAGTTGATCTACATTTATAAATGAGAGGACTGTCATACAACCTAAACAATCTTTTAACTCGTTTAGTCCTAGTTTTATTTTTATGAATGATGGACCATGGACTGGGAAGGTTGTTATTGGTTAATAGATAACAAATGATAATGATGATGATGATGATGATGACGACGACGATGATGATGATAATGATAATGATAACTTTATTGAAACTCGGGTTGTTGGAGCTGATTAGGCCCCTAGCAAAAGTATGCTAAGAGGCCGAGTGAGGAAAGTGTTACATATAAAAAACAACTTATAAATAAATACATAATTATTTATAAATAATAAATCAAATTATGACTTAATCATCAGACACTCCACGCACTGCTTGACGAAAGGCCTCTGCTGATGTTAACGTTCTCGTGATGTCCGACAGAGAATTCCAAGCCTTAGCGATGATGTACCTGAGCGACTTGGGGCCAAAACAAAGATCAGTAAATATTCTGTAGTGTTAGCATTAAATAACACTCCTGCAGCCAAGCATATCCCTCACCCCACGCACACCCTACCCCCACCAATTAATGTCAATCCTCACCTTCGAGGTTGAGCTCCCACCAATAGGAGAACCCGAAGAGCGATTCGTTTGTGTAAATTCCACTGCTCTACAGCGACTGCCACGATCAAGCCGCCCATGAAGAGCACGTTTGTGTCTTTGAAGTACGGAGTTGAGACTTGCTTGGAACCCAGGACACCAAGCAAAGGGAAAAGAACCAATGGAAGGAGAGCGGTGACAGCCAGCTCCACAACCTCGGTCACCCAGTACACTGCCATGATGAGAATACAGTACGCACATCGCGCTTCCTGGTAAAATGAATAATATGACACTGGTTTAGCTTGAATGGTAATACAACCGGCACTTATCTCGGATTGTCTACTCCCTACCCCCATCCCCCTCAGCCCAGGATGGGATGCTCTTCCTTTGCAAGGTTACCAAAAACCATTTAGTTCACTTATTCACCTAGGTGGAGAGAGACAACGTGGAGTATAATGTCTTGGCTATAGATATGACAAGAGGGCTTTAGGACCATACGATTCGAGCCATAAATCTCGTGATCCAATGACCACACGCTAACGTGACCACAGACTGGGTGTAGCATGTCATTTCTCTTAGGTATGGTCAAAATAGCAAAGCAATGTAAAACACGCGACGCGCGGTCAAGGCGCGAGAATCGCGTCTCCGCCGACAGGACTTGCGACAGGTGATTTTCGCGCGCACGCGTGTTTCGCTAGACCATCTTTGGGAGGGAGCCACGCTACTCCATGATAGGCATCACAAAGTATCCTCATCTATAAAAGTTTACCATAACACACCCGACATAATTCTATCTGCGAAGTTAATATGAAACTGCCAAATAACTCTAACTGTCAAATATGAAGTATTTGTTAAACAATGCTTGGATGCAATCGTAGACGTAAATAATGACAACTTCTTCATCAGTAAGGTGGTTTGGTTAAGTGAAAAACCACTTTTTCAGCTATAGTTCAAACTTGACAGATGTAACGTGGTTGCGACGAACCTTGAGTCTGGATGAAACCCTTAGTTGTGATACTGTATGCTGTAAAAGGTAATTCTAACTATTACGTCTGTGAGGATGAAATCCTTTGGTGTGATCATTCAAATGGAAGCTATTGAGCAGTCCTTTCCTGTGGTACTGTTCAGACTGTTTATTATGCTGTACAAGATGGTAATAACTTTCGCGTCTGTGGTTGAAATGCTTTGGTGTGACCATGATTAAAATCAAAGCTGTTCAACAATTGTTTGCTTTTTTCCAGTTCCATTTCTCCAAAAGTGGTAATCCAGATGGAAAACTTCGCACATTTATACTCGCCATAAGAGCCAATGCAAGACGAGAAGGAAGTCGTGTTCGTGTTATTAGCGACCTTCAGATTGGACTACGAGTACGAGATTGAGTACGAGTACGAGTTTTCAAACCAAATTCGTGTGCCTCATATACTTAATTATCACACCAATCTTATCCCTAACGTTTATTTACGTGTTAGTCAGCAACAGGAAGGAGTTACAGTTCGGTGGATACAATTATCTCGAAATTCCAAAGTCGTACTCGTACTCGATTTCGTACTCGTAGTCAAATCTGAAGGTCGCTATTGTTTGTTCGCGTACATTAAAGTGCCCCTGTGTTCAAATTTTTGATTTTGATTTTTTTACATTTTCGTATACTATTAGACTTTCTTACTCATCTTGCCAAATTTCAATCCTTTACGAACATCAGAAGTCATTTTATTTTAACATTTATTTCCGAGAATTTACGGCCGCCATTAATCAACCTTGTTCCAAGGCTTGCTTGCGAATGGGAGAAAGTGACGTCAAAGACTCAAACATACCTCACGGGTTGAAATTATAATGACAATAAGCATAGAAAATTGCACGAAGAACAAGTCCAAAGTTTTTGTTGCTTTTCGCGTGATTTTCAATACTTATTGTTATTATAATTTCAACCCGTGAGGTATGTTTGAGCCTTTGACGTCACTTTATCCCATTCGCAACCAAGCCTTGGAACAAGGTTGATTAACGGCGGCCGTAAATTCTCAGAAATAAATGTTAAAATAAAATGACTTCTGATGTTCGTAATTAATTGAAATTTGGCAAGATGAGTAAGAAAGTCTAATTGTACACGAAAATGTAAAAAAATCAAAATCAAAAATTTGATCACAGGGGCACTTTAATATCTTTACCTAACATTTAAATTATCCAATAATTATTTTTAAGAGTTGATATGCAACTCATTGATGACATTGTCAATAAAGTCACAGATTGTGAAGTTAATAACTTCAAAGTGACACGAAGTTTTTTTTACGACCATAAAAATCTTACATGTCATGGTTACTCGCCGTTGAACAAAACAGACGGCCAATTTAACCCGCTTGCAATGATAAGAAGATTACGTACTTTACAATAACAAAAGAATATAAGTAGGAGTTAATTGTCCATGTCTTCAACGCAGTGATGCGAGAAGCAATTGAATGGCCTAGAATAAATCAATTTGTTGAAGTTTGGTCTTATACCTAAACTACCCCGTAAACGTTCTTGCTGTCCGTCGAGCTGGTATAAACATTCACGTCAATGCCAGTTTTCCAAGTTATACGTTTATCGAACATAAGAATAGTAGAACCAAGGCTAATTTTATAATAAGGAAAGACTTTTACTTGAACAATGTAATAAATTGATATTTGCTGCTCGACGATGTACAGTACGATGTACAATTTGCACGTTACAGCGTCTAAAGGTCTTAACTTAGAGTGCCGGGCATCATCTGACTGTGTTAGTTAGATGGGTCACTTTCTTTGCAATAGGCTAAACTGGCTTCACATTAGCTCTCTTGTGCTGATTTAACCGGGAGGTTTATCAATAATCCAAAAATAAGGGGCAACCTTGACTTTACAACAATTGTAAAATATTGTACAATAACTCATCTTGAACACTTCAAGTCAAAACGCATATTTCTTTAATTCATGGCCTTGAATGGGGCTTTTGTTACGCTCGACCGTCAGAGCAAAACCTAGAGGATGAAACCTAATGGTATAACCATTTAAATGATAGCTCGTTATTATTATCTTAAGCATTACTATCATGTGGCAGTGTTAATTTGTTTTTCTCAGAGATATCGTCTAAAATCAAATTGAGGTTTTTCTTAAAATAAATTAAGTTTTGGCAATAAACACAAAAGTTACAATCTCACCGATCCACGAACTGCAATTGGCAGCGGTGCTAACAATAGCGGCGTCAAGGCGAGAATCAGATATTTGCGCCATCTCAGAAAACTCTTCGCAACAGAGGTATTTTCGTTTTTGGGTTTTGTCTGGATATAGGATGGCGATCCCTGCTCTTTTTTTCCCGGCGTCTCGTTGGCTTTTTCACCGTCGGCCATAGATGTGATACAAGCCTCATTCGTCTTTCCTATTTCCATTGCGTTTTCTTGATCGCTCGAACCGAACCTCGAAGGCTATTAAAACAACGCTTGTTTCGTGAATCGAGAAATGTGTGCAGCCAATCACACCGACTTCCCAATATTGCTAATCACAAATGACAAATTTCCACATTTAAACAGGTGAACACACAGTACTCGACGTTATATTACAATGACAGCAAACTATAAAAAATTGAGCCAGTCTCGCAAAATGTTGAACTCACGGACCAGTCATACTTCAAGAGAGAGACGTTCATATCACATAGCAAATATACAAAACCATTGTAATGAAGCGTATTAAAGAGTTTAATTAAACTGCCACTAAACTAAAACAAATAAGTGGATGACAAAGACGTTGACAAAAGTGACAGAGAGGCTTGACAAGTCTTGAAAACAAAACAAAGCCAGCGAGCATAAAAGATGGGTTAAAAATAGAGTGAATAGCGATTTGAAATTCACGATTGGCCTCGTTGACTCACAGCAGTAAGCGACTTCCATTGTTTTCTAGGGTAAGAAGCATTGTTGTCATCCGCGGTGCTAAGAATTTACGCCCTTTTAAATAAAGCCGAAAGTCCAGTTGAAAGAACCCGGGAAAGAACTCATTAATGATACGCGTCTTTATATATTGGAAAGCCCAGTTTAGCGATGCAAGCACCAGCGCAGCGCGCATAAACACAAGCACAATCCCAAGCATAAGATTTTGATCCTTGGGCTTATGTTTATGCTTGCGTCAAGGCCGTTTCCACGTTGCAATAACTGCTGTTATGCTAGAGCTTATGATTGAGCTTGTATTTGCCTCATAATGGTTTGACGTATGGTGGTCTATGGTAGGTGTCCCAGTTCTCGCAGTGGGGGAAGGGGAGAGGGGAGGCATGGTCATCAAGTAGCTTGTGCGTTGTTCTTTTAATATGAAGAAAGATCCTGGCGTGCGTTTCTCGAAAGTCCCGAAACCTTTTCGGACCCGAAAAGCTGTGTTACGTGCAGAATGTTTACCAATAAATATTTGTTTTTTGTTGATTTTGAAAGCTAAACAATAAAATCTTACGTTTACTACACAACTTCAGCTGATTTGTGGGCTTAAAACTTCAACGTCTTTCGTTAGAAACTACATTACAAAAAAATAGCTTTCGGGCCCGAAAAGTCTACGGGAGTTTCGAGAAACGCACGCCTGGTCTCTGGCGCCGACAAGAAACTTTATTCCAATTTATCTTTTTCCACTCTTTCCACCTAGGTGTACGATGCATACAAGGGTACCGGCGAAAGTAATGCTGGGGTAACCTTGTAGTGGACTAGCATCCCTTCCAGCGGGGACTAGCAATGCTCCTTTCACTTCATAGTGTATAAACCAGCTCATCCTGTGTGGACTAGTGAACTAAAATCTCATCCATGCAGGGGCGAGTAGTAAAAATCCTAGTCACTTCATAGTATATCATAACCAGCTCGCCCTGTGATGCACTAGCATTCCATCCAGGGAGGAGTAGTAATACTCCTGGTCACTTCATAGTATATAGACCAATATAAACCAGGTCACCCTGTGATATCCCAACCTGGAGCGAATAGGCACCCGCCTGGTGAGGTTCCTATTGGCTCGTAAAACGACCGACCGCTAGGGGCGTTCGCGCAAACGCTCCTACAATAGTAGCCGGAAGTGATGAGGTGGCTGTATTCTGTATTTATTTCTTGATTTAGACTATGAGTATTCCCTATTTTCTATCAGAGATAGTTCGACCGAGAGACCTCCTTTACAGACGGTTCGATTTCATCCTATTGAAAACGTACAATAATAATCTGAGTGTCAGGTTAGAATTGCGACCACATTTTCAAGGTTGAAAAGGGCTTAGCCAGGCTTCTTTCAAGCGCGGACTGGGGAAGAGGGAAGGGGCGGCCGTTCCCTCTTCCCCAGTCCTCGTTTCGCTCGCCGATTTTGAGCATGTAGAACTGCCGCCCCTAAAATTGTAGTAACACAATCGCCAATACTGCTGCCCCCCCCCCCCCCCCCCCCCCCCCCCTCCATCTTCCAAAAAAATAATTCATTCCGGTACTAACATTTTCATTCATTCATTTGTCATTAAAAAAATATATAATAATAATAATACAATACACTAACCCCTCCCTTACGATGGACTCTGTTTCCGCCACTTAATACTTCTCTGTTATTAACGTGAATTTACCGACGTTGCCGTTTTCTGATTTCTATACAAACTTCGAGAACTAATTAACGATTTACATCTGTGTCGTGTTCCGCGAACGTTCCTTTGTTGCCCTATTGTTTCAAATGGCGACATACATAAACTGACAGACAGACAGATATGACTGAAATTTGAGAAAAAAAAAACATGGTTTCTGTGCTTTATAAATATTGTACGCTGTGGCTAAATGACCGGCAGTCCGATATTTCTGACAAATTCAAGGAAATCGAAGGACCTCATCCAATCCAAACTATGCTATCTTGATTATGAAGTGCGCTAAGCTATTCTGAAGACCTCTAAGTCACAACCTTTGGTTTACGTTGAGCGCTGGGCATAGAGTACGAAGCCATATAAAATTTGACATTTATTCACTGTTATTCTTTTTTCAAAGTATTTTTAAACGCGGTGAATGTCTACCATTTCGTGATATAAGTGTCGCATGGGTTCCTTCGAAGGCCTTAAATTTGTCAGAAATATCGGACTAATTTTGTGTTTTGAGATCGAGTCCAAAAATGATCAAAGGTGTCAAATTCATGGCTTCGCACTCTATGTCCAGCCAGAGATGCCCAGCGTAGACCAAAGGTTGGACTTATGATCAAAAGAGGTTTTCAGAATCGCTTAGACTTCTTTATCAAAATAGCACGTTTGGATTAAATAGATTCCTTCGATTGCCTTGAATTTGTCAAAAATATCGGACTGCAGGTCATTTAGTGTTTTGAAGACCTTGACCGGCTGCCGGTCATTTCAAATTTAGAAAAACCAACAATTTTGAACCGATATAGAGTGATTTTCGTAAGACCGTGAAACAGTATCTAGCAATTAATCAAAACCAGCTAAAATTAGCTAAAACTAAACAAAAGAAAACAATGGAAATTAGTGTCTATAAATAGTGTCTACTAGTGCCTACTAACTTAGTAACTGTTTCATGGTCTTACGATACAAACAAAAATACCTAACAGCCCGACAGATTTTTTTGTTTCCTTTCTTTAATGCCAGCATCGCAAAGCATTTGGTCACAGGCTATAAATATCAGCTACTGAGTCAATTTAATACAGGCATACACAGTAGCATTCAATCAACTGCACATATGCAAAATTAGACCGATGTTCGCACGCGCCTTTGCCAAGCTTTTCCATAAGTCGGAATGTTTTGAATACAACTTACACATAAATGGATTTTAATGCTAAACAAAAGGGTTTATTCATTTATTCAAAACGAAGTAATGAGAAATAACGGCTGTTATTCAATAAACGCTTGATAACATGTAAATTAGTGGTAGTGTGAAAAACGGCTCGGAGTCAATTATTAACATTCAGTAATGATAATACCCTTGCCCTCGGCCTAGAAACCGATAACAAAAAGGTACCTACCGTTCCTGGTATAGCAATGGGAATTGGCATCAGTAATATCGGTGTTAAAACCAATATTAGGTACTTTCTCCATCTCAAAATTCGCTCGCAAAGCGAGGTGTTTTGTTTCACTTGATTCAGTTCACTGTAAGAAATAGTAGGAGAAGCTGGATCGGGTTCTTGGAGTTGAGTAGCCTCGAGTTCCAAATTGCTGTAACGTCTCCCTCGCCCAGTTTCGGTCATCCTGCTTTTTTTAGATCTGCAATCTGTGGGTGAAAGCATAAAGAAATGCAATGTGATACCCAGGTGAATGTTGCAGCTTTCAAGTTGACGCGGTGTTCTTGCATGCATGGGGCTGCCGTAGCTACAGTTTTTAGGTGACTGTCAGCTTTGTGTTACGATATTACCTGTAATAACCTTCAATCCAATGTACAAGATGCAGTCAGTTAATCAAAGCGAAATGATGTATTTTGATGTAACGACGAACGTGGTGAAAGTTTGCATACAGTTAATGTTGCTGTCACACCAGTCTGTCATCACCACCAGTAACGTGCGTGACACATAGATAAATACAAAGTTCCAAGTTTCAGCCGAGCGCGGACTGGGGAGGGGGGATGGGGCCAATACCCAAGAGGCCTCAGTTCGGCGACATGCAGATAGGTAGGTGATCAGTTACCGACTCTCATTATCAGTGATTATGTTTTAGCTATGGCACACTGACGAGAGCTAATAAGCTCGAAACAGCTGTCTGTGTCTGCTTTCTAGTTTTGAGCGCTGATCATGTCAGGTTTGGCCGACCGTAGTGCCATTGCGAGAGAATGCCTTTTCACATTGTTTGATCGGTCCTTGCAGTGGTCTGTTGAATTGCTTATCACTGTTTGTAGCGGAGCACTAGCCGGGCCGAAGGCCCGGCTGCGGAGCCCCATACTCATAGAACCTATGCCCTCATTTTTCATGGTCATGGCTAGCGGAATGTTTCGCGGGCGCTGTCTGCAACAAAAACATGTGTGTCGCGCAAGGCTACCGCGCGTGCGCGTATGACGCCACACAACATCCGAGATCTTAGCGGAGGACTAGCTCGCGGGCGCGTATGACGTCGCAAAACATGCGCGTACGACGTCATGTTGAAACCAAAGCGAGGCTTTTTTTTGCGCGGTTACACTGCCGAATGTCACGTCAGCTGGGAAAACACTTTGATGTTTTGCTGTGTTTACTGAGCGGAGAAAACGGTTTTATATTAAAGTCGTTATTTTCCTGCATTTTTTCGTGGTTTGCTTCTCAAGACAGGGATGCTAATTAAGGGATACTCAGAAGCCGCTTTAGTGGAAAAAGAAGAGCTTTCAGGAATAAAATCTTGCTTCGAGGAACTATATACGTTTTTAGCAATGCGAGAGATGGGTTCGTTTTACGGATTTCAGCACCAAAGCGGAGATTTAAAGAATTTCCAAGCACAGTAGTCGCCGGAGGGACTTAAAGGTAAAACAAATTACATTTTTCGATGGGAATTTATCTTGATATCAATCTGTGATTGACTTTTTGTTAATGTGTTCTCGTTAGTTTTGGAGAATTGTTTTTAAACGTGTAGCTTAAATTCAGTTGTATTAATTTCTTTAATTTCATCGAAGACACGGCTCGGCCTAGGCTCAGTCTCCAGCCGTGGGTGTCTCGATGCGCCCGCGATTCTCTCCACCTCACGGCTGGGCGCACGGGTTTGGTTATTGTTTAAATTGACCAATCAGAAACGAACCCGCCGAAATTTGCGAGCATAAATTAGCGGAGTATTTGCATAAATAAACAAAGATGGCGGACTCTGCAAGCTTTGACAGCAGGTTTGAAAATGCTTGCTCGTACGCGCTTCAGCAGTTTGGGTTTGATCATTTCAAGGAGAAACAGAGTCTTGCTATGAAGGAACTTATTTTGGGACGAGATGCATTTGTCATTCTGCCGACTGGTTCGGGTAAATCCTTAATTTTTCAAGCTTTTCCACTTGTGTTGGATCACTTCGAAGGAAACCAAAGTTCGCATCAATCTATTGCTGTGGTCATTTCCCCACTTCTTTCGTTGATGAAAGATCAGGTCAACTACCTACAAAGCAAAGGTATAAAGGCAGCTTATCTAGGAGAAGGACAAGAGGACGAAACGGTGAAGGACGGTGTTGAGAAGGGTGAATATCAAATTGTGTATAGTTCACCGGAAACTCTCCTCGCTACGAGTCGCTGGCGCAAAATGTTGTCAAGCCCAGTCTATCAGCAAAATCTACGCTTGATTGCTGTAGATGAAGCACACTGTATATCTCACTGGGGATTTTCAGTTAAGAAAGGAGAGAGGGCATTTCGAATTTGGTTCAGAAGAATAAATGAAATAAGATCTCTCGTCGGGCGTGTCCCTCTTTTGGCCCTAACGGCAACAGCAACGAAGGAGACGCGCAACCAGATCACAAAGACATTGGAAATGGACAACCCACTACTAATTTCTGCCAATCCAAACCGCCAAAACATTGCTTATGCTGTAGAGGTAACTGGAAGTGATCCTCAAACTGCTTTTCAGCCACTCATCAACACGCTGAGAGAAAAAGGGCAATTCTGTGACAGGGTTATTATTTACTGCCCAAGAATTAGAGTGGTATCAACTCTTTATGGTATATTTCAGGCTGAGCTTGGAAATGACATGTATGTGGACAAAGAGTCATGTGATCCAAGAAAACGGCTAGTTGAAATGTACCATGCAAGAGTTGATGAACAAAATAAAGATGAAATTTTGAATTCTTTCTCGAAAGAAAATGGTTGCATACGTGTCCTTATTGCAACCATTGCATATGGTATGGGAATCGATTGCAAAGGAGTGAAGGATGTCATTCATTATGGGCCACCACAAAACCTGGAGAGGTATTTACAAGAAAGTGGAAGAGCGGGACGGAGTGCAGAAACTAGTTGCAGGGCTGTAATTTTGTATTCTAATGTTATGCTGCAACAATGCAATGAGAGTATGGTTGGTTACATTCGCAATGAGAATTTGATTTGCAGACGTAAACTGCTCCTTGCTCACTTTGATTTTGATTTGTCTGAGGTGGAACACTACACCAATCTTCATCAATGTTGTGACATTTGTAAGAAGAAGTGTAAATGTGATGGGGATTTGTGCAGTTTTGTTTTCTTTGACAATGTAGTACCTGCACAAAACAGTATGGAGTCAACAACAGTGCAGAGCGTAACAAGTGATCAAATGCATAAACTTACTGACAAACTGAAGTATTTGAAGAACTCATTAAATCATTCTTTCATTGAAATGGCGATTAAGTCCAATGTGCCTCTTCTGACTTCAGTCGACTTATTGTCCGGTTTTGGAGACTGTCAGATTGCACAAGTCATTGAACATGCTTCCAGAATTTTCTCCCTGGTTAATGTGTATCAATTTGTGGATATTTGGCATGCTGATGTTGCAATAGAAATACTTTTCCTACTTAATTTGGTTTTTGGAGACATTGATTATAATTTTGAAGAGGATGAGATGCAACACGATTCTTTATTTACTGTACCAAACTTTGATTTATGGAGTGACGAAACTGATTTTATGTTTGTTCCAAGTGATTTCTTTACGGCAGAAGATATGCATGGATACCCAGAAGAGGAGCAATCATAAGGTATGTGAGCATTAAGCATTAGGTTTTACATTAATTGTCTCTGAACATAGCTTTTTAAATTTGTTAAATGCCACTACGATGAAAATTTTAGTATTTTTGTCAGCTTTTTTTTTTAACGCAAATGTATCTAATAGGTTTAGACAAATGCTAATTGCTATCAATTAGATTGATATGATCTTACACCGCCAAGAAATAGCTGGACAAAAACCCACAAAAACCATGTAAAATCCGTCCGCCATTACTCCGTTCATAAATCCGAGCCCATTTCTACTGGTTTGCGATCTGGTACACGTGACGTCTGATTTGTGATGTCACTGACTCAACACGGTTCCCTCTGGGTCACAGACAAGTCAAAGCCAAAAGGCACATGTTGAGTCATCGATGTCACAAAATCTTTAGGCCACGTCGATCCAACTCTCCGGGTTCGGTCCCGGTGATTTTTGAATTGCTACATGTGCATGGTACTTAATATATATATAAGTCATTAATAAACAACTAAATTGGTTAGCTGAGATAAGTACTACATACTTTTACATGTACATTTGTGTACAATGAACATTGTGTAGACAAGTGTAAATAAAGAAATTAAACTTGCACCTAAACTTTTGAGCATCACACAGTTTTTGACAATAATATTACAGGGTTACTGTGTCATATTTAAATACTTTCAGTGAAATATAGTTTTTGAATGCCCTACCAAAGCAACTTATTATAAATAAATAATGACAAACTTTATTTCTGTGTCAAGAAAAAATAGCAGTTACCCACTAAGTAAGGACACCTATCTAAACTATCTAGTAAATAATTATACGAGCTCAATTATATAAATAAATTATAAGTAAGTAGAATTTTGTATAAAACTCTATTACATAAAATCTTATGTGATGTTCTTTAGTATATGTAATTATTATCTATGTCTAAACCCACTGATCCATGATGAAAGGGAGCATGGTCCATATGAACTTCCAAAAAAAGAACAAGATGAATAATATTTTCCCATTCAATACACACTAAAAAAGCTACAGGTTATTAAAGATTTTATGAATTTGCAAACTGTTGGCAAAGGCGTGGCAAAAAGACCAAATTGGACTTCCAGAAGCTTTTTTTACAAACATTATTTTGAGCTTCCATTGAATTTTTGGCTTCACATGAGCTCCCCCCCCCCCCCCACCCTTTTTGAAAGTTGATATGAAATAACCTGCAAATAAATTATTTATCACTGACAAGTTTCTTTTGGTTAACATTCTATCTTGGCCTTCTACCCTCGGCAATGTTCCTCTTGTGATCATTAATCCATTTAAATAAAGCACTGGTATTCAGTAGTTGCAAATAGTCACGAGGACAATTATGAAAAAACTTAAAAGGTACTCTGTCAGACTTCTTTGTGAAAACATCCTCAGCGACAAGAGCATCAACAATAGTAATAAGATCTCCGTGCACATTCTTCTTTGTATGTTCTGCAGAGTTATGGCAGACATCCATATGTCACAGTCCAGTCTTTGAAGCAAATTTAAAATGACAAAGAAAGCTCTACAAATTCTATTTACACTTGTTTCATTAACATTTGCACCTAAGGCTTTGAGAAGTTCTGTAACAGAATGATTGTCATGCTCTAAGTCAAGATCTAGAAAAACATTGTTTCCCGTCCCCCTTTTAGTGTTGACAATACGGTTCCATGTGAGACGCTCTGCTTCACGTGGGGTAAGCAAAGCAAGAACCTGAAAGAGGTGATACAAGGACTCCAGGGCATACTTTGTGCTTCCTGACCCATCCTGTCGAAAGTGTAACAGAAAAAATTTGATACATCTCAAAATTCGCAACCCATCTCCCTCCCTACCAGCATCTATGAAATTACGAAGTAACAATGTCATGTTCATCATACTGCAGTGATAATCGAACACATCATCTTTTGTGCTATTCTGATCTTCTTGAGATGGATGTGTGCTTGCTACATGTAGTTTTGGTTCTTCTCTGATTTCAGGAGGGGGGTCATGGGTGAGCTCATGTATTCTCCTTCTCCTTCCATCAAATTTAAATGATGCTTGGCAACCTTGGAATCTACATGGGTATCTTCCATCAGGAGTAACCCTTTGGCCTTTTGTGTTGTCATCCCATTCTTGTAGTGAATTAATATCATTAAAATGCTTTGTGTACAGTTCCATATCAACAATATATGTTGAAATAAACTTCAGCACAGTGCTTTGCAAATACTTCTGCTTTACGGGCTTAACCCTTTCCTTCATACTCTCGCTAAAACCATTGATAGTGCGCTTGTCTTTAACACTCTTCATTCCAAAGAATCTGAGCCCAGCAGCAGTAATTTGAGCATCTAGTACTGTGTTGAGGAATCTCTTGCATGGTGCAGGCTTGTGTTGGGCATCTGAAACAACATCACGCCAGTTAACAAGATTTCTTAGTGCAAATAGGGAAGTTCTGTCACATGCTGATGATCCACTGTAGAAAAGCCCAAAAATAAGCTGTAAAAGACAAATATATCATACAGTTGTTACGTTTATGCCACCTGAGTACACCAACTTTCTTATAAATATATGACAAATACAATGACCCAACTATAATTATTTTTATTGTTAAAGACATAAACTAATAACTAAAAAAAGGGTATTTTCTTTAAAAAAAAAAAACTCCTGCACCTTTTAACTGAAAATATGGTACAAATTTTTCTCAAATGTCTACTGTGATGTTTTCAAATCTATCTAGATATTCTCATGTAATTTAACACTCACAAGCAACTAATGGTATTATAATTTTATAATGTTATTCAGAATATTGGTTGCATTATTTTACAGATAACATTGCCTTGATCTTTCAGACACAACCATGATCACAATGCAGGACCAACTTATTGACAAGCCAGAGCACAGCCAGAGATCAACCCAGTTTCTGCAGCATGAAGCAACTAGCTGGCTATATAGGAGCATTATAGAAGCATGGTAAACAAAGATGGCGGACGGTAAACAGTATGCGAACCATTGAAAGGACCTTTTACCAACGTTTTTGGTTGCAAAGAAGACGAAGTGAAATGGCGAAAAGCCTCATACGCAAATCGAGAGTTTCGACTCTCAGTGCACCCTCCCCCGAGCTTTGTGAGGTTCTGCAAGACACGTATTTCTAGTTCTGGTTTTTGACATCACTTTTTGCCAGTAACTGTCAGTGGCAAGAAACATTTCAGGAGATTGATCACATGTTATGCACTGCACTTTAGTTTAACCAATGTCACAACAGTGAAGGATTGCGCTCTAATGAACCACCTCAAACAAATCAAAGTGTGAGTGAAACAGTTCACATGGATCTGTTCTCAGTCTGCAAATCAAGTTCTTATTGCAAATATCACTAACCACCCCAACATAAGAATACAAAATTACCTTGCAGCCCTACAATCAGTTTCCAGTTATATACCTCTACAAGTTTTAATGTGGCCCATAATGAATCACACCTGAGACAATGTGAAGCAAAGTTTCTTGTCTAAGGAAACAACACATTTGGCAATGTACCCATTCATACACCTGGGTGGAGAGAGACAATGTGGAGTAAAGTTTCTTGTCTAAGGAAACAACACATTGACAATGAACCCATTTATACACCTTGGTGAAGAGAGACAATGTGGAGCAAAGTTTCTTGTCTAAGGAAACAACACATTTGGCAATGTACCCATTCATACACCTGGGTGGAGAGAGACAATGTGGAGTAAAGTTTCTTGTCTAAGGAAACAACACATTGACAATGTACCCATTTATACACCTGGGTGAGGAGAGACAATGTGGAGCAAAGTTTCTTGTCTAAGGAAACAACACACTGGCAATGTACCCATTTGTGCACCTGAGTGGAGAGAGACAATTTGGAGCAAAGTTTCTTGTCTAAGGAAACAACACATTGACAGTTTACCCATTTATACACCTGGGTGGGGAGAGACAATGTGGAGCAAAGTTTCTTGTCTAAGGAAATGTCACAATTGGCAGAGACCAGGCTTGAAATGCCGACCTTCAAGTTGAAAGTCTGATGTACTAACCACTACACCACCACTGCTTCCTACATGTATATGGCATAAACATGTGTTTTTGCAATTACTTTGTGATCTGGTTGCCAGTTACCTTCAGTTCATTTGAAATGCTCTTTCCTTTTTTAACAGGAAACCCCCAATGGAGTATACAGTGTGCACCATCCCTCAATTTTTCAAATAGACTGTGCTTAACAACATTTTAAGCCAGTGACTGTGGCAAGGAAAATCCTAAGTGAACCTGATACATAATTTAATTCACCCTTCTTAACATCACACTCCTCATTCTAAGCCGCTTTGACAGTACGATGCTTTGCAAGTGTTCACCTGATTTTTCATCAAGAGAGAGTTAGTGGAAAAAAAACACAACAATAGATTCATTTGTGCCCCTTGGTTTCTTTCCTTGTGATCCAACACAAGAGGAAAAGCTTGAAAAATCAAGGATATCTCCAGACCTGTTGTAGAATGACAAAATGCATCTCGCCCCAAAATGAGCTCCTTTACTGTATTAGCAAGAGTCTGTTGAAAATGGTCAAGCCCAAATTTCTGAAGTGTGTACAAGCAAGCAATTTCAACGCAGTTGACTCCAAAAGTAGACCGAGGTTATTGGTGTCCTCTCATGTCATCCAAGTAATATCAAGTACAGTAAAATGAAAAATTAAGGGTTTTTCAGAACTCATTTTATTATGCACTTATTAACTGAGTGGGAGGGCCGGACGGGACAATATTTGGCTCGAGGTCATGGCGTACGGACCGAGCGCAGCGAGGTCTGTCCGCCATGACCGAGAGCCAAATATTTTCCCATCCGGCCCGACCTAACTCAGTCAATAAGTATTTTATAATATGACTAGAAAGTACAGGAATAGTCGTGCAGTGCGAGGTCACTTGAACTCTAGCGGGGCCGGACCGGCTCACGTCAACCGTCTGGCCCCCCTCACGTCACCTTGCGATTCCATTTTCTGTAGGATTGCGTCAGCGGGGCCATATGGTCATATTATAATACAATTTATTACACGGCTAAGACAGTGAAAGGGCCAATAACTTAAATCAACCAATCAGATTGCTTGATTGCCGGTCCAATATTCTCTAAGTATTGGAGCGGGCATTGTCCCGAATGATCCCGCGATCCTCCCGCCCGCGGGAGTCGTGTAATAAATCTCTTTTTAACAAAGCTTACTCGGGACTGGACTAGGAGAATATTGGCCCTCGGTCTTTTTTGTATTGGACTGGCAATCAAGCATTCTGATTGGTTGATTTCAGTTATTGGCCCATTGACTGTACTGTCAAGACCTCGGGCCGATATTCTCCCAGTACGGCCCTTGCGCTTGGTCAGTAAGATATATATAATACATGACAAAATTAATGCTCATTTAAAAATAATACATTTAAACTTATTTCAGGGCAAGATTCTGTTTCTTGTTTGATCAATCCAAAATACTCAAGAGTGTGTTAAAGGTGATTCCCTAGAAATCAAAATTGACATCACATTTTCTTTAAACTTTCCCTGATTGTTTCCTATAATAATTTTTTATAGTGATCTGAAATTGCAATAAAAAATATAGGTCACCTAGCTTGTTTAGGAGAAAACTACCGCTAATTTACTGAGGGAAGACTAAATCCTCAAAAGAAAATCTATTGCTTCAGAGTGCACGCCCACTTGTGCACGCACATATGACACAAGATATTATGCCCAGTAGTGATGCGCAATGCAGTACTAGGGAATCACCTTAAATGTGTCAGTCATGTGACACATGGGCTACAGTGTATGTTTTGATGAGTGACAATGTGATTACCTTTGCCCCACACAATCTGTAAATCATGTAACTATGTTCTTATTTTCAGTGATTTTATTCACATACTCTATTCATTAATGTAGCTTGAACTTATACTAAAAAATGTCATGTGTCTCACAGCTGTAAAGAACCAATTAAATTAATGTAATTATTGTAAATATTTTAAATTGTTTGTCATGATACACTTTGAAGTGATAAGTGAAAGGACAGAACAATGCAGTTATGAGTTTTGCTTAAAAGAAAGACTTGCTATGATCTTCCCTTTGGCACTTTCATGTAAAAATTTACAAATTTCATGTATGAGGGTGGTTATAATACATGTCAATACATAATTCAATTCAAATTCAAGTCATCGAAAAGATGATTTGAATTTGCACCCTTTCTCAACTTCAAAAATAGGAAAAAAATTGACTGTGTATTATAACCACCCTCATACATGAAATTTGTAAATATTTTAAAAGAAGTATGTAAGAGGAAGGGTACAAGCCATGGAATGGGGCCAGGGTGGGGCCTCATAAATCTAAATTGTGTGGTTTCAAGAAATATTGACTTTTATTACCATTCCAGGTAGTTTTGAATCATAATCATGTAAAAACATTTATGACAGTAGCTGGGACTAAAAATGTATTTAAACTACATACACAGCATTTAAACATGTTTCACTGTTGGTGTTAATGGGACTTAAGTAAACTTTACATATAACATATTAGTATAAACCTACTAAGGTTCTATCACGAACACTGTTCTCTTATTGGCTACGCTACTCACTATCTATTCTGTTGTAGAAAGTGAGTAGCCTTATGGCGGCCACTTCTTCGCATTTTCAAAGTGTCTGTGAATCTGAGTATTTGAACATCTAGTAGATTTATACTACAACACTCTTGATTTCTATCTTGTGATAGTTGATTTGGGCTTCACCCTCATCAACTATGTACATATTTACATACTATGTAAATATTGGTTTGATTCTTACCCCCAAAAATATATTCTCAAGGTGCCAATCTGCTAATTGAAAGAAGAGCCCATCTAACCGTCCCCCTTTTGTGTATGCATTGCTCACTGAGAACTGTCCTTCCAGCCCACGCTCTAGGGTCTTTTGGTCTCCAACAATAGGAAGTCGGTCAAACTTTTCTTCACCACTTAAGTTTGCTTGTGGTACCCACTCGTGAAGGTTTCTAAGAATGTCCACCATGTCCTCCCCTCGGTTTTCATCTTTAAACTGAATTCCTAGGTGTACCTGAAAATCAATGGCTATTTCATTATAATTAACAAACTAGATGAAACACTTGCACGTTTCAATGCTTAATATTTTTAATAAATTTTCAGTCTTGAATTTTGTTTGATAAAGCGAAATGATACTCTAAGAAACAGACCCACGATCTAAAATGAGAAAAAAACATCGAGACAAAAGAAATAAATTAGATTTATTCCAATTACCTCTCCTTGAATTACGATTTGTTGTTTGTTGTCTGTTGATTTTTTTGACAATAATTAGATAATAGGCAACCTTAATGCATGAATACAGCTGCCTTTAAGTGGTTTCCTACAAGGAGAGAAGTAACATGCATAAAATAAAACTGTTCTTGTTTCATAACTTAACTTTGCATTACACTGGTTGTAAATATATATTAAAACAGTAATTACACAGAATTTATTAATGTCAATTCACATCCAATTCGTAAGTGATGACTTCATGTACAGCTGAACTCTGTGGAAACCAGAGGTTAATATTACTATAGCACAGAATTCAGTTTTGGTAATCTCCCCTTCTTATAAAGCCAACCTGCTGAAATGTGTACCATAGAAAAAATGAACATTTTTAAACTAGTTCATTTTTTCCCTTTTGAGACAAAAATTTAAAAACAGTAATTCAAACTATAACATGCAACCAGAGGGATATCAGGGAACATTATTTTTTGATGGGGACTGTACCTTTGTTGTAGGCTTTTTCATTTCCTCTGAATATTTATGCTTCATATGGCTTGGCACAATATCTTTGAAAATTTCAAAAGATGGAAAGTGTTCCACAAAAACTCTTGACACTAGGACTGCAAAGTCATTCATGATTTTCTTGTGATCTTCTAGTGCTGGTAAAATATCTCTGTTTGGCAGATCTACAATATCTGCAAGTGGCTTGTCATCAGAAAATTCAACTGGATTTACCCTGTCGAAAACTGCATTGTGATTGCACCAGTGATGATCTTTATTCTGATTCTCAGATGTCATTTCAGATGCCTCAATCCATATGTCAAGGTTGTCCAAAACCAGGCAATAACTTGAAGGTCTCACTTTTGCCAGCTCGGTCAGTTGGTGTGTCAAATTGTGCAGTGCCACTTTGCTCTGTTTGATGTCTTGTACCAAATCAGCATGTGATGTCATATCAGCACTTGCGTTCAATGTCGTCTCCAGCTCCATCACTCTTGTGCTCAACTCCTTTCTCTGCTGTTTCAGACTGCTCTCTTTTTTCAAGTAATCTGTCACCTGTTCTCCCTTTTGAATCAGCTTGGTGTTGTAATCTTCACCAACCTTGTCTAGTGCTCTGTTAATGCTTTTAGGTGACATTGAGAGGCCCAAATGATTTAGTCTAATAAATCCCTACGAAGGAAAAATGTATACTTTAGTATTGTCATTCTAGCCCCAAAACGAAGAGATTAGACCGATCTGGGGCATTTGGGTGGAAGAAAATAACCGGTGCCTTTGATCTACCAAGGGCTACTCATTATTCATGAAGACGTGTGTCCGCTTACAATGTGTACCACTTCCAAGAGGATAGAGCTATAAAAGCAGTCCTAGAGCGAACTTTTAATCAGTTGTACAAGAATTCATTTTCTCTCTGCAACTGCATTGGTATGGAGTAAATAATATAAAGGTGGTTTTCTGCAAATAATATGTTTCAGCTTAGAGATGGATCATTTACCTTCTTTGCCAGTCCTCCAGCTTTCAGCATAAGACTAATCACATAAGGAATTAAGCTCATGACAGGGTCACGAAGTTTCAACAGAATTCCAGCTGCAAGACAGATTCCTGGATATCTTTTCCCCGGCGTGGCCAATCGATAAAAATCGGTACCGGTAAAAATCGATAGAAATCAAGTGATTTTTATCGATTGGTAACATAAATCGGTAGAAATCGATAAAACAATTTGGTGTGTCAAATCGATATTATCGATTTTGTTTGATTTTATCGATTTCTAACGGAAAATGTTCTTTGTCTGTTTTTGGTATAAACATAACTGGTACACAATGAACAAAATGTACTTATTCAATTAAACATGTTTACTTCACCATTTGTAACGTGAAGGAGTTGCTTTTCATGTTCACAAGAAATACGAAACGATAAACAAAACAAGGCAAACGATAATTGCAGAAAACATGTTATATTGCCAGCAACATAGAAATAACAAAACAGCAACTACATTATTCACAGGTAAATATGATGGGAAATATTTTTCTAGGTCTCCTAATGAAAGGTATATATGAATATAACAATTACTGTACTTAGTGAAATTGTGGTAAGATTCGGTCAGCTCCTTTTATTTTCCTTGGCCTTGGTAACATAGATCTACCACCATGATGGCTACAATTTGGCACCGAATAGATTAACAAGAACAATAACTATAATATAACAACAATAATAAAACTAACAATTAACTGTCTACATTAGCTTTAGATGGATACGTGCTCAGCTGAAGCGAATTGCGTTATATCTTCGAGACGAACACAGGCAAGTTTGAAACAAATAGCTAAAAACAGTTCTAGTAGTGCTTGGTAAATCAACAGAAAAGCGACCATGAGATGTTCAGAAAGTGTAAAATACAGTCCAAGTACATCAATAACAACACTGCTGGGACATCGAGGTCGGACGTCGCAGTCAACCGGCGTGGAAAAAGCCAGTCAAAGTGAAGCTGGGGAGTAAAACATTTGTTGCGTTGAATAAAAAAAAGATATTTATTTATATATTGTAATCCGCAAAGCTGTTGGCATGAAAGCGGATATATAAGAAAAAAAAAATAAAATAAAAATAAATAAAAATATATATATATTCACTTGTTGTCTCTTGGTTTTAATAAATAAGGCGATTATAATCGATTTTAAAGGCCAAAAATTCACTCGTTAAAAATCGATAACAATCGGTGAAAATCAAGAAAAATCGATAAAACAAATGAGTGTGTCATCGATTTTTACCGATTGATCGATACAATCGATATCAATCAAATCAAATTTACCGATTTATACCGATTTATCGATTGATAAATCGGTACCGATTTTTATCGATTGGCTACGCCGGGCTTTTCGCGTCTGACCGACCACACACAAATTTAGGATCCGCAGCTGCCTTTAACATCTTGTGTAGAAGGGGAGCTTTTACCTCGATCTCCTTTCCTGCCGTGCTCCAAGAGAAATTTAACATTGATTCCTTTGTAGGTGTCCTCAAGTAGGAAGGTGATTTTGCTGAACAAAGTAGCTTGGCCTCACTGCTTATGACATTACACATATGTTCTTCTACACACTCTTTGAGTTTTGATGATGACAGCATTGCGGTGACAATAGATCTGTAGTCACTTCCTCTTGCTAGTGCTTTTCCAAGCTTAGCCAAATCTTCCGGTAGCTCTCTTGATTTTTTGCCGCTTGAGTAGTTGACAGTTACCTATTGAAAATAAAGAAGATCGTTTTTTTTTTACTTTATTGCTTTTAATTAGCTTTTTTTAATTTTATGAAAGGAAAGCCTTTGTCGTATATTTTTTCAATTTCCTCTTAGGAGCTTCTTAGCGCACGAAAAGTTGAGATTAATATTTGTTCTTTTCCGATGCTAAATTTACAGATGCTTTTATACTCCCATAAACTCTTCTGATCAATTTTTGCCGAAAAAGCCATCAATAGACTCGTATTAGACACGTGTTTGCTAAGAAAAAGGTCGCCAATTGAATTCAGACCAGAATTCAGACCAAACTCAACCGAAACGATAACAGAAAGTTTGCGCAAGAATGTCAAAATGTTTTCCTTTGTATGTCAGTTTCTTCATTTTTCATGGAGAACATAATTACATACATGTAGTTTTATGGAGAACGTAAGCTTAGTGAATTCTCCTATTGAATTTTTCGAAAAATAGACCAATTGCGAGAGAAAAATGCCGACAACCTGGCTTCAAGTTTACGTTTCCTCTGCGGTCTGCACTACATTTAATTTTTATTAGTTCATTGTCATTGTGTTGCTACGGTATTTTTGCGGGCTGTACTATTATTAAGGGATAAATATTTCGGAAGAAATTCAACTGCGAAATCCTGAAAATAATTAAGATGTTTTTTTATTACTTCTCACGCGTTTGGAAACAAATCCAGGTTGATTCTTTCCATCACTTCATAATAAGTCTTCGTGATCATCGGGTGACTGATACTCTTTGCTCATTTTAATACTTTTAGCATGAAATAATAACGTTGACGGAAATCTTGTTTCCACATAAATAGCTTATCGACATTTCATAATCAGACTCATGAATGACTCTTCCGAAGCGTTTCTACCAGATGAACGGACGTTTCAAACTGGCAAAGTTTTAAAGCTATTACCGCGAGCATGAGCATTATGTCCTGTGAAAGTTGTCACTGGATATAACACAAGAACTAACCTGAACTCCACCATTGTCCTCTTTGACAATATTTAAATCTTCTGTTGATTGAGGGATTGGCTTGTGACAAAATAAAAATCCAGGAGAAATCATCGTTGTGACGGATGATAACGGCCAAGGACCTAACAACCGTTGAACTATAGGCTGTGGCGCTTTTGCTTCTTTATCTTCAACACTTTCACAGGAAGTAACAGGGAACAACTTTTACAGGCAGGGATAGAGGGACTGAAATTAAGGCTTTTGACAACTCCTTTTCCAGATAAACTTGTCCAATGTTGCCTCTTGGCGTCGGGTGACTCGCGAGGGGTGACATCGGAAGGGAGGCAGCGTTTTGTGCGTTGTTCAACTTCTTCAAACCGATTTAAAATGGAAACTTTCAGCAATTCAATGCTGGCTTTAAGTTTAAAGTACTTTTCTATGGCGCGTTTTCAGGGTCAAAATTACATGTGTAACTTCTGCCTTTTGACTTTCTAAATAAAATCTTTTTATGCATTACTACTTTTGAAAACACGTCGTTCTTTGTAAAGTAACTTTTGAAACAAGTTAACAGGCTCGTGCCGACTTTTAAACCCGCTACTTTGTGCATTACTACTTTTAAAAACACACTAGTACTCTACTCTTTGTAAGATGACTTATGAAACAAGTTTGTAGGCTCATGCCGACTTTTAAACCCGCTACTTCTCTCGTTTCATATTTGTAAAGCCGTATGATGTCACGCAACACTCCATGATTTGCGAACACTCCATGATGACTTGCAAACACTCAATGACTTGCGAACGCTCAATGACTTGCGAAACACTTTTCGCCAGGCGTAACTTGTCCTACTTGATCACGTGATCGATAAAACCCACGTTTCTTTTAGCTGACAGTCTCTCGATCTCGATTACGGTAGCACATCTTCAGTTTTTAATCGATTCAAACGTTCTCAGAGAGTGCGCTCAGCGCCTCATTGAAACTGCTGAGCGAATATTACAAATTCTTCATCGCCTAATGCTGCCGCGTCTACTACGACAACATCAACTGAAACGCGGCCGAGTGCGAGTCCGCCAAATCTGACAACTACCTTTATACCACTATCTATGATTTTTTTGACAGTGCTCCGTCCCGCTGCGACGCACGAGATTACATCTGAACGCATGTGGCACAACACTACTACACGAGGATCACACTCTTGTTGTACAAGATACATAAATAATGTCTTATTTATTGAGACATTTGCGAGACCACCTCTGCGTATAACTCTACAAGAGATCCTTTGTGCCTAATTTTGACCCTGAAAACGCGCCATACTTTTCAAGGTCCCTGTAACAAGGAGTTTCGCACACGTAACGATGAGAGTAATCAGTCAACCCCACCGGCAACACTTGCGCAACTTTTTCCAACAAATTCACCCCAGAGATCGCCTTTTTCGAGTATTCGACTCCTCCCTTCCACAAAGAAAACAACCATCGTTTTCTGGACATCTCACGAACTTTTCGGGCGTGGTTAGTGTTGTTTCCGACATGAGCGACATGAGCTACTTGATATTTCGCTTTTCAAGATAGTAACAAACACGCAACTTAATCGTCATTTGCATAATTATGTAAATAACGTTTCCATTTTCCGCATAATTGTAATGACGTCATGGACAAGCAACCAAACCCGTGCGCCCAGCCGTGAGGTGAAGAGAATCGCGGGCGCATCGAGACACCCACGGCTGGAGACTGAGCCTAGGCTCGGCCTCGATGCGCGTTTTGCGTTTTGCTTTTCAACATAAACTAATGGAGATTTGAATAAAATTTTTCGAAAGAAGATTGTGTTGTTTATTTTTATGTGTTTGTTCATTCATTACATAGGTTGAAAAGCGATTTTATGTAAACAAAACAAGACTTGAATTTTATTATAGTTCTAACTTCACTCGCGTGGCCGTATGCAAATATGTTTGTGTATTTTTGGCAATTTTGATTTCCAAATCAGTTTCTCAGGCATTTTTTGACAAGCAACAACTGTATTTTTTAACAGTAGTCGTAATAGTTATTCTAGACGGAGAAAAAGTTGTTTTTGTGAACTTTTGTACGGTCTAAATGTACTGTGCAGACGGTCGGGTAATACTGTTTTTGAGAATTGCTAAAATTGAAAAATAGCCCGGTCGTCAATATTAATCTTAATTCTTGTGCTTCCGACCTTTCACCTATTAGTTAAGCTTCATCTTAGTTAAGCTTGTTCAGAGGGTCTTCAGAGGGCGCCGCTGTTAGGCTAAGCCTAACTATATATATTATTTGATCCAATCACAGGTAGCCCAAGCTATATGTGTCACAGTAACCGTTACGAGAGAAATTATAAGGATTTGTAAGAGAAAAAACGGTCCATTCTACAACCCAAGACAAAATTAGTTGGGAAGGCTTGTAAAACGCTAAAAAATGACACTACCTTTGGGTTTCAGCTCAATTAAAGGCGCGCACAACGCTTTTTATAGCCCCCCTCTCCCCCAAATCCAATGTTGAAGACGTCTATACAAAAGACAGTGTAAGTTAAGTATTTGCGTTAACAGCAACTTGGGATGACGGGGGAGGGGTGAGGAAAACAAGAAACCTTCCCAACACTTTTGTCTTTGGTTGTAGGAGTTAAAAAATACGAACAAGATTTCAATAGAAGTTACCTACCTTACTTCGCTTGTGTGTTTCCTTGTCTCTTGTGTTGTTTTTGGAGCGATTTAGAGCGTTTCCTGTGAGTTTTAGTTCCACTGCTTTCTTTCCATATCAGTCCTTTCAAGGACTAGAATGGACCGTTTTTTCTCATACAAATCCTTATAATTTCGCTCGTAACGGTTACTGTGATACATATAGCTTGGGCTACCTGTGATCCAATGTGACGCAATAGATCGTTCACGGTATCTGCAGTTTAGTTAAATAAAATTTTGGTCGCAATTTTGGCCCAGGCGGGGTTAGGAATTTGAACGAGCCAATCACGTGCCAATCATGAGCCAATCTTCAAAAATTCAAATGCCCTGGCGGTTGCCCGAAGTTTGGAATTGATCGGCGCCAAAGGCAGGACAAGAACGCCCCCCTAAAAAAAATCCGTGGCTGCGCCTGTGCAAAGTTTATTTGCTCAAGGAAATGCGTGCGCAATGATTGGTCAAACCGAGTTCATTACAACTCGATAAAGCAAGCGCGAATTCTTGTCCCCTTGTGATCGTTTTTACTTATAAAAGAAATAAAAAACTTGTTCCTCGTGCATTGTTGAGTTATATAAGTAGTTGAGAAATTTTAAGAACACTCGAGAAGTGCGAGAAGCACTCGCCTTCGGCTCGTGCTTCTTTGCACTTCTCTCGTGTTCTTAATAATTTCCGCGTGCTTACAGTAAAGCAACAATGCACTCGGCGCGTTTTTTTATTTCATTAATATATCTACACCATCGTACATTTAACTGACAGAATGGACAGCTCGTTCATGCGCACATTGAGCTACATTTCCGTAAAGCTGGTGTTGCTGTCACCACCAAAAAAGTATGGTTCAACTTCATTTCCAGGCATAGTGTAATATTCTACCCTGGGTATTGTTATTAATGACATGGTAATAAGATATGGGGAATCGCTCTGGCCTGGGACAAGCCCAAGACCAGGCGAAGATGGGAGCCGAGAGGATCAAGCCCGACTTACTCGATCGGGTGGGAGGGTGGGTTGCCAAACTCTTCCCTTTTGCGGCCTCGAGTAGAGTGATGGGGTGGGGCACATGTAACTTCTTTTATAGTCTCATTAACATAATCCCAGGGTATTAATTACCAATGCAAATTGAGTTTGCATAGTGTAATATTCTACCCTGGGTATTGTTATTAATGACATGGTAATAAGATATGGGGAATCGCTCTGGCCTTCCCCAAGCTCACTTCCATTCTCATCTTTCCGACACCACAGTGTCTCTTCCCAATCCTTGCTCTTCCCAATCCTTACTCTTCCCAATCCTTACTCTTCCCAATCCTTACTCTTCCCAATCCTTACTCTTCCCAATCCTTACTCTTCCCAATCCTGACTCTTCCCAATCCTTACTCTTCCCAATCCTTACTCTTCCCAATCCTCACCCCAACTCTTACTTATCCTTAATATGTAATATAACCTAATGTAACTCGTAACAAACCTATGAGAAAACCAATATGATAACACTGTAACACAAATAACACCTAACAACTGTTGATCTAGCTAGCAATGTCCAAGCTCAATTGGAATGCTTCTAACCCGGAGACTCGCCCGACGAGAGCATGCCACTTCAATTAACTATCTCTGTCGCTCCCTTCTGGTCAGGAACCCCGTTTATATCCACCTAGGTCATACAGAGTCTAATTCCGAAACTCTACCCAGTAACTTGCTTATTTCGGAAACCCTTCACCGGATATCATGGTCTTTCTCTTCCGACCCACTATCTAAATAAAAGAAAGGCTTAAAAAGGGACGTCACGTATTGTGCAACCGATCGATAAGATGTATGAAAAACAAACATGTCTAGTGGTATCGGGGTTCCTGACCAGGAGGGAGCGACTTCAACACGTCTGAAACAGAACGTCTGGTGGCTACCGAGGTGTGCGGTATACCAACAGGAGTCACTCACCCTGAACAGGAGCTATTAAAAATATAGCCGATTAAAAACGGCGGGGAAAATAAAATAAAGTCTACGAGGCTACGACAACAATTATGCCAGGGATGGTTATTCAATAAAGCACTGATTCTGAAGAGTACATTATTCATCCAGCCATCCTGTTACATTCAGTGTTCTTATCTCGCCTCACAACTTCGGTTGCTCCAAATAAATTTGCCACGCCGGCGAGTCTCACGGGCACACAACAATGGAAGAAATCACGCAGAAAAGCCTCCCATGCGATAACAGAGCAAAAAATTCGCCACGCAGGCAGACCTCACAGGCAATTATCAGTACAAATTCACCGCGCAGGCAAGCCACACAGGCAATATCAATTCAATCCCGCCACACAGGTAAGCCTCACAGGCATAAATTATCCAAAACAAATTCGCCACGCCGGCGAGCCTCACAGGCACACAACAATGAAAGAAAACACGCAGAAAAGTCTCCCATGCGATAACAGACCAAAAAATTCGCCACGCAGGCAATTATCAGTACAAATTCACCGCGCAGGCAAGCCACACAGGCAATATCAATTCAACCCCGCCACACAGGCAAGCCTCACAGGCATAAATTATCCAAAACAAATTCGCCACACCGGCGAGCCTCACCGGCATACTTTAATACAAAAAAGATTTAATAACGCAGAGAAGCCTCCCAGGCAATAACAGAGCCAAACGTTCGCCACGCAGGCAGACCTCACAGGCAATTATCCGTACAAATTCGCCGCACAGGCAAGCCACACAGGCAATATTACTTCAATGCCGCCACACAGGCAAGCCACACAGGCAAATTCGCCACGCCGGCGAGCCTCACAGGTATACATCAATACAAAAATTTTATCACGCAGAGAAGATTCCCAAGCATTAACGGAGCAAAAACTTCGCAACGCCGGCAGACCTCACAGGCAATTATCAGTGCAAGAATTAAACAACAAACCAGGGACGCGAAGAGCAAAACACGTGTAACGTTCCAAACCCGATAAACAAACCAGATAAATTCATACGATACCGTATCTCATTCGCCTGTACAGCCGGTCAAACTTCAGCCGCTGTGAACTGCCGCGTCGGTTGGAGAGCTTATTAGCGCTGCTATTGCTTCACCTACCACAACGCGAGGAACTTGTTCCACGTCGGTCATCGAGTAAGTCGGGGTTGATAAGAGAGAACGCCAAACTCTTCCCTTTTGCGGCCTCGAGTAGAGTGATGGGGTGGGGCACATGTAACTTCTTTTATAGTCTCATTAACATAATCCCCAGGGTATTAATTACCAATGCAAATTGAGTTTGCATAGTGCAGTCTGTGCAGGGTAAAGCAGTTTCTTATGTTAATCTGTAAGCAGTCTCTTCAGTATTTTTTTTACTTAGTCAAGCGAGCGAGCGCGCGCGCGCGCGCGCGCGATCTACGAGCGGTGTGGAACGAGGGCGCCAGCCATTATCCCCTGAAATTGAGGAAAACATACAAAGTTATCCTATGAAATCCCTAAATCTCACGATTATTGTCGCGCACGTGCGCGTGCTAAATTATCAGGACAGTTGCTGTTGACAATGGACCATTTCTGTTGCGTGAAAAGTTCAACGGAGCAGGAGCCAAAGCTCTTCCGGCGGTTGTTCTTTCCTATGGTGCTACGAAGATTGTGGCAATCCAGCACGATATCCCCTCAAGAACAATGAATAGCATTACTTGCAAAGAGCAGCTTGAAATAATGGATATCATTAATTCAGGCTACTTAACGACAACACGGTATCTCCGTAAAAATAATGAATAGCATTACTTGCAAAGAGCAGCTTCAAATTATGGATATCATTTTAAATTCAGGCCGCCACCGGGATGGTATCTTCCCGTGGTGCTTTGTTGCACCACAACAGAAAAAAGATGGCGACCGCGAAAGGGAGTAAAAGGGGGAAAAGTGCCAAAGAAGATTAGGGTTAGGGTTAGGGTTAGGGTTAGGGTAACCCTATTGGATACAGAAGCTCACGAGCTGGAAAAATTGTCACCGCGCCGTTGCTTTCATATAATTTTGAGTCTTCGTTGCACCTCGTTATACTTCGTTCCACTTCGTTAAGTAGCCTGAATTAATGATCCATTATTTCAAGCTGCTCTTTGCAAGCAATGCATGTTATTCATTATTCTTGAGGGGATATCGTGCTGCCTTACAAGAAGTTTATGGTTTCGTATGTGCAACACCATCAAGTCCTGTTACATACAAAACACAGCCTTCGTAGTAGCCGACAGTTACAGGGCGAGGGAAGGAGGGGGAGGGAGGCGGAATCTACCCCCCTCCCCCCACCCGGTATCAGAAGACAAAAATGCCCGGTCTAAATAGGGTTAAGCAACTAAGTGGCGCGCGTTTTTATAGTAGTAATCTAAAACAACACCAAAAACACCGGCATTTACATCTAATTATTTGGCCAGATTAACAAGAATGATAAAAGAGTGGGTTTATTCTATTTAAACCGCTGTTGCGAAACCAAAACTTGATAAGGTTTGTAGCTGGTTTTGGCAACTTTTTTATAAGTTTTTAATGACCTTGATCCAAGAACTGCATTTTGGACGCCGAACTGTTGAGTACCATGCCTTCCATAGTTTTCCATTATATTGGGTAGTCCTGCACTTGTCCAAACGATGTCTGTAATTCTCTAAGAAAACAATAGATTTGTCCCGCTGGGATAGGGATTTAGGGATAGGGGCATTGTTCAAGTGATATATCAATTGTATCGTTCGCCAATCACAGACATCGTTTGGACAGCTACGACCCCGCGGGTGTTTCTTGGTGTTGCGGAAACTATTGTTGGTTAGCTTTTGTGTTGTGGTGTGGGTATTGTTTACTTTCTTTTGAATCTTTTGTTTTACGTCATTTGGTGATCGCAACACCAAGAAACTGCCGACCCCGCTCATTACATTAGCATGCTTTAAAAAGTCTTAGAAAAGTAAAATAGCCGAAAGAAACTTGTGCGAAACACTATGCTTTTTCTCCAAGTTATCCGTGCCGAGCGAGGGGAAAGTGGAGTGTTTCAAATCACGATTTCCCGCGCTTGGTGCCGCCGACATGTGATTGCTTCGACCTCTGATTGGTTCATTGGATTGTTTACGACTGCTGTGATTGGTCAGAGTAATTACTTTGGTTTTGGTTTTACCACACTCAATTGAAAACTGCTCTATTTAATCAATACTTTTTGTCTTCATTTGTAAGCACATGTTGTTTTTTTGTTTTCTATCATTTTTTCTTGTTTATGAGAAAGTCACTTTGAAGACACGTTGTTTGCTTTGTGACGTCTATATTCATCCTTATTCAAATTCACTTTTAGCTGATCATACCAGGATCAAGTTGTGGCAACAACACTACAACCACACGAGTAAAAGTGCAATTTTGAAAGGTCATATTTTAGGCAAAATGGTTAAATTCAACGCGTCAAGTGAGTGCAAGCAATTCAAACTAGTGGGCGCCCAACGAGGACTGTTTAGGAAAAAACGTGAAATGGCGTTCCACTGTTTTTATATCATAATATAATTTTCTTTAAAGGACATTGTGAAAGCTAGTACAGTTGTACTATATAGTTTTACTATCTACTAGGATCTTTCAGCTGAATATTTCAGCGGCAGAAAAATTTATGAAAAGGAACTTACATAATATAGTAAAGGAACGAAAATGATATATAGAAAATAGAGACGTGATATAATTTGTTTTTTTCATGCCCCTGAGTTGACAAGGTAAATTGGCCACCTTAAGTAACAATCCGTGTAAGAAGTAGGCAATTTTCTATTGTTCCGATGCATTTCGCTTTCCCCACATAAGAATGTTTAGATTTTCGTACTGAGAATACGTCAACCTATGGACAACATGGTTTTGAAATAAAATTTACTGAAACTTTATTTTAAAGCGATGTTTCTTTTGTTACAAGATTTTATCCAACCTTGAGACTCCAAAACAATGGCCAAGAAAGACTTTTAATTTTCCATGTTCCCCACATAGAATTTTTGTTGCATTAAAAATCACAATAGTTTTCACTAAAAGGGAATCAATTAGTAAACTAGAGATAAATAAATGCGCTGCCTGATGAAGTTATAGTAGATTTTCATGTTTTAGCCAATGAGGTGGACGGTTTCAACAATAGCACAATTCACACCTTTCTGCATTCCGTGGATTTGGGTTGCCTACTTCTTACACGGATTGTTACTTAAAAATATTGAAAAAACTTTACATTAATAACTCGGAAAATAAAAATGAATTTTTATTTGTTCACTCCCCGACCGACGCAGCACCACAGTTTCTTTATAAACTAACCCCTTCATTAGAAAATTAAAAAGTGACTTTGACTTGAATCGCTTTTCAACAACTTTACTCAAGTTTTCACCTCTAATACTGACAATGCATAAAATACAATACAGTGTACAATGAAAGGTATTTGCCTATGCATCTGATTGAAACAACGTTGTAGGGAAACAAATCTACAAAATAAGACGATTGACTTAGAAATCTTAAGGTATCACCCAGGGAAAAAATTGCCATTTTTCAAAAATCGAGATTTTTAGATATTTTTTTTTTATATATTTTCCTCTTTACTCGCAATGAAAATTTTGGCGAGTTGAGCGTACGTTTTAAACTACAAGTCGGCAGCCCCTGGACCAATTTCGCTGAAATTTGGGAAAATTATTGTCAGATAGTTTTCCTACAAAATCGTGTTTGCGAATTGTAGTTGCCGTTTTCATTTTGAAGTTACAGCATTTTCCCCACAGAGATTGCTTTTTTCCGTTTATTTTTGGCGGGCGTGAACCTTACTTTAAGAACACATATACTTTTGCAAATATCTTATCATTTTCGGAATTTGTGCCCTTTTTAAAGGAATAAGCCATAATCTCGAATTTTAGTAATATTTTTTTTTCTTTTTGCAATATTTATTCAATGTGGCAAATGTAAAAAACAAAAAAAAAATAAAAATAAAAACTTCACTCACTTAAAAACATGCAATCACTTCAATAGAACCGCAACTGATTATGCACTAAAAGTAGATATAATCATCTTTGTCATCAGGTATCCCCTCGACACTATTTGGATGAGAATTCCTATGATTAAATTTCTCATTTCCACTTCGATGTTCCCTGTCATCATCATCATCGTCGTCGTCATCATCATCATCATCGTCGTAGTTATCGCAATCTTCGTCATCGCTCAAACAAGCTTCTTCATAATCATCATAGATTTCATTTAAATTAAGATGATGCGTAGCAGCCTCTTGATCAATGGGGTTTTCATCAAAATTGCTATCGAGCCCTGCTCTCAGCCGCCTAAATGCGCCGCCCATTTCTTTCTGGTCACCATGGAGATACTTAGCAGTGAACAGATTCTGGTTTCCATGGCAATCTACTTCATCACCACATGGCTCTTCCTTCTCCTGATGGGCTGCATCCTTCATTTTGTGAGGCTTCCCATGTGATTTCCCACCAATCAGAACTAATATAAGAATCAACATTTCCATCTTTCCGGTATTCATCTCTGTAAAAGGAAAATTAATTTAACTATACTGAGTTGTGTTCATCACAGATTCCATCTAGTAGTTCTTCTTTCTTCACGATCATTGGCAACAAACAAAATTTGCTGGACAGATTGAAAAAACTTGTAAATAAACTACTACCTTTATATAACTCAAGGAAGAAAATCCCCTTGACAAAAAATTCCGAAAACTCACGTTACTCTTATGTTACAATATTCTTTTTGTGTCCTGATTTATAGATTTAGTTTGCTCAAAATAGCATGCAGTTGAGAGTACATTTACTGTAACGTGTCCATTTATAACGAATTTGATCGAGTAAAACAAGGCACCCTGCTCTTTACCAAATATAAAATGAACAGAATGGCACTTTGCGTTTAATTCAGTTCACAGCATCGTTATCTCGCATAAAAAAACGACCCGGGCGTTTATTTAAAACGACCTCGAGGTCGGACGCTTAATCGAACAGAGATTATTGAGATAAAGAAAAGCAGGCTTGTACTTACTTAACATGATGCAAACACAAAGGATAATTCAACAGTTTATCGAAGGAACTCGAGCCGTAAGCGATGATTTACATAGTAACTTTAAAATTTTCATAAACTACCATTTCAGTAATTTCCCCTACTAAACCACTTCGAACGCTTGCCTTTATAGTGTATGAGCCAAGGGGGGTTGTCGGTACCATATTGATGGACAAAGAGTGTTGTGGTTTTTCTTAATGTACTTCACCTATAGTTTATAGATATGTGTGATAGCATGTGACAAAGTGTCATCTTCTGTGTTTTTTTTGGGGGGAGGGGTGGGTCGGTATGTCGCCTTATGGTGGTATGTATTTCTCCTTCAAGAGGTGCCTAGAACATCCATAAATATGTTTACTTATATGTTGCAAGCATTTCCTTTGAAATGAATTTCAGGTTGAGGTCTCAGAATTATAGTCAGTCCTCTTTGACCTTGTTTGGGGGGGGGGGGGGGGGGGGAGGGGGGGGTGAAGGGGTGGGGTGAAAGGGCGGTGGGAGGGAAAAAATTATGTCACTAATTTTGAATGCAGTACCAAAACAAAAAAAGGCGTTTGGAATTAAGATTACCAATAGCCCATGTCCGATATATCAAATTTCTAACATGACTCAGAGGTTTATGGATAAATTGCAAATTTTTCACGATTCCATTGTCCCGTAATTCCCAGAAGAGTCTTGAGTAAAGAGAAAACCAAACCTGATTAAGAGATGTGACGGGAAAGACTCGGAGTCATGTTAGAATTTTTATATATCGAACGTGGGCTATTAAAACCCAGAACTTAATTCTCATTTCCTGGGCTGCCTGTTCAATTTTTGTAAGTTGAGCCCACAGTACCAACTGCTGATATTGTCCAGTGAGCTTTCTTCGAACGTGAGGTAAGTTTCAGGTCTCGGAAAATTATCTTATTGTTGCACTCCAAAATGAATGTTTTACACTAAAAAGATGATTTTTCACCTTCGGCATAAGCTTTTTATCCATTCAACTTCCTACAAAAGGAACTTTTAGGCAATTATTTCGTTTCTTTGGTATCTGTAAGTTTTCAAGATGGCGGCCACAAACTGAATGAAGATCTTTGGCCTTGTTTACCATACATAGAACTTTTGTTAACTAAAAAATCTCACCCTATGATTACATTTGGCTAGAATGTAATGATTTACCTCGTTGTATTGAGGGGGTTCTTCCTGAGAGGTTTACTTCAGATTAATGAATCTTAACATGTACATTACTACCACAATTTTCAAGATGGCTGCCTAGCCCAAAAAAAATCATCGCAGTACTGGGCATTTAGTTCGGTGTTTTTAACTGCAAATAAGGGCAATTAAGTGGTAATTAAGGGTAACTACACTGGTAAATACGTCATATTTTGTTTTTATAATGCAAGGGAATGTATATTTTCCCAGTCACATATTTACTAATCATCTTAGGCTTTGTCTTTTTTATTCGACTAATACAGCCAATGTCAGCAGCCATATGGATAGACGTAAACAAACATTTTGTATCATTCATAAGGAAGGTTTGAAAATTGAAGATGACCACTTGATCAGCCCCCAAAGTTATGATTCTTGGGCAACGTTGTTAGAAGCGGCAGAGATTCGAAAACATGAGGCCGTTCTTAAAATTGCAAGAAATACCCGAGAAGGGGAAGTACCTGAGATATTCTACCATAGGAAATGTCGCAGTGCCTTTACTATCAAGAGAGATTTGGATTCGCTCAAAAGAAAACATGCATTGGAAGAGGAAATCCATGAAGATGAATCTTCACTTGAAACGCCGAGAAAAAGAAGTGTGGCCTCCTCATCCCATGTCTATCAACAGGAGTGCATTTTCTGTGAGAGGCCCAAGTATGTAAACCGTACACTAGAGAAGCTCGTCAAAGCTACTCAGCTAAGAGTGGACCAGACGCTGCGCCAGATAGCTACCGCTAGATGTGACAAGAGGATCCTGGCAATTACAAGTAGAGATATTGTCGCAGCAGAGGCACACTACCATAGATCCTGCTACCGTGATTACACCAGGCCCACTCAACAGCAACACCGAGAGAAAAGTGAGCCCGGGGATGATGCTGAGTATGATGCCTTTTCGGATTTGTTTCGTTTTATTAGAACTGATGTTCTAGATTCGCAGGTCGTAATAACTATGATGGAGTTAACAAAGAAGCTGGAGTCCTTTCTTCAATCCAGAGGCATAGAAAAGCTAAGGGAATCGACCAGGAAACACCTCAGAAGAAAACTGGTGTCAGAGTTTGGTTCCACGTTAGAAATTTTCCCAAACGAGAAAGGAAAGCTACTGGTTATGCCTGCAAAACTGGATATAAAGGAAACAGTGAAAAAGAAGATAAGCCTCGAAAATGAACTAAAGAGCGTGAAGTCGAGAGCCACAGAATTGCAGAGAATCGTTGATCAGAGCGCTGAACACTTGCGAAATGTCATTTTAGATATGAAGTGGACGATGCCTTGGCCTATTGTCCCATATGATTTATCCGTTGATCAGTTCCCTGTACCAGAGTGTCTTCGCCGCTTCTTGTTGGGACTACTTACATCTAATCCTGACTTGACTAATCCCTCTCCACGAGTGAAGACGTTAGTTGAGTCATTCAGTCAAGATCTTATTTACGCAGTGACCTGCGGGAAGACAAAACCACCAAAGCAGATTCTCTTATCATATGGAGTCAAAACCTTGACTGGCAATGTTGAAGTAATCCGTATGCTAAACAGATTTGGTCATGGTGTGTCATATTCCCAGCTCGAAGAGAACGATACAGCCCTATGTCTCCAGAAACTCGCCGCCAACCTCAATCAGACGACAATACTGCCAGGAACCATTCAGCCTAACGTATTTACCAATCTAGCGTGGGACAACATCGACCGCCTGGAGGAAACCTTGACCGGAGGAGGCACCACACACAGAGTAAATGGCATCGCAGTGCAGCCAAGAGTCTTCGGGCCACATCCACCACCCACACAGCTACCTCCAATTTTAAAGCGTAAACAAAGGAGCATCACCCATGAAGAACAGCCTTTGCCCGCGTACATTGCCGGTGAGAGAGTCGGTCCAGGTCTTTTCGTAGCAAGCAGCAGCATGATGAACAGCCAGGAGGAAGAAGCCCGGAAAGCTAGAGAAAAGAATCTGATGTGGGTTGTAGCACGCCAAACCGATGTAGACGACCAGAACGTACCAAGCTGGACCGGTTTCAATGTCCAAACGCGAAGCGAGGAGGATGTGCGCGAAGACGTGGTGGCTTATTTACCAACTATTAATGCCCCAGCTACAGAGCTGACCACCGTCAGTGAGATCCTGCGCCAGTCAGAAGACATCAGAAAAAGGCTTAATCTGGACAAGATCGTGGTTGTATTGGACCAAGCATTATATGCCAAAGCATGCGAAGTTGCTTGGAAAAACAGAGAGCTTCACGGAAATATCATTCTTCGCCTAGGGACATTCCATACAATCTGCAACCTACTGTCCATCATAGGGAAGCGCTTTCAAGATGCAGGTTTGAGTGATATTTGTATCGAATCTGGCGTACTAGCTGAAGGATCGGTGTCTAGAGTTATCGAAGGGAAGATGTATAATCGTGCTGTTCGCATCCACAAGTACATCTACGAAGCCCTAATGCGACTTATATGGAAGCAGTTCATTCCTTGGCTAACAGCCAACCATGCAAATAAAGTGCGCGAGCTACATGTCCTCGAAACCAAGGTCAGGGACATGGTAAGTGAAGTAGAACCCGAGGAGTGTGAAAGTATTTTGAACAGTGACTGTTTCAAAGTAATTCACCCGCTTTGGATGCAATACTTGCAAAATTTGCGCTCTGAGAATGGTCCACTTTCCTCCTTTTGGATGTCGTACATCGACATGGTGGGGGATGTGCTACTTGGATTGATTCGAGCAACTCGTGAAGGTAACTGGCAGCTCCACCTCCATGCCATTCGCAACATGATCCCGTGGTGCTTCGCGTACGACAAAATCAACTATGCTAGGTATCTACCTGTCTACTACGCTCAGATGATGAATCTTCCCTCCGCACACCCTGACGTGTATTCCAACTTCATGGCTGGGACGTTTTCTGTTCAACTTGCTGGAGAAAGCCCTTTTGGGCGCATTCCTGTAGACCAGACCACGGAAGTCACCGTCAACAAGGACACGAAATCAAGTGGGGGCATAACCAAGTATAGTCTGAAGACAGGAGCAGTGAACAGGTTCTATATGACAGCCGAGTACCGATGCTCTTTTCTTGCTCATTTGAGAGACATGGTTCAAGTGAAGCGACCATCCTATCATCATGACGAGATGCTGTCTACAAGGAAACGTAAGGACGAGCAAGCAGTAACAGCAGTAGAGAGTCTGATTGAAGGCTGGAACAACCCCTTCACAGAAAGCAAAGAGCTTGTCAGTTTATCTACCGCCAAGCAAGCGCCTGAAGATGTAACTAGGGAATTGCTGAACGCTCAGCAAGTCGGGGAAGAGGCCTACCGACTGTTCAGACAGCAACGGCTGGAATCGTCTCCACCACAAAAGAGATTTCATGACCCAATCAAATTGAACAAACTGAAAACCTTTTCTTCCATTAGTAAGAAGAAAAAAGTCTCCAATGATGGCAGGACGATGATCTTGAAAGCTGACAGGTCTCTCTTTGGACGAATAATAATCATTGGTCAGAACCGGAAGATCGACGTCAGAGAACTGCTCCAGTACAGCCTCGGGCCACTGCCGTGGTCGTTAGCTACTACAGAAGGGTTTCCTCGGAAAACGAACAAAGCAACACTTGCCTCCTCCCTCCAAAAGGATGCGCAGCTAGCTGATGGCCTCCCGCGAAACTCGGCTACTATTATCGACGGTATGTGTCTAGTTCAGAAGTTGAGCATTGGTGGAGGACAGACAACCTTTGGAATGGTAGCATCTTCGCTTCTAATGAAAGTTCTTCACGAGGGTTCCCAGAGTAACAGAATCGACGTGGTATTTGATACATACAGAGATATGTCAATCAAGAATGCAGAGAGAACCATGCGTGGAGAAGTTGCCGGAGTCCAGCTGTCGCACATCAGCGCCACTCAACTGGTCAAACAGTGGAGAATGTTCCTATCAGAGGTAAAGAACAAGACAAGTCTGATCAAGTTCATTTCGCAAGAATGGAGAGGAGAAGAGTGCACGGAAAAGCTGAAAGGAAAGACCTTGTTTGTCACTGCAGAGAGCGAGTGCTGGAAGGTAACTGAAGAGGGAAGCGAGAATGTAGCAGAGCTGACAAGTAACCAGGAGGAGGCTGACACACGGCTGCTGCTCCACGCCGCACATGCTGCCCAGGAGGGGTATGAGGCAGTCGTAATCAGCTCTGAAGACACAGACGTGTTTATTTTGCTCTTGAACTTCTCCAGTATCATCAACGTCAAGCTCTTTATGAGATGCGGCTCCAGAACCAGGACACGGCTCGTCGACATCAGAGGAGTAGTTCAGAGGATCGGGCAAGAGGTATGTGAGGCACTGATTGGGTTGCATTCTTTCACCGGGTGTGACACAGTTAGTGCGTTCGCTGGTAAAGGGAAGATAGGCGCCCTTAAGATCCTAAAGAGCGATGAAGGCGCGAGAAGAGCATTCCGGGAGCTTGGCCAGTCATGGGCAGTACCAGAGGATCTCTTCCTTCTGCTGGAGAAGTTCACATGCTCTATGTACATGTCAGTGGGCAACACCACCGGCCACGTGAATGATGCACGGTACGAGCTGTTCTGTGCAAAGAATGGGGAAGTGGAGTCACACCAGCTACCCCCTTGCCAGGACTCCCTTCGGAAACACACCCTTCGTGCAAACTATCAAGCAGGTTAGTTTATCACGCTTGCTTCTATACAATATTTGTATTCTTGTTTGTCGTTAGAAATCAGATGAGAAAGATATTTAATATTTTAATAGTGCTGCATCACTCCTGCAGCTATATGGAGACGAAGCCTGGAGGCCAACCCAAACATCCCCAGTCCAGATGGTATGGGATGGAGGACACAGACCTCCCCTGATGCTGCATCCACTGAACTACTGATCGACTGGATGGACGGTCAGCCGGCTCCTTCTGCTGTGCTGCAACTGCTGGCTTGTAAATGTAGGAAGGTCTGTGAACTCCCGAGCTGTGTTTGTATGAACAGTGGTTTGAAGTGCACGGATCTCTGCATGCTCAAGGACTGCACTAACCAGCCAACTCAAGACGATTCCGCAGATGTTATGGATAATGACGCTGACGAAGATGATGACGATGACTTTTCATGAACTTTGTAGTTCATTACTGTCATTAGAAGGTGTTAGAGTTACAAACAACTCCAACTTTGTTCGTAATTGTTTGTGGGTAATTATGCGATAGCATAAACTTAGCGGCCGGCTTTTTACATGCTAAAAGTTTCTCAAAAGATGAAACGTGCATTGTTTTATGCACGAAGTTGCGTAACCTTGCCTGAAACGTACACGTACATCGATAAAAATCATTCTTTTATGCAGTTTTCAAGCAGCAACGCCCCAAACAGCTTTGACCCGCGAGTTCGGGAGACTGGGACCGAGTCTGTAAAAGTAAACTTGAAGTGAATTTTTACAATATTGTGGTGAAATATTATCGTTTTGATACCGAATTGCATGCTTGCACTATCAAATCATACGTTTAAAGTCGAACCTAGAGGATAACATGTAAGAAAATACACTTTTGAGTGTGTTTGTCTGTCTTTCGGTATAATTGGCATTTATTGGCCATGTGACTGATCACGTGATCTCTATGACATGTACTTGCGAGATAAAGGTGATTGTTTAATCAATAAATTGTAACTTGCACATAAATTAAGCAAAGAATGGATGCAGTAGATATTTATAATTCCTTTTACCCATGTTCAGTGACTTAAGCAAGCAAAGTCGCCTGTGGGGGGAGGGGTAAGAAAAACGGTATTTAACCCTTAAAGATGACACTTTCTGCAGTGCTATCACCCCAAAATAAAAACCTTGGTTAATGACCTAAATTGTTATGGACATGAGCCTTTGTCCCTTTGAGTGGTACTGATCGGCCATTTTTGGGGTCCTGGCTCATCTGTGTTTACCAGTTTGCATAGCATATAACTAATTAACTACAGAAAGATAAAATATGGTAGAATATCTCTAATACGGACACCAAAGGGGCGGAGCAATGTTTCAAAATTGGTTCTAAATTGATAAACTAAGGTCCAATCTAAATAAACAAGTCGAAACATGTACCCATTGCGGACCTAACTTAATATTACTTCTTTCATTCCGTCAATTTCTTGGCCTTATCTCATAGCAACTGTCAATCATCTAGGATGTGACATACCAACATTGGTAAACTAAATGGTCATTGGTTGATTTGTGTGTAAATGATTACCGCCTCGCAACTGAATGCAAAAACAAACTGTTGACTGACGTAACTTCGGCGTTATCAAAAGGCGTGCAAAATAATATTCCGTGCTTCGGCGGCATGGCTGCTAATACTGTGTTTGCTCCAATTCTTTTAGCTCTACTCATGTCTACTCCTGACCGACAACAGAAATCTAAAGCCAAAGCTATAACGAAACCGTTAACTGAAATGTTTTAGCTTATGCTTTTATCGTTGAGCGGCGTTTCCACTTCATTCATTCGTTTTCAGTTCATTCATTCATTCCTTTATTCTTTCTTTCTTTCCTTCCTTCCTTCCTTCCTTCCTTCCTTCCTTCCTTCCTTCCTTCCTTCCTTCCTTCCTTCCTTCCTTCCTTCCTTCCTTCCTTCACTCATTCGCACATTCATTCATTCATTCATTCATTCATTCATTCATTCATTCACTTCATTAAGTTCAGTCATGAGAGCAGATTGACTGTAACGACTGTAATGATTACTGATCTGTGGTAATTCTTAACATGACAATAAATGATACATACAACCTTTAATGAGCAGAAAATGGAACAATAATAATGTATCACAAAAATTGATTTAATCCGATGTGACAGATAATTCTTTTGCAAGATTTGAAATCGTATTTTAACCGGGAACTGTCGTGTCCCAAATAAACAGGTTAAGTTTGAGTTTCCTCCCGGCGGCCGTATTTCAGAGGGTCCGTATTATAGAAGGTTTTTTAATAGAAAATATATGGAAATTTTGCCAGGATCAAGCGGTAGAGTCCGTACTAGAGAGGTGTGCTCCCGTGAGGAGAGTTTCGACGATACACATAATATACTAATAAAGTGTAAACGCCATACACACATGGGATTTTAAAAGTAGAGTATGGCCTTTATTGAGTTACGGAGGGGGGAATTTCTTTGATAAGAATTTTAAGCGTGACATTACCCAACCTACGTGTTGCTTAATTTTTTTCTTTGAATTTACAGTTTGAAAAATTATAACAATCGAATAAGTCAAAACTAAAAAATCCTATCACAATACATCTAGTGATAAAAGACAATGTAGCTATGTTTTTCTGCTTACCAAGCTAGAGACTTGTTATCCTCTTGCCTTTTTTAATCGCGCTGTGAGTCGATGCTAGGCTGCTGGTTTCCAGTGATGGAATAAAAAGCGAATGATTTTGGGACCTTGAGTTTACTTCTTTCATACCGTCAATTTCTTAGCCCTTATCTCATAGAAACTGTCAATCATATAGCACGTGACATACCAACATTGGTAAACTAAATGGTCATTGGTTGATTTGTCCGTAAATGATTACCGCCTAGCAACTGAATGCAAAAATGAAGTTGGCTGACGTAAGTACGTATGGCGTTATCAAAAGGTTGGCGAAAAAATATATCCTCCAAACCATAAATAACTAGATTTATGTGCAGGATATTATATTAAAAACTATTCACCGAAGTGGAGGCGCTAGTGGTGAATATTTACCTCGCCGCTTCGCGGCTCGGTAAATATCCACCACTAGCCACCGACACTGAGGTGAATAGTTGTTTTAGTATATATTAAAACAGTGAGATAATATATCACGAAAATAATTATTATTGTTAATGTTGTTGGTTGTTGGGTCGGACGCATCAAGAAAGTACGCGGTAATTTCTGAGAAATTAAAAAAAAAGACAGACATCTACCGATAACTGTTTCATCTTCGTTATGCCTAGTTCAATGCAAACATTTCTCTTAATAGAAAATATGAATGGCACGATACACTATGCAGTGGTGTTTTTACGATGGACATGGAAAGATAATTGTTTCATTTTTGTTACGCTTAGACAAGAGAAAATAATTCGACTCATGGTTTAGATCAATGCATAATATAAAGTTAACATACATCTAACAAAGTCATTCGGGTACCTTCACTTATTTGTTCCTCCAGTAGACCTGAATGAGAAACGTTCGTACTGCTTAATGTGCAAAGGTCCTTGTGAATGAATTTGTTTGTTTCAAATATTGAAAAATATGTAATTACTTTTAATACCTAGTATTATAAGACGCACTTTATTGACGTAAGTGAAAGAAGCCGATCTTTTTACTAATTTGCAAGAAAAAAAAAACTGAAGAAAACGTATAGCGACTATACGCAGCATTTCTTTCGTAACCCTACGTAACATGCCTCATTCAATGGCAATGAAATACAAGTCCTGCATTTAAACATTGGAATGAAAGAACATGTTATGGTTCCACAACACAAATGTGAAATTTGCAAAAGGTATCTTTGTTGTCATGAATCCAGATAATTAACGCACCTATTTTTCTAATGAATAATTACATTATTTTCTATTTATGGAAAATAAGATATTGATAATGATATTAAAGTAACTTACTACCCTTCGAGATAGATTCAAAAGTATCCATCTCCCTAAAGTTTCGATAAAATTTGACGGTTGTTTGTTAATCCCAAAAGTAACACTCCCCCCTTCAAAATAAAGTGCCTGAAAAGTAATTTATCGTGCCAAAATATTTTTAGAGGGGAAAATTCATAGGAACATTTGATAGAAAAAGGGATGGAAACATGTTTTGAACGATGAAAGCGAATATTTCAAAACCTACAGACGTTTGAATTACTATACTGTGCCATTTTTCTTTTAAAATACATTTTTATAATATACATTTCAGCAAAAGTCCTTACAGGTCAGTACATGACAAGCCCTCTCTGTCCGCACGGGGACAAAAGCGGTATTTTTTGTGTGTGGAATACCCAGTTTCGTGAAAGATCTTCCCGGGGGACGAGATAATGAAAAACTCTGGACCACTCAAGTACGGGTATATATCCAATCAAATTATTTGTACGCTTTAGGTTGTGAAGGAAAAGGTAGGAAAGAGGAAGCTTTCACGGCCACATGCGACTATAGTCGTCCTACGTTATTTGGCCAATAATGGCTCGTGTACGACGACTGTATTGTGATGTATTGTGTTAGGTAGTGTTAGGTTGTATTGAATTAGGTTTTATGACGTCAGTCAGGTCGTCGTACATGAGCCATGACCCAAATATTTGGCCATGGAGAGAATGAGATTTGAGAAAACTTGGCATCGAAAGAGTTAAAACAGAAACACGGGAGGGGGGGGGGGGGGGGGGGGGGGGTATTAGAGAGAGGAACTGAATAGAGAATTTAGGGTAAGAAATTAATTTATACCGGAAATATTTGCAATCGAATGTCCATACAAAAACAGTATTTTACACCATGTTTGTCCTACTTTCAAAATGGCGGCCACGACCGTAAACACCTCCTGATGGTGGATGTTAAGGTATTCCTGGAGGCTAATTTTAGCATTTTCACCACATATCTACATGCATAAAATCTGCTTAAAAAATCACTTAAACTTCATCAAATTTTCACATATAAAACGTTATTGTATGTAGATTCTTTTGAAAATATTTTTATTTTGAAAGAATGAAAGGAATTCCAGAAATTTGATATGTTTATGGGCGTGGTCGAAACCTTACCATTTGGCATATCTCTAAAAACTCAAAGAGAATACCCTGTACTTTAAAAAGCGTTGGCCAATTGATGTGTAATGTTAAGACCTAGCATCGTGTGCGAGTACGTCAGAGAAAAGTCAAACGAAACAAAATTATGTCTAGAAATGTAATTATGCATTCTTATGAAAAAGGTGATGCCACTACGAGTCTCGTATTTGAAGGCTTTTGACGTACTTGCACAAAAACGTTTCTTCAAGTACGTATTTTATGCCTGCCAAGTTTCAAGCCCTTCTGATAAACCTACGAAAAGTAGTTTAACTGAACACGCTCCCACCTTCCAACCAAAATGCATTTTTTTCTCAAAAATCGAGCTGGAATCGAAAAAAAATCAGCTTGAAAGCTTCCAACGGCTTGGTTTCAATAGCCGCCATGTTTTTATGCCTGCAACAACAGTTTACAGCGGTAAATCATCAAAAGTGGCCCTTTTTTAGGCCCGTTCTTTCCTTTTACGGGGAGCTATTTTTCCCGCGAAACCAATCATAAGAGGCGATTATAAACAATGACACGTTTGCATAGCAACGGAACCCGCAACAGAACCCCAACAGTGTGAAGGCATGAAATCTGAGAAATCAAACAGAAGAAACGTGATCAAAGAAAATACGCGTAGATCAGAGCGAAAAGCTTAAAAAAGGAAAAAGTCGAAATGATTCCGCCGAAAAAGCGGTTACACATGACGAAGGAAAAGTCAGAAAAGGGTGACGAGACTCGTTGTTCAGGCTGGCAGTCGAGAATAGTGCTAGATTTTGATAATTTGAGCCCGGTTGAGGGAAGCTGCGGCTAGACAATAACAGAGGACAAACGATCGTCTTCATCGGGAGTGAAGGTTTACTTTAGCTACATAAACCCTGGCGGAAGACAGTTAAAAATGCTAAAGATGTATAGAGCGGGAACTGAGAGATGAAGGTATCTTCGAGAGATTTCAAGTTTTAAACACATACAAATAAAAGCCCGCGCCGAAGCCTGCGCCGGATCCCGCGCCAAGAAGTAAAATCACAGGCAGATGCTTCCCTCTCCGAGGACTCTTAACGTGTTGTGACAGGCCTAGCACAAATCCTGCTCGTCGCTAAAAGCATGTTAGCCCAGATTTAGAATAGGTCTACCCCAAGTACGTGCCTGAGAGAGTTTTCCTTTTAGATCAAAATAAAGATATAACAGGCCTGTTGTTCTAAATGTTGTCGTTCTTTGATCAGATTACACGGTTTTATTTGATCGAGCTGTCAACAAGGTCGGCATCCTTGGGGAGATCCGCAGCAGGATGCAACTTCATTTAA